>CM038143.1:234366780-234769052 GCA_021437245.1 Aegilops speltoides
ACGATCGCGTGGCCAAAAACCGCACCTCATTTGGACTTTCCTAGCTCCCTCCATCTATAAATAGACCTCCCCCTCCATTTTTCGCGGATGAAACCCTAGCCCTCTCCCTCCTCGCGCCGCCGGACAAAAATCTCCACCGCGCCCGGACATGTCCAACGCCGCCAGCCACCTCATTCCAGCCAATAGGAGCGCGACACGTCATCGCTGCCGCCTCCCGCTCCAACCCCGTTGCGCCACGTGGCATTCCGGCCATCACGCCGCGCCGTCCAGCCTTCGGGCCCAGCCTCACAGCCTGTCCGCGCCGCCCGCTTTCGGCCAGCGTCGCTGCGTCCCGCCGTCTCTCGCCGCGCCGCCGCCGCCGCGCCTTCGTCGCCGGCGTCCACCGCCGCCATCGCCGGCGTCCACCACCGACCTCGCCGCCCGTCGCACCTTCCGCCCGGTGGCCCCCACAAGCGACCCGCCACGCCGCCACCGCCACTTCAGCCGCACGCCCACACTCGCCGCCGCCGCGCGCCTCGCCTGCCGCCGCTGCGCGCGACCTCCCTCCGCCGCCCGTTGCCCGGCGTCGCCTCGCCCGATCCGGCTCGGCGACCACGGATCGGCGCACGGCACTCTTCCCCACACCGCGCTCTCCTCTGGCGGCCCGCGCCTCGCCGGAGCCCCGCCAGCCGCCGCCGTCGTCCGCTGGAGCGGCCTCTTCCCTTCGGCAGACGACGCTTTCGCGTCTCCGTGGGCGCGTCCCCACGCGAGGCCCAAATTTCAGCACCACCGAGCCAGCGCGCCTCTGCCCCGGCCTGCCTCCTCCACCGTCCGGGCCTGGCCCATGGGTGAGCAGCCCCAGCGCCCATCCTCTTGTTTTTTTCACCTATCGGGCCTGCCAGATTCGGCCCACATACGTTTTTCCCAGATCTGCGATTTAATCAATTTCCAGGGAATTACAGTTTTGCAGATTGCACCCTCATTTTCATGCATATAATAACTCCACAACCGTGCATCGGATTAAAATAATTTATATATGTAAAATGATTAGAATTTCATCTAGTTTCATAATATGCCACTTTCATCCATGTTTAAAATGTTTAAAATGCTGTTTGTTTAAATTTGCTCAAATGCCATGCTAAAATGATTTATTTCATAACTATTTAACCGTAACTCCGAATTTAATAAACTTTATATGTAAATGGGGTGGAAAAATGCCTAGATTAACATGGTCCACTTTATTTTCCTGTTTAACAACTTTAAAATTGTGTTTAGGGCAGAACGGTAGCAAATTCATAATTTGCACATGGGGATTTTCCGGAATTGTTGTTTGTTCTTTCGGCCTCATTTAAACTTGCCTAGTTAGGTAGTTTTGTTATGCTTCACCCTTGCCATGTTAATCAACATTTAATATTGTTGGGTAGCTTAAACAAGAGAGAACTAAATAACTTGGTTGTGGTGTTTTGCCAATATGCAACTCGTTGCATATTGAGCTCCACTTAATTTGTAGTGTTGTTTGTTGCACTTTGCCATGCCATGCCTCATTAAACCGGACATGCATCATACTTGGTTGTGCATCATGCCATGATTATGCGATGGTTGTTTACTATGTCGTTTGTTTCTTTCCGGGTTGCTTCTCTCGTTAGCTTCGGTTTCGTTCCGGAGTTGTGAGGATTCGTTCGACTACTTCCGTTCATCTTCTTCATGGACTCGTTCTTCTTCCTTGGGATTTCGGGCAAGATGACCGCTACTGGATCTCACTACTATCATTGCTATGCTAGTTCCTCGTTCTTTCGCTATGCTGCGCTACCTATTACCTGTTTGTCCAGCCATCCCATATTGCCATGAACCTCTAACCTTTGACACCATTCCTAGCAAACCGTTGTTTGGCCATGTTACCGCTTTGCTCAGCCCCTCTTATAGCGTTGCTAGTTGCAGGTGAAGTTGAAGATTGCTCCATGGTGGACAAGGTTTTGTTGGGATATCACAATATCTCTTATATTATTATTAATGCATCTATATACTTGGTAAAGGGTGGAAGGCTCGGCCTTATGCCTGGTGTTTTGTTCCACTCTTGCCGCCTTTCCGTCATACCGGTGTTATGTTCCCGGATTTTGCGTCCCTTACGCGGTCGGGTGATTTATGGGACCCCCCTGACAGTTCGCTTTGAATAAAACTTGTCCAGCAAGGCCCAACATTGCCTTTTACCATTTGCCTCACCACCACCTACTTTTCCCTTGGGAGTAATTAACCCAAGGGTCATCTTTATTATAGCCCCCCCGGGCCAGTGCTTGTCTAAGCGTTGGTCCAAACTAGAGCACCGTGCGGGACCATCCCTAGGCAACTTGGGTTACGTCGGTACCTGTACGCTTCGCTTATCCGGTCGTGGCCTGAGACGAGATACGCGCGGCTACTATCAGGATGTCGGCGCGCCGGAGGCTTTGCTGGTCTTGTTTTACCATTGTCGAAATGTCTTGATGTACCGGATACCGAGTCCGATCGAGTGTCTCGGGTGAAGGTCTATTCCTTCGATGATCGCGAGAGCTTGTCATGGACTAAGTTGGGACACCCTGCAGGTTTAAACTTTCGAGAGCCGTGCCCGCGGTTATGTGGCGATGGGAATTTGTTAATGTCCGGTTGTAGATAACTTGACACTTGATCCGAATTAAAACGCATCAACCGCGTGTGTAGCCGTGATGGTCTCTTCTCGCGGAGTCCGGAAGTGAACACGGTTTCGGGTTATGTTTGACGTAAGTAGGTGTTCGGATCACCTCTTGATCATTGCTAGCTTCACGACCGTTCCGCTTGTTTCTCTTCTCGCTCTTATTTGCGTTGGTTAGCCACCATACTTGCTTAGTCGCTGCTGCAACCTCACCACTTTACCCCTTCCTTTCCCATTAAGCTTTGCTAGTCTTGATACCCATGGTAATGGGATTGCTGAGTCCTCGTGACTCACCAGATACTTTCAAAACCAGTTTGCGGTGCCTATGTTACCGAAAGGTGGCGAACTAAGCTCAAGGAGGAGCTCGATGAAGATCTTGCCCTTTGTTGTTGTTTCGTTCTAGTTGATCAGTAGTGGAGCCCAGTTGGGGTTGATCGGGGACCCTTTTGTCGCATTTGGGGTTCTTCTTTTATTTTGGTTCCGTAGTCGGACCTTGATTGTATCTGGATGATGTAATGCTTTATTCATGTATTTGTGTGAAGTGGCGATTGTAAGCCAACTATGTATCTCTTTCCCTTATGTATTACATGGGTTGTGTGAAGATTACCTCACTTGCGACATTGCTTTCAATGCGGTTATGCCTCTAAGTCGTGCTTCGACACGTGGGAGATATAGCCGCATCGAGGGCGTTACAAGTTGGTATAAGAGCCTTCCCCGACCTTAGGAGCCCCACTGCTTGATCGTTTTTAGCGGCCGAGTTGTGTCTAGAAAAAATGTTTTGAGTCATTTAGGATTATATATATCGGAGAGTTTAGGAATTCTTTTTACTCCCCAGTCCCTTCGACCTTCTGGTGAGGAATCCTGACGTAGAGTTTTGACTCTTCTCTTCTCAAATTTCACTAAAAAAAATTTTAGGATCACGCGGGTATCTTGGAATCGTTTCGATATTCTTATGACGAGAACATTGTTCTTGGTGCCTCCTGACATTTAGGGGTTGTGGCAGTGTCCCGGGGAGTTGAGCTCCGAGGTGTTGTCGTCATAATTTTATCGTTGCGATTCGAATACCGAGTTTAGTACGCCGACATCGAAAATCTCTTTTATGCAGTTGTTGGTGAGATAATCCCGCTAACCCAATCTTCGAGGTGAGTACGGAGTATTGCCATGACTCGTATAACGGATGCTTTTCAAGGTTGAGGTACACGATTTCGAAGGTTTCTTGGTTATGTGTTGACGGATGGATACAAATGGATGTAGGGATTGTTAGTTTGTGTGAGATATTATTGCTCCCTGTATCCCCAACACCGGATTGCATAACCGAAAGTTTCGGGAGTTTCATAGGTGGGAATTCAAGTAGCTCTTAGGATATCTTTCCGACGGATGTATGATATGAAATTGGGGTTCGACGTCTAGTGGTCCGCCTATTCACGGTTGGTTTTACATGGTCTCGTTGTGTCTTAAAGAGTCCTTGGCTATGCCGACTGGGGGCGCTTCAGATGTCATGTGCACTGCCTTGTACATGATGGTGCTGTACGATTGAGCCCGTGTAGGCCCCACCACGAAAACTTCGGACGAAATCTCTATCATATGTTTGTTCCGGCTTATTCCGCAAGCCAAATCCTTTGTTTTGTTTTAATTGTGGTATTCGAGTTGCTTCGAAGTCAAATATTGAATCCATACCTTTCCTAAACGGTGTTCTCATATTTCTATGTGAATACTAATCCTTTTTAATCATTGAGGTTGTCATGTTAATCCTTTTCCAACCGATGCGCTTCTCTTCGAGATGATCCCATCATTCTCCCCATCCGCAAGACCAATTATCATTTCTTCTCAATGGTGTTTGTTTCATCCATCTCCAAGTTGCCTTTGTTTTCCCGCCCTCCCACCCTTTTTCTTCAAGGACTCAGATTTCTTAATCAAGCATCCATTTATTCATGTGAAGTTTCTCCATTCTTTTCCGTCAATGTTCTTACCCGGTGGTTCTCAAGAAGATGTTCTACTAGTTCGTCATTCCTCATTCTTTTCTCTTCTCCGGTGGATTCAAGTCAAGTTTTGTTGATCATACCTTTTTCCTCATTTCAATGTCTTCTCATACCGGTAAACCTCATTATCATTCTACTTCTCGCTATTTGTTATTCCAGAGTGCTCAAGATATCTCACAAGATTCGTGTTTCCACTCTGCATTCGTTCAAGATATTTCGAGGTTGTTATCTCATTCAAGCCATTTAATTCAACCGGTGCAATTTCTCTTTAAAATCATTTCCAAAGGTGTTTTCTTTTGAGTGGGCCCTAACCCACAGGTCTTTTCCCAGGATCTTACCTGACTCTTCTAATTATTCCGGAGCTATCCCAAATTCTTCTCCAAGTTTGACGTAAGAATGAGTTATCATCAGTCAAATGCTTTTCTCCAAGATCTTTAAAATTCTTTTCATAGTTGGCTCAACCTCTTCGCTTTTGATTCTTCCGGTGTGCCTCAATAATTCTTGGTGGTGTTTCTCCTAGTCATTCTCGGATTTTGAAGACCGAAGAAGGATTTCTCTTTAATCTTGCTCTATTCTCTTCAAGATTCATGGTTCTAGCTTGATGCCATCCTCTCATAATTGTTTTTGGTTATGACAATTCTTTTCTTACCATCCGGAGTATTTCATGAGTTGTTTCCATTTCTTTTCTCCGAAGGCCATCATTTCTGAATATTACTCATTCTCAGCTTTCCGCTCTCGTTCTTGAATTCTTCCAGTGCATCGTTCAAATACCCTCTAATCAGCTCATGATCTCTTCGTTCTCATGTATCTAAATCCCCTCAAATATCTTCATTCGTTTTCCAATTCTTCCCGGTGAATTGTGCCTTTGCTACTCACATTTTCAATTTTTACGGTGGTTCGTTCAAGATTTCACTTCCTTCGTTATTATATCAATTCATTCGTTCTTTTTAATCCCACCGGTGGTTCCATCAATACGTTCTCAAGTTTACGCCATATCTCTCTTAATCCTTTCTACGAGAATAAGTAGTATGCCAAATCCGTTGCTTGTCATCAATTTAAATTGGTGAAGGATACACATAACATAATTCTAGTTCTTGTTTCATCCAAGTGATTAATTCCTTCTTTCGGAGTTTGTTCATGATGAATAAATTCTCGGTTTCACTTGTTTCATCTTCTCTTTTTCCCGGAGTTCCAAGCTCTCATCATCACGAAGATCCATCTAAATCATTGCAAGGCTTCACCTTGTGTTTTCAATTTCTCTTTCTTTTCATTCCTTTTGTTACCGGAGTTCTTCATGGAGGCTCTACATGGTGGTTCATCAAGGATTCTTTTCATTCTTCAATTGTTCTTCAAGATTTCTCTTAAAGTTAAGATCAGCCAAGCTATACTCAAAAATTAAACATGGTGCTCAACACATGTTTTGTTTTGAGGCGTTCAAGTATTCTTCATCTTGCATTCCAAAGTGCAATTCTTTCTACCTTATCTTTTGAGATGGTGTTATGTCACTCTTGACAATTTCCTTCATGTTTCATGATTCATATGTTGTCAAGAATGAGGTATTTTAAATCCGTCAATCTCTTCATTGGAGTTATCTTGGTATAGATTTCACCTAAAGCCTTCCCTAAGGAATATTGCTATTTGTGGTGCTTATCAATGATCCAAGTTATATCTCTATCATCTTGGTGAAGCAGTTTTCATCTCTTCATTGATCGCATGCAAGCAATTGATTTTGATAGTGGCAGAATTTCACCTCATAGTTTTGAGATGTTTACATAAGCCCACAACAAGCTTGTGCTTCTCGTTATTGATTTTCCAACAACTCCGTTCGATTCTTCTTTGCAAGGAGGCCTTCCAATTTCAATTGTGCCAGAAGTTGGCATTTTCTTCTCCGTTCTTTTATTCCAATGATCTATCTTCTATTCTTTTTTTCGGAGGCATGGTGATGTTGCTCTCTTCACTCATCATCGTCGATTGTGAGGGTCGTGTTCTTTTCTTGCTTATCCATTTAACCGGAGTGGTGTATCATCTCTTCAATATCTTTTAATCTTATCAAGTTTTCTTCTCTTTTCAACCGGAGTCTTTGTCAAATCCTCTTACCCATTGCAGTGTGTTGTTGATTTCATCAAGTATCCTCTCATCTTGTCAAGTTCATGTTCAATTCCTTCCATTTACAGTCGGAGTGCTGCCCAAATTATATCAATCTTATTCCTTCTCTATCTAGTTTTAACCGGAGTGGTTTCAATACCTATCTTATCACTATACCTCTTGGTTCTCATCATATTCCTTGCTCCTCTTGTCCAACGAATTGTTTGCAATCTTGTTCATCTCCGTTGTTTTGTTTCTTTCAATTTGTTCAACCTCTCAAGGTTCGTGGTTTCACACGTTCGTCAAAGAAGCAACTATGTCTTACCTCTTCCTCTTCCGTTTTCCCTCCGGTGCCATCCTAGATCTCGTGACGAGATCCTCTCGTAGTGGTGGAGTGTTGTAACACCCCGGATCCGATGCGCCAGGTGTCCGCCAGTTATTCGCCGTCGTTGCCTTGTCATGTGCTTGCGTGTTGCTCTTTTCCATGTCATCATTTGCATTTTATCATGTCATCATGTGCATTTCATTTTGCATACATGTTCGTCTCATGCATCCGAGCCTTTTCCCCGTTGTCCGTTTTGCAATCCGGCGCTCCTCGCCATCCGGCCCCCCTTCTTCTCTCTGTTGTGAGCGGGTATTATACTTTCTCGGAATGGCCCGAGGTTTGCCAAGCGGCCTTGGTATAGCACCGGTAGACCGCCTGTCAAGTTTCGTGCCATTTGGAGGTCGTTTGATACTCCAACGGTTAACCGGGTAACCGTAAAGCCTTCTTTTGTTTCAGCCCAACACCCCTTCCAAAGTGGCCCAAAGCCCAGCAAACTCCCCTCCATGCTCTCGGTCATTCGATCACGATCGCGTGGCCGAAAACCGCACCTCATTTGGACTTTCCTAGCTCCCTCCATCTATAAATAGACCTCCCCCTCCATTTTTCGCGGATGAAACCCTAGCCCTCTCCCTCCTCGTGCCGCCGGACAAAAATCTCCACCGCGCCCGGACATGTCCAACGCCGCCAGCCACCTCACTCCAGCCAATAGGAGCGCGACACGTCATCGCTGCCGCCTCCCGCTCCAACCCCGTTGCGCCACGTGGCATTCCGGCCACCGCGCGCCGCCGTCCAGCCCTTCGCTGGCCACGCATGAGCCCGTCCGCGCCGCCGCTTCGCCCGCGTCTTCGCGTCCGCCGTCCTCGCCGCCGCCGCCTCCGCGCCTTCGTCGCCGTCGTCCACCGCCGCCATCGCGGCGTCCACCACCGACCTCGCCGCCCGTCGCACCTTCCGCCCGGCGGCCCCGCCACGAGCGACCCGCCCCACCGCCGCCACTTCGCCTGCAGCCACCGCCACCTACTTTGCCGCCGCCGCGACTTCGCTGCTGCCGCCGCGCGCGACCTCGCCTCCGCCGCCCGCTGCCCGGCGTCGCCTCGCCCGTCCGTCGGCGACCACCGGATCTCGCCACCGCAGCACTCTTCCCGCCACCGACGCCCTCCTCTGGCGGCCCGCGCCTCGCCGGAGCCCGCCCAGCGCCGCCGTCGTCCGCTTCGAGGCGGCCTCTTCCCTTCGGCACGACGCTGCGCGCGTCTCCGTGGGCCGCGTCCCACGCGAGGCCCAGCCCAGCAGCCACCAGGCCAGGCGCGCCTCTGCCCCGGCCTGCCTCCTCCACCGTCCGGGCCTGGCCCATGGGTGAGCAGCCCCCAGCGCCCATCCTCTTGTTTTTTTTTTCACCTATCGGGCCTGCCAGATTCGGCCCACATACGTTTTTTCCCAGATCTGCGATTTAATCAATTTCCAGGGAATTACAGTTTTGCAGATTGCACCCTCATTTTCATGCATATAATAACTCCACAACCGTGCATCGGATTAAAATAATTTATATATGTAAAATGATTAGAATTTCATCTAGTTTCATAATATGCCACTTTCATCCATGTTTAAAATGTTTAAAATGCTGTTTGTTTAAATTTGCTCAAATGCCATGCTAAAATGATTTATTTCATAACTATTTAACCGTAACTCCGAATTTAATAAACTTTAGATGTAAGTGGGGTGGAAAAATGCCTAGATTAACATGGTCCACTTTATTTTCCTGTTTAACAACTTTAAAATTGTGTTTAGGGCAGAACAGTAGCAAATTCATAATTTGCACATGGGGATTTTCCGGAATTGTTGTTTGTTCTTTCGGCCTCATTTAAACTTGCCTAGTTAGGTAGTTTTGTTATGCTTCACCCCTTGCCATGTTAATCAACATTTAATATTGTTGGGTAGCTTAAACAAGAGAGAACTAAATAACTTGGTTGTGGTGTTTTGCCAATATGCAACTCGTTGCATATTGAGCTCCACTTAATTTGTAGTGTTGTTTGTTGCACTTTGCCATGCCATGCCTCATTAAACCGGACATGCATCATACTTGGTTGTGCATCATGCCATGATTATGCGATGGTTGTTTACTATGTCGTTTGTTTCTTTCCGGGTTGCTTCTCTCGTTAGCTTCGGTTTCGTTCCGGAGTTGTGAGGATTCGTTCGACTACTTCCGTTCATCTTCTTCATGGACTCGTTCTTCTTCCTTGCGGGATTTCAGGCAAGATGACCGCTACCCTGGATCTCACTACTATCATTGCTATGCTAGTTCCCTCGTTCTTTCGCTATGCTGCGCTACCTATTACCTGTTTGTCCAGCCATCCCATATTGCCATGAACCTCTAACCTTTGACACCATTCCTAGCAAACCGTTGTTTGGCCATGTTACCGCTTTGCTCAGCCCCTCTTATAGCGTTGCTAGTTGCAGGTGAAGTTGAAGATTGCTCCATGGTGGACAGGGTTTTGTTGGGATATCACAATATCTCTTATATTATTATTAATGCATCTATATACTTGGTAAAGGGTGGAAGGCTCGGCCTTATGCAGTGTTTTGTTCCACTCTTGCCGCCTAGTTTCC
The DNA here is from genome assembly GCA_021437245.1 of Aegilops speltoides. Lineage (NCBI taxonomy): Eukaryota > Viridiplantae > Streptophyta > Magnoliopsida > Poales > Poaceae > Aegilops > Aegilops speltoides. Next base: position 234,376,412 of record CM038143.1, read on the forward strand.
ATCATACCGTGTTATGTTCCCGGATTTTGCGTCCCTTACGCGGTCGGGTGATTTATGGGACCCCGACGATTCGCTTTGAATAAAACTTGTCCAAAGAAGGCCCAACATTGCCTTTTACCATTTGCCTCACCACCACCTACTTTTCCTTGGGAGTAATTAACCCAAGGGTCATCTTTATTATAGCCCCGGGCGATGCTTGTCTAAGCGTTGGTCCAAACTAGAGCACCGTCTTGGGACCATCCCTAGGCAACTTGGGTTACGTCGATACACAGACGTCGTGGCTCGAGACGAGATCTGTGCTGCTACTATCGGGATGTCGGCACGCCGGAGGCTTTGCTGGTCTTGTTTTACCATTGTCGAAATGTCTTGATGTACCGGATACCGAGTCCGATCGGAGTGTCTCGGGTGAAGGTCTATTCCTTCGATGATCGCGAGAGCTTGTCATGGGCTAAGTTGGGACACCCTGCAGGTTTAAACTTTCGAGAGCCGTGCCAGCGGTTATGTGGCGATGGGAATTTGTTAATGTCCGGTTGTAGATAACTTGACACTTGATCCGAATTAAAACGCATCAACCGCGTGTGTAGCCATGATGGTCTCTTCTCGTGGAGTCCGGAAGTGAACACGGTTTCGGGTTATGTTTGGCGTAAGTAGGTGTTCAGGATCACCTCTTGATCATTGCTAGCTTCACGACCGTTCCGCTTGTTTCTCTTCTCGCTCTTATTTGCGTTGGTTAGCCACCATACTTGTTTAGTCGCTGCTGCAACCTCACCACTTTACCCCTTCCTTTCCCATTAAGCTTTGCTAGTCTTGATACCCATGGTAATGGGATTGCTGAGTCCTCGTGACTCACCAGATACTTTCAAAACCAGTTTGCAGGTGCCTATGTTACCGAGCAGGTGACGCAACTAAGCTCAAGGAGGAGCTCGATGAAGATCTTGCCCTTTGTTGTTGTTTCGTTCTAGTTGATCAGTAGTGGAGCCCAGTTGGGGTTGATCGGGGACCCTTTTGTCGCATTTGGGGTTCTTCTTTTATTTTGGTTCCGTAGTCGGACCTTGATTGTATCTGGATGATGTAATGCTTTATTCATGTATTTGTGTGAAGTGGCGATTGTAAGCCAACTATGTATCTCTTTCCCTTATGTATTACATGGGTTGTGTGAAGATTACCTCACTTGCGACATTGCTTTCAATGCGGTTATGCCTCTAAGTTGTGCTTCGACACGTGGGAGATATAGCCGCATCGAGGGCGTTACAGGGGCACTCAGCACTAACCTCCACGAAGCGTCACCTACATACGTACAGACGAGCTTAATTAACATATCACTTAACACTAGTTACCCCCCGGACTGGCTCACTTTCAACTCCGCCGCACCGCGTAATTCAGCACACGCATGGCGACATCCGCCACCAGCAACAGCAGAATGGCCACGCCAATCACTAGATTCGCTACGGAAACCACAAGATTTATCGACACAGCATCGGCGACGATGTCGCCCTGACGACCAGCCACCGGAGCCGCCGCCAGCATGTATCCTGCGACTGCACTTGCAAATGATGCAGCCTGCGATGCTTCCGCCGCTCCGTTCTGCTGCCCCGGATGACCGTGGAGCTCCTGACCAACTTGAACTCTAGCCACCTGCCCTCCCTGCATCTGACCTCCCCAGATTTGACCCACTGGAAGGGCTTCTTCTCCAAGACTCTGAAGATGCGCCGCATACCCTTCCTCCCACCTGTAGAAATCGCATCCACCCCCCGATGGCTAGCATGAAATAGCAAGAAACCATACCTCATGAGACATTGACGGAATAAACATCAGCAAAACCGCTCAGATCCGTTCAGATAGACTATACTTACATTGTGATTCCGGCACTTGTAGAAACGCTGGCCAGCATTCTGCCCGCGGCGCGCTACGTACGTGACCACGTTCCTACCGCAATCCGGACAAGGAACGATTGGCAGCACAACTGGATCCGCCATCTTTGAAACTAAGCTTCTCTCTGATTCGATCTGGGAGAGATTAAGTGTACTTCACGGGTGCGCCGCCGCTCGGGTTTCTTCTCTCGATTTGGGGATAGAATGGAAACCAGACCAGTACTGACCCTTGGGATTTATTAAATACCAAGGGTGGGCCGTCAACTGTACGTTGTAGCCCCACCCAGTCACGGTTCATTCCCGTACCACGGTACATCGAGGTACACAACAGTGCATAAACGATCCGTTATAGGACACCGTCATCGGTCTTCCGCCGTCAACCAAAACGTTCACCATCACGGCGTCTCCTGTCCGTCACGTACGCAAATTAACTCACCTCACCGGCAACCTGCAATACAACCCACTTCGCACATCTCCAGGGGGACGAACGCCTCGCGATACAGAGATCGCGCGAGCTCGTCCGCTCCAGTCAATTTCCGTGCAAGACTTGAACTACTTTGAAGGAATCAAAATCTTAACAAACTAGGCAAACCGTTATTACTACTCTATCTAAGAAACCTTCCTAATAAAATATTCTAGTAGTTGACAATCTTGTACGTATGCATGCACTTTTGAGATTGCATGCAAACACCTTGTTCCACGGCAATCAAAATTGCACCGATCCTCATCCATCCTAGTAGAGTTCTAAACGCGGGTCGCACCTTTTCTGGTTCTGGTTCCTTGCTCGTCATCGGTTGAATAATGTTGTTGTGAACCCCTAGCGTTTGTATATATTTATTTTCATCTCTTATTTTTGGACCACATAATACTCGCAACTTTCCGTCCGTTCCACGGTGAATATTATGTTGCATCACACTGGGTCTGCTCTGACAAGGTATATTATAGTTCTTTGTACCATAGTTTGAGCGAGTAATTAAATTACCACTCATCTCTTTCATTGAATTACCGTGTGTCAGCATGGTCATATCAGGTTGATTTATTACTTAAATATGGTGTTCAACCGATGATATAAATTGCACACGATAATTACATACATTTTTTAATAAAGGATGATTTATTACTTAAAAGATTAAAGCATTACACCAGGCCTCTGCATAACTGAGACGCACACAGCCATAACCAAGATCAAGTTCTATTTTTATTGAAAAAGGCAGAATACAAGTAATCACGGGGAGATTGTATAACGTAGCCGTAGGAGTATCAATTCAAAGATCATGCTGTCATCCATGTCGGGTAAAAGTATCCTTCAATGTAGTCTCCAAGCATGTACACACCTCCGTAAACAGGTCTCGATTCTTCACAAGTTGTAGAGACGATGATAAATGGAGCGTTGCTACTAGTAAGCTGAATTGGGATTTTCTCGAAGAGGAGAGGATGAAGCAGTATAGTAGAGAAAAGTATTTTCCTCAGCTAAGACCAAGGTTATCAGTCCAGTAGGAAAACCACACAGAACCTCGTTAGCAGCAGCTGCACACACAAAAGCAAATACTTGCACCCAACGCATATAAGGGGGTTGTCAATCCCCTCGGCGGTTAGTTTTAAGGATTAAATCTCGTAGTGGTAGGTAATAAGATAAATTGAAAAACAAAATAAAATGAATAAAAGTGCAGCAAGGCATTTTTGTGTTTTTATATATGATAAAAGTAGACCCGGGGGCCATAGAGACTTCTCGCTCGAGCACATAACATATGGTGGGTGAACAAATTACTGTTGGACAATTGATAGAAAAACGCATAGTTATGACAATATTCAAGGCAATGATCATGTATATAGGCATCACATCCTAGACAAGTAGGCCGACTCCTCCCTGCATCTACTACTATTACTCCACCCATCGACCGCTATAACCAGCATGCATCTAGGGTATTAAGTATAAAACAGAGTAACGCCTTAAGCAAATGACATGATGTAGACAAAGTAAACTCAACTAATATGAATAAACCCCATCATTTTATCCTTAATGACAACAATACAAATACGTGCATTATCCCCTCTTTGTCACTGGGATAGAGCACCGCGAGATTGAACCCATCACAAAATACCTCTCCCATTGCAAGATAAATCAATCTAGTTGGCCAAATCAAACGGATAGATCGGAGAGAAATACAATGCTATAATAATCATGCATAACAGAATTCAGAAAAGACTCAATTAATATTCATGAATAATCTGATCACAAAACCACAATTCGTCGGATCCTAACGAACACACCGCAAAAGAAGATTACATCGGATATAACTCCAAGAACATCGAGAATATTGTATTAAGGATCAAAGAGAGATAAAAAGCCATCTAGGTACTATCTATGGACCCGTAAGTCAGTGGTGAACTACTCATGAATCATTGGTAGAGCAGCAAGGATGATGTAGAAGCCCTCCATGATCGATTCCCCCTTTGCCAGAGTACCGGAGAAGGCCTCCAGATGGGATCACGGAAGAACAGAAACTTGCGGCAGTGGAAAAAGTGTTTAGGGTGGCTCTTTGGTATGCGGGGAATATTTGGGAATTTATAGAGGTGGAATTAGGTCAGGAGGTGCCACGAGAGGCCCACAAGCCTGGGGGCGCCCCTTGGGGCGTTCCCCTTGAGCTTGTCGCTCCCTCGTGACTCCTCAGGTCTTCTCTCAAACCTTCCTGGGCCCCTTCTGTCCAAAAAAATTGATCCAAAGTTTTTTCTCCGTTTGGACTCCGTTTGATATTGATTTTCTGAAAAGCCAAAAACAAGAAAAAATAGCAACTGACATTGGGCACTAGGTTAATAGGTTAGTCCCAAAAGATGATTTAAAATAGCATATAAAACATCCAAGGTTGATACTATAATAGCGTGGAACAATAAAAAATTATAGATACGTTGGAGACGTATCAGGCATACCAGTACATCTCCAGATAACCTGTAGGCTACAACAGAGAAGAACTTCTATCGTTCAAAACCTTATCATTCCTACATAGCCAAAGCAACCAAATCACGACAAGTGCTCCCACCCTGAGAAGAATTTTGAACTTGTTATTGATCCCATCTAACAAGTTGCCAAAAATATTAACAACACTACATGGAGGATACAAGCTAGAAGCTACTTGGATGACTAACCATATACAACGAGCCAATTTGAATTGGAAGAACAAATGTTTCATGGTCATACATATTGAACATATTCATACCAAACTCATCTTAAATAAATCACAAACACTACAAACAAATTGTTCATCACAAATCACACAATTATTCATTGCACGAGAAGATGGGACTAGGGATGTTGTTCCTCATGCCACTACCACCATTCCTTGATGACATCGTTCTCAAGATCATCGTGTGTATCGGCATCTCGATCTCATGGTACGTCTCGACAAAGCGTTATATTCGATCCATCCTTCTACGCGGCTACACGGGTTTCCCCATGAGCTCACAAAAGGTGTAAACTAAATCTTTGCCACGCACATTCTTAATGATTACGCACGTCGTCATAATGTATGAAAGGATCTATTGATCCCAAAACCTAACCGGTCCTCGCACAATAGAAAATTGGGCTTGCAAAATCTCAAAAGCTCTCTTCACATCTTTTCTAGCAATGGGACTTGAAATGGGCTTCACAAAAGTAACCCACCCTGGATATATCCCATCCCAAAGTAGTATCTGTTGTTGTAGGTGCGGCCATTTGCTATGAACTCCAGCGATGATGATTCTGCATTGGCTAACTTGGCAAATAGAGGTGACCATTAGAGCACATTGATGTCATTGCAAGTATCAGGCCTCCCAAAGTACGCATGGCAAATCCATGTCTCTTGATCGTCTACGACCTCAAGAATGATGATGGCATCTTTTTGCGCCCTTTGAACTATCCATGTCATGCTGTAGGGCAGTTCTTCCATTTCTAATGCATGCAATCAATGGAGCCAAGCATAGATGGGAATCAATGGGTTATGTTCAAGTCCATAAGGCTCGCCATGTCCTGAGCATTGAGTGCTCTCATATACTTTGCCCCAAACACCTCAATGACTGCCTTTGCAAGTTACTTGATATAAAAGATTGAAGTGCTTTCTCACACTGACAACTTAATACCAATGAAATCAGCCTATCGGTCATGTTCAACGTATCGGCCATGTACCTTCACACAGTTGGCCATGTGATGGAACAAATCCGAAGAAAACCTAAACCGGTGGCGAAAGTATCGCTCTGGATATGTTCGACATGGACCAAACTAGAGTGCATCAATCTAGCGTGTACCTCTTGCCTATCCTTCAGAATCACCTCACGTTCATAAACGGAACCACAATGCTTCGACTTCTTGTTCTTGTGCATCATCAAGTGTCGTGGGAAACCACGACCACCTATGGGGCCATCAGCCCCTTGTGGTTCGGCAGGGGGATGAGCACATTGCACAAAGAGCGGAGAACGTAGCACATCACAATAGAGATCACATGGGAAGTTTTACCCAGGTTTGGGCCGCCGCGAGGCGTAAAACCCTACTCCTACTTTGGTTGATTGGTGAGAGGACCGTGGTGGATATGCAACACTCTAACCCGGTAGGGTTGCCTCGGGGCGAGAGCAGCTATGCACGTATGAGTGTACAAGGGTCCAAATCCTTTATATGGTTGCCATGGCCCTCCTTTTATAGATCAGGGGGTCACCACAATGGCAAATTAGTCATTGTGTACTGATTAGATAGCAAAGAGTGCTATCATACCTAACTCTGCACACAAGGCAGAGCGCATTAAATGCACCGCTTAGTGTCACATCATGGTGTGCCTGGCAAGCCTTGCCGGGCTGTTTTGCCACCTTCTTGTTTGTCTATTCGACACGTCTTTGGATGAGTGTCATTTGGAGGTGATTTCCTTTGGAAGTGGCTGCCATGTGTCAAGAAACAGCCACCTAGTCACTTGGGGGCTTGACGCTGCACCAATCGATGACTTGCGTCACTGTGAGGTGGAGCGGTGGAGCCTTAGCGGAGTGGTCCGCCCTTGGAGTCCCCCGGCAAGCTTGCTGGGGCAGTCTTGAGACTTGTCTTTGGAGTAACCTCGACCTCGCCAGGCTCGCCTGCCCAACAAGGGAGGCTTTCCCTTAGTGGTGTCTTGCTTCCCTTGGCTTGACTTGTTCCTCTTGATCCGCCCTCTGATTTCTCAAAGAGCTATCTCTTCAACTTAATCTCGTCTTGGATGTTGCAACCTATCCCTTTTAGGCCTGTGTATGGTCTGGGCAACAGACCCAAGGTTTGTTGCACCGACAGGAGCCCCCGGGCCTGGCCCGAACGCGCTGCCGGGCGTCGTCGGGGTAGGCCTTGTCCAGTGCACATGCATGAGGGTAGTAGTTGCTTGTCCTTTGAGATCTTCTTTGCTTCTTCATTAACCTGAGCCCAGGTCAGTTTCTGATTCTCCCTTGCGTCGTGTAATGCCAATTGTGGTGGGGCCATCCTTGTAATGGCCCATGAATGACTTTAACGCACGGGTGAGTAACTGCGAATTCACTCTTCCCACCACGCCCTTTGTCACGCCCAATATGCGACCCTGTCCTAAAGGAACTCAAAGGTCCCACCAAGGATAGAAGCGCATATTGGAGACGCTTTTGCAAGGTGGATATCATTACATCGTACCATTACAATGCCACACGAATACAACATCATCATACATAAGAGCAACATCCGACTACGGATGAAACACAAACAAAAACTCAAACGACATCCACCCTGCCAGCCCAGGCTGCCGACCAGGAACCTATCCCCTGAATGACAAAGCAGAAGAAGAACTCAAAACAAGCAAGCATCGCTCTCGTGTCATGATCATCGCATTACCGAAACCTGCAACTGGTGTTGTAGTAATCTGTGAGCCATGAGGACTCAGCAATCCCATTACCATGGGTATCAAGACTAGCAAAGCTTAATGGGTAAGAAAATGGATAGTGGTGAGGTTGCAGCAGCGACTAAGCATGATATGGTGGCTAACTTACGAATACAAGAATAAGATGAGAAGCTACGCAAACGGTCGCAAACTAGTAATGATCAAGAAGTGATCCTGAACTACTTACGTTCAAACATAACCCCCACCGTGTTCTCTTTTCGAACTCACCCGAAAATAGACCATCATGGTTAAGCACGTGGTTGGTGTATTTTAATTCGGATCTGGTGTCAAGCTCTCTACAACCGGATATTAACAAATTCCCATCTGCCACATAACCGCGGGCATGGATTTTTGAAGTTTAAACCCTGCAGGGGTGTCCCAACTTAGCCCATTATAAGCTCACGATCCGCGGAGACAATCCTCCATCGCGGGACATCCGATCAGACTCAGGGTCCCGGTGCACAAGACATTTCAACAATGGTAAAACTAATCCAGCAAAGCCTCCCGGTGTGTCGACACCCTGATAGTAGCTGCGCGTATCTAGTCTCAGGACACGTCCGGATGAGCACAACGTACAGCAACTGAGACCCAAGTTTCCCCGGGGGAAGCCGCACATGACTCTAGTTGGGACCAACACCATCAGCACTGGCCCCGCCCTGTATGTAGAAAAAAAATCCTCGGGTTTGCGATGCCCTATGCCAATTAATTATTAGGTTCAAGTATTATTATGGCAAATGTTAAAGCCAATGTTGGGCCTTCCTGGAAGAGTTTTATTCAAAGCGAAATGTCGAGAGGGTCCCATACCCCTCACCGTGTTAGGGACGCAAAATCAAGGAACATAACACCAGTATGATGGAAACTAGGGCGGCAAGAGTGGAACAAAACATCAAGCATAAGGCCGAGCCTTCCACCCTTTAACGAGTATATAGATGCACTAATTAAATAAGAGATATTGTGATATCCCAAAATAATCCTGTTCCAACATGGAGCAATTTTCAACCTGCAACTAACAACGCTATAAGAGGGGCTGAGAAAAAGCGGTAACTTAGCCAAACAACGGTTTGCTAGGAAGGGTGAAAAGGTTAGAGGTTGACATGGTAATTTGGGAGGCTTGATAAACAAGTGGTAGGAAGCGCGACATAACGATAGTATCGAGACAACTAGCATAGCAATGATAGAAGTGAGATCCAGGGTAACGGTCATCTTGCCTGAAATCCCGCTAGGAAGAAGATCGAGTCCATGAAGAAGACGAACGGGCATAGACGAACCAAGCGTAGTCATATGAATCCTCACGATCGCAACAAAACAGGAACTATTGAGAAGAAGCACAACCGGAAAGAAGCAAACAACATAGTAAACAAGCAACACATGAACAAGACATGTTGCACAACCAAATATGATGCATGACAAGGTTAAATGTTGTTAACATGGCAATAGGTGAAGCATAACCAAACTACCTATCTAGGTAATTTTTAATGAGGCTGGAAACAACAAACAACAATTCCGGAAAATCCCCATGTGCATATTTTGAGTTTGGTACTGTTCTGCCCTAAACCATACTTTAGAGTTGTTAAACATGCAAAGTAAGTGCATAATGTTAATCTATACATTTTCCACCCCATTTACATATAAAGTTTATTAAAATTGGAGCTACGGTTATTTAGTTATGAAATAAATCATTTTTGCATGGCATTTAAGCAAATATAAACAAACAACATTTAAATATTTCAAACATGGATTAAAATATCAAATCATTAATCTACACAAAATTCTAAGCATTTTCCATATATAAATTATTTACATGTGATGCACGGTTGTGGAGTTATTATATGCATGATGCTTGAGGGTTTTTCTGTAAATATGCAGTCTCTGGAATAATTAGCAAATTCGCAGGACTGAAAAGAACATAAGCGGGCCGAATCAAAGGCTGGCCCAACAATGCACAGGGGGCGGGGGCTGGTCACCAGGCCTAATGGGCCGGCTTGATGGGGAGGCTGGATGCAGGCTGGGCCTGAGCGATCTGGCGCTGGGCCGACCGGTCGCTGGTTGCGCTCAACGGGGATGAGCGGACGAGCTGCTGCTTCTCGTTTCTAAAGAACAGAAACAACAGCAGGCGATGCAGAAGACGGCGGCAGGGGACCTAGCGGCGGGGTCGGCAGGAACCAGCCGGAACGGGCGGAACGGAGCGCGGGGAGGCGCCGGGGTCCAAATCCGGCAAGGGGAGGCGCGGATCGGGTCAACGCAGCGAGCAGAGGCGTGGGACGAGCAAGCTCTTGCTTGTCGTAGAGAAGCAGAGCTTGACGCGGGTCGACTTGGTGATGGAGACGGCGTGGAGGCGAACGGGGGCCGGGCACGATGGTTGCTAGGGCAAGTGAGGCAGAGGAGGGAACGAGCTGCTCATCTCTTGGCTCTTGGCTCAAGCGCCTAGAAAAGACGAACGCGGCGGTAGGAACTCCGGCAGGCGGCGACGCGGCTAAGAGCGACGCGAGCGGCGACAAGGAGGAAGCGATGGGGGAGCCTGGATCAGGGGCGGGGAAGACTCGCCGGTGGTCTCGATCCAGATGAGAGCGGGACGAGGGGAATGGACGGATCCGGCGAGGCAGGGCATCCATGGCGCAGACGGAGCTCCTCCTGTGAAAACAAGGAGAGAGGGAGGTTACACGGAGAGGCAGGGGTCAACGAGAAGAACCAAGAACCAAGGGAAGAAGGGAAGAGCAGCAACGGGACATGGCTTCGACCGTCGACGGTGGCAAGGCTCACCAGAGCAGACGAGAGTGGCGAGGTCGAGCGACTGCTGCGGGGACGACGAAGAGGAACTCCTCTCTCGTGGAGCTCCTGGATGAGGGGGCTACAGGACGAGGCTTGGCACGGGTGCTGCTGCCGGCAGCAGAGCTGATGAGGCAGCTACACGAGGTGGTAGAGGAGGCGGCAAGTGGGTGGCGCTGAAATCAAGGAGAAGGTGGGCGGCGGCGCTGGCTGGCTGAATCGAGGGGATCGGGAGGGATCCCGAGGAGGGGTAGGATCCCTAGAAATTAGGGGGTTTGTCTAGATTAGGTTAGGTGTCTATATATAGCAAGTGGAGTTTGAGTAGGAGCATTTGATCCCTCCGATCTTAATCGGACGATGGAGAAAATATAGGTTAGGAAGTCCAATTAAGAGAACGTTGATGTTTTACGGATGTTTGGGGATGATCCGGACCCATCGGTGATGACTGAGCGGGTCGGGTTTGGGAAGGTTTCGAACGCGCGCGAGGGTTTGACAAAAGGCCATGGAGGCAAGGGGTTTTGAGTAGAGTGTAGAGAGGGTCAAGCGGTCAGACAAGAGGGAATCAAAACCCCGGTTGGACTCGGATCGGTCAACGAAGGCAAGGGGAACGCGGCAATTATGAACGGGTGCAAGCTTTAAGAAAACATGCAGATGCAATGCGCGTGATGCTATGAGATGAGATGCATGACATGAACAAAATGCAAAACAAAAGACAAAAACCCAACCACGAAGGAAATATCACAACACATAGCTGGGAATGGCAAGAGTTGGAGTTACAATTGTGGAAAGTTACATCCGGGGTGTTACAACACTCCACCACAACAAGAGGATCTCGTCCCGAGATCTAGGATGGCACCGGAGAGAAACGGAAGAGGAAGAGAAGAGGTAAAACTAAGTTCCTTCTGCGACCAATGAGTGAAACCAAAGAACCTTGATAGGTTGAAAAGTTGAAAGAAAGAACATAACAAAGTTGAACACAATTGAGAGCACTGCGGTAGAAAATAGAAACAAGGAACACCATTTGAACCTTGGAGGTTGCAAAGCTATGAATGACGAGTACAATGGACACGAAGGAATTGGAACCACTCTGGTTGAAATGAGATAAACAAGGAACAATGAAGAACAAATTCGGACAACACTCCGGTTGAAAAGGGAAGGAAATTGATAAGATGGAAAGAGCTTGAAAATAGGACGCAACACTCCGATTAAATGGGTAAGCAAGAAGAGAACATGATCTTGACAAAGCGATATCATGGGTGAAAAGAGCAACGTCACAATGCCTCCAGAAGAAATGAAACAATGGAATGGAATGAACGGAGGAAAACAAGATCTTGAGAGAGCATGCTTACAGGAAATGCTACAACGGAGTTGTTGGATTATCAACAACGAAAGGATAAGCTTGTTGTGGGCTTATTGGAAAACATATCAAAATTATGAGGTGTCAACCTGCCACTCACGAGAAAAATAGTTGATTGCGACCAACAAAGGGATTAAAACTTCTTTCGCCAAGAGGATAAATAGAAAACTCGGATCATAGATGCACACCACAAATTGCAGCATTCCCAATGGAAGGCTTTAGGTGAAATATAACCCAAGATAACTCCAACAAAGAAATTGCTGGGTTAAAAAGATCTCATGAACAAAGAAAAAAAATGATGGGTTTAAATATCTCATTCCTGACAACTTGTGAATCATGAAGCACAAAAGGAAATTTTCAAGAATGACATATTACCATCTCAAAACATAAGGTAGAAAGAATTGCACTTGGGAATGCAAGATGAAGAATGCTTGAACGCCTCAAAACAAAACATGTGTTGAGCACCATGTTTAAATTTGAGTATAGTTTGGTGAGTCATAACTTCAAGAGAAATCTTGAAGAACAATTGAAGAATGAAAAGAATCCTTGACGAACCATCATGTAGAGTCTCCATGAAGAATTCCGGTAATAAAAGAATGATCAGACGAAAGGAAAGTTGAAAACACAAGGTGAAGCCTTGCGATGATTCAGATGGAGGCCCACGACGAAACGGCCGAGGAAACTATGAACTCTGGAAAAGAAATGATGAAAACACTTTGAAGTGAGAATGTGATATGATGAACAAACTCCGAAAAGAAGAGATTAACCCACTTGATTAAAAAATAATAAGAATTATGTTATGCTTATCCTCCACCAATTAAATTGATGAGAGGCCACAGATTTGCATACAACTTATTCCTCTTGAAAATGATTGAGGAGAGACATAGTGCAAACTTGAGAAAGTCTTCATGAACCACCGGTAGGATTTGAAAGAATGAATGAATTAATATGATAACAAAAGAAAAAAAAATCTGAAGTTACCACCGTAAGAATTGGAAATTGACTGATGAAAGAGAATGAATTGCCGGGAAGAATTAGAAAAACAAATATGCTTTAGGGGATTTAGATGCAAAAGAACAAAGAGATAGCGAGCTGATTAAAGAGTACTTGACAGATGCGTCGGGGTGATTAGAGAATGACAGCTGGAATGTGAGGACGAAGAATTCTTCTGGAATGATGGCCTCTGGTGAAAAGAAACGGAAAACAACTCCTGACATACCCCGGATGGGTAAGAAAAGTATATCTGACAAATGGAATAATTTGAGAAGATAACATGAAGCTAGAACCACGAATCTTCAAGAGAACGAGCAAGATTTAGAAGGAAAAACTCTTCTTCGATCTTCAAATGATGACGGGAAACACCACAAAAAATTACTGAGATACCCCGGGAGAATGAAAAGAGGAAGGGTTGAACCAAAGATGAAAAGAATTTGACAACAATCTTGGAGAAGGCATGTGACTGATGGAATTCATTCTTACGTCACACTTTGAGAAGGATTTGAAAGTAACTCCGGAAGAATTAGAAGAGTCAGGTAAGATCCTGGGAAAAGACCTGTGGGTTAGGGCCTGCTGAAAAGAAACACCGTTGGGGAGGATTGTTGGAGAGAGGGACGATGCACCGGAAGAATTGAAATATTTGAATGAGGTGATAGCCTCGAATTAATTTGAACATGGACGAATCTCCTGAGATGTCTTGAGCACTCCGGAAGGATAAACTGGCGAGATGCGAATGAGCAAGGGGAACACTTGATCCAAGGAAAAGAATATGATTAACCTGAAAAACTTGAATTGAGTCCACCGAAAAAACAAGACAAATCAATGATGAAATTGACGAGAATTCACTGGTTGAAATGATTGAGGAAAGACTGTAGAGGCTCCACACGAATGAAATTGATGCTCGAATAGAGACGCAAACTCCGGGAAGAAAAAGGGGTGGGAGGGCGAGAGAAACAAAGGCAAGTTGGAAGGGGGAACCGACGAATAACTTGAAGAGAAAACACCTATTGAAACAATGCAAAGGCTTAGCACGAGTAGGATGGATACTCGATTACGGACTCCGTCTCCGAGAAGAAAAAGGGGTGGGTGGGTGGGAAAAAGAAAAACAACCGAGGATAGAATTTGGCAAAAATGAAGAGGCTCGAGTCAACTTGACAAGAAATGCACCGGATGAAAAGAGCTGAGAACCAATGAATGAAAAACTAACTGCGTGATCCTAAAAAAAATTTGATGGGAAGAGGAGTATGTCAAAACACCTACGTCAAGATTCCTCACCAGAGTGACGAAGGGGCTGAGGAGTAAAAAGAATTCCTACTCTCCGATATAACTAGACTCCGAAAAATAGTTTTCTTCTAGACTCGACAACGGCCAAACTACGAACAATCAAGGGGGCTCCAATGGTCGGTCGAGGCTCTGATACCTGCTATGTCTTGAGATTGCGTTGGTTTTACTCGAAGAGGAGAGGGTGATGCAACAAAGTGTAGCGTAAGTATTTCCCTCAGTTTTGAGAACCAAAGGTATCAATCCAGTAGGAGGCTCCTCAAAAGTCCCACGCACCTACACAAACAAACTGAGAACTCGCAACCAACGCAATAAAGGGGTTGTCAATCCTTCATGGCCACTTCATGAAAGTGAGATCTAATAAAGATAGTATGATAAGATAAATATATTTTTGGTATTTTGTAATATAGATGCAAAAAGTAAAGATGCAAATAAAGTAGATTGAAAGCAAATATGATAAGAGATAGACCCGGGGGCCATAGGTTTCACTAGAGGCTTCTCTCAAGATAGCATAAGTATTACGGTGGGTGAACAAATTACTGTCGAGCAATTGATAGAAAAGCACATAGTTATGAGATTATCTAGGCATGATCATGTATATAGGCATCACGTCCATAACAAGTAGACCGACACCTGCCTGCATCTACTACTATTACTCCACACATCGACCGACTCCTGCCTGCATCTAGAGTATTAAGTTCATAAGAACAGAGTAACGCATTAAGCAAGATGACATGATGTAGAGGGATAAACTCATGCAATATGATATAAACCCCATCTTGTTACCCTCGATGGGAACAATACAATACGTGCCTTGCAACCCTTTCGGTCACTGGGTAAGGACACCGCAAGACTGAACCCAAAGCTAAGCACTTCTCCCATGGCAAGAAAGATCATTCTAGTAGGCCAAACCAAACTGATAATTCGAAGAGACTTGCAAATATAACTCAATCATACATAAAAGAATTCAGAGAAGATTCAAATATTATTCATAGATAAACTTGATCATAAACCCACAATTCATCGAATCTCGACAAACACACCGCAAAAAGAGGTTACATCGAATAGATCTCCACAAGAGAGGGGGAGAACATTGTATTGAGATCCAAAAAGAGAGAAGAAGCCATCTAGCTAATAACTATGGACCCATAGGTCTGTGGTAAACTACTCACAACTCATCAGAGGGGCATGGATGTTGATGTAGAAGCCCTCCGTGGTCGATTCCCCCCCGTGAGTGTTGCGAAGGCTCCAAGATGAGATCTCATGGATCTGAGAAGGTTCTGGCGGTGGAAATTGTGTTTCGTGGTGCTCCTGGATGTTTTCGGGGTACGTAGGTATATATAGGAGGAAGAAGTATGTCGGTGGCTGCCCGAGGGGCCCACGAGACAGGGGGCGTGCCCTACAGGGGGGCGTGGCCCCCTATCTCGTGGGGCCCTCGGAAGCTTTTTGACTTGCACTCCAAGCTCTCCAGATCACGTTCGTTCCAAAAATCACGCTCCCGAAGGTTTCATTCCGTTTGGACTCTGTTTGATATTCCTTTTCTTCAAAATACTGAAATAGGCAAAAAAACAGCAATATGGGCTGGGCCTCCGGTTAGTAGGTTAGTCCCAAAAATGATATAAATGTGTAAAATAAAGCCCATAAACATCCAAAAGGGGTTATATAATAGCATGGAACAATAAAAAAATTATAGATACGTTGGAGACGTATCAAGCATCCCCAAGCTTAATTCCTGCTCGTCCTCGAGTAGGTAAATGATAAAAAGAGAATTTTTGATGTGGAATGCTACCTAGTATAATTCATAATGTAATTTTCTTTATTGTGGCATGAATGTTCAGATCCAAATGAATACAAAATAAAAGTTCATATTGATAAAAGAAATAGTAACACTTCAAGCATACTAATCAAAGTAATCATGTCTTCTCAAAATAGCATGGCAAAAGAAAGTTCATCCCTACAAAATCATATAGTTAGGCTATGCTTCATTTTCGTCACACAAAGATGTTCCCAACTTCTATACCCCCGATGACAAGCCAAGCAATTGTTTCATACTTAAATAATCTCAAACTTTTTCAACCTTCACGCAATACATGAGCGTGAGCCATGGATATAGCACTATGGGTGGAATAGAATATGATGATGGGGATTGTGTGGAGAAGACAAAACAGGAGAAAGTCTCACATTGATGAGGATAATCAACGGGCTATGGCGATGCCCATCAATTGATGTCAACATGAGGAGTAGGGATTGCCATGCAACGGATGCACTAGAGCTATAAACGAATGCTCAACAAAAGAAAACTCGTGGGTGTGCATCCAACTTGCTTACTCACGAAGACCTAGGGCATTTGAGGAAGCCCATCGTAGGAATATACAAGCCAAGTTCTATAATGAAAAATTCCCACTAGTATGAAAAAGACAACTTATGAGACTCACTATATGAAAAACATGGTGCTACTTTGTAGCACAATATATGAGACTCACTACATGAAGAACAAGGTGCTACTTTGAAGCACAAGTGTGGAAAAAGGGATAGTAACATTGCCCCTTTTTTTGTGCCTTTCTTTTTTTCTTTTGGCCTTTCTTTTTTTTCTTCCTTTTTTTTTCTTTGGGCAATGTTCTAATAGTGATGATCATCACACTTCTATTGATTACAACATAAGGATTACAACTCGAAACTAGAACAAGATATGACTCTATATGAATGCCTCCGGTGGTGTACCGGGATGGTGCAATGAATCAAGAGTGACATGTATGAAAAATAATGCATGGTGGCTTTGCCACAAGTACAATGTCAACTACATGATCATGCAATGGCAATATGGCAAAAGTAAAGTATGTCATGAAGATGATGAGTGGAACGGTGGAAAGTTGCATGGCAATATATCTCGGAATGGCTATGGAAATGCCATAATAGGTAGGTATGGTGGCTGTTTTGAGGAAGATATAAGGAGGTTTATGTGTGATAGCGATCGTATCACGGGGTTGGATGCACCGCTAAGTTTGCACCAACTCTCAAGGTGAGAAAGGGCAATGCACGGTACCAAAGAGGCTAGCAAAGGCGGAAAGGTAAAAGTGCGTATAATCCATGGACTCAACATTAGTCAAAAGAACTCAGATACTTATTGCAAAAATTTAGAAGTCATCAAAAACCAAGTACTACGCGCATGCTCCTAGGGGGATAGATTGGTATGAAAAGACCATCGCTCGTCCCCGACCGCCACTCATAAGGATGCACAAGCCAGGTACACTTCATGTTTCAAATTTGTTACACAACTTTAACCATACGTGCATGCTACGGGAGTTGCTAACTTCAACACAAGCATTCTTTAAATTCATAATCACCCAACTAGCATGACTTTAATATCACTACCTCCATATCTCAAAACAATTATCACGTATCAAATTGATCATAGCATCCAATTCACTTCCTATGATAGTTTTTATTATACCCAACTTGGATGCTCATCATTCTAGCACCAACTTTAAGATCATAGCAAATACCATGCTGTTCTAAAAGACTCTCAAAATAATATAAGTGAAGCATGAGAGACTAGAGATTTCTTCAAAATTAAGACACCACCATGCTCTAAAAGATATAAGTGAAGCACTAGAGCAAAAACTATCAAGCTCAAAAGATACAAGTGAAGCACATAGAGTATTCTAGCAAATTCTAATCAAATAGGATTCTCCCAAAAGGTGTGTACAACAAGGATGAGTGTGGTAAACTAAAAAGCAAAGACTAATATAATACACGACGCTCCAAGCAAAACACATATCATGTGGCGAATAAAAATATAGCTCCAAGTAAAGTTACTGATGAACGAAGACGAAAGAGGGGATGCCTTCCTGGGGCATCCCCAAGCTTAGGCCTTTGGCTATTCTTGAATATCTTAGGGTTCATGGGCATCCCCAAGCTTAGGCTCTTGTCACCCCTTATTCCATAGTCCATAAAAGCTTTACCCAAAACTTGAAAACTTCACAACACAAAACTCAACAGGAAATCTTATAAGCTCTGTTAGTGAAAGAAAACAAAACCACCACATAGGGTACTGCAATGAACTCATTCTTTATTTAATTTGGTGTTAAACCTACTGTATTCCAACTTCTTTATGGTTCATAGACTGAATTACTAGCCATAGATGCATTGAAATAAGCAAACAACACACGAAAAAACAGAATCTGTCAAAAACAGAACAGTCTGTAGAAATCTGTAACTAACGCAAACTTCTGGAAATCTAAAAATCCTACCAAAATAGGAAGTCCTGGACAATTTGTTTACTGATCAGCAGAAAAAATAATCAATGCAAAATCACGTTCCTGTGATTTAACAAAATTATATTCGTGCATGCAAAGTTTCTGTTTTTCAGCAGAATCAAATCAACTATCATCGTAGGTTATCCTATAGGTTCTACTTGGCACAAACACTAACTAAAAGATAAAAACACATCTAAAAAGAAGGTAGATGCAAGATTTATTACTAAACAGGAGCAAAAACAAAAAACATAAAGAAAATTAGGTTGCCTCCCAACTAGCGCTATCGTTTAAAGCCCCTAGCTAGGCATAAAAGCAAGGATAGATCTTTGGCACTAAATTCATAAGTAGCACGCATGATAGATTCATAAGGTAATTTTACTTTCTTTCTTGGAAAGTGCTCCATGCCTTTCTTTAAGGGAAATTGGAATCTAATGTTCCCTTCCTTCATATCAATAATCGCACCAATCGTTTTAAGGAAAAGGTCTACCAAGAATAATAGGGCAAGAAAGATTGCAATCTATATCAAGAACGATAAAATCTACGGGCACCAAATTTCTATTTGCAACAATAAGGACATCATTGATCCTTGCCATAGGCTTTTTAATGGTGGAATCCGCAAGGTGCAAATTTAAAGAGCAATCATCAAGATCATGGAAACCTAGAATATCACATAAAGTTTTCGGAATCGTGGAAACACTAGCACCCAAATCACACAAAGCAAAACACTCATAATATTTAATTCTAATCTTTATAGTAGGTTCCCACTCATCATTAAGTTTTCTAGGTATAGAAACTTCCGAATTAAGTTTTGCATCATAAGATTGCATCAAGGCATCAACGATATGTTTGGTAAAAGCTTTGTTTTGACTATAAGCATGAAGGGAATTAACAACGGATTGCAACAAGGAAATACAACCTTTTAAAGAACAATTATCATAATCAAATTCCTTGAAATCCGAGATAGTAGGTTCAATATTATTAGAAGTTGAGGATTCTCCAATCTCACTTTTACCAAATTTAGCATTAAGATCTAAAGACTCAGAATTTTTGGGACGCCTTCTAGGAAAAGTTGATTCATCATCACTCCCATAATCATCAAAATTCATATTGGAAAACATAGATCTAATCGGAGACGCATCAATAACTTTAAGATCCTCATCATTATTTCCACGGAAACTAGAAGGACACACTTTTATAAAGCTTTCTTTTTTAGCACAATCTAGCGGTTCTTTCCATGCACTCGTCAATGGAAATTCTCATTACTTTGAGAGACTCATTGATGTCATGCTTAGGAGAAGAAGATCCAAGTTTAAGAGAATTAACATCAAGCGAAAGTCTATCAACGTTCCTAGCCAAATCATCAACTTTGAGCAATTTTTCTTCAAGTAAAGCATTAAAATTCTTTTGAGAAATCATAAATTCTTTCACACTATTCTCAAAATTAGAGGGCATCTTATTAAAATTACCATAAGAATTATTGTAGGAATTTCCATAATTATTAGAGGAATTACTAGGGAACGGTCAAGCATTAAAATTTCCTCTATAAGCGTTGTTTCCAAAACTGTTCCTACCAACAAAATTCACATCCATAGATTCATTATTATTCTCAATCAAGGAAGACAAAGGCATATCATTAGGATCAAGAGGAATATTTTTAGTAGCAAACATCTTCATAAGTTCATCCATCTTTCCACTCAAAACATTGATTTCTTCTATAGCATGCACTTTTTTACTAGAAGATATTTCGGTGTGCCATTGAGAATAATTAGCCATAATGTTATCAAGCAATTTTGTAGCATCTCCTAACGTGATTTCCATTAACGTGCCTCCCGCGGCCGAATCTAAGAGATTTCTAGAAGCAAAGTTCAAACCGGCATAAAAAATTTGTATGATCATCCATAAATTAAAACCATGAGTAGGGCAATTGCGAAGCATCAATTTCATTCTTTCCCAAGATTGGGCAACATGCTCATGATCAAGTTGTTTAAAATTCATAATATCGTTCCTAAGAGTGATGATCTTAGCGGGAGGAAAATACTTAGAGATAAAAGCATCTTTGCACTTGTTCCAAGAATCAATACTATTTTTAGGCAAGGACGAAAACCAAACTTTAGCATGATCTCTAAGTGAAAACGGAAATAACTTTAATTTGACAATATCGTTATCCGTATCTTTCTTCTTTTGCATATCACACAAATAAACAAAATTGTTTAGATGAGTAGCGGCATCTTCACTAGGAAGGCCGGCGAATTGATCTTTCATAACAAGATTCAGCAAAGCGGTATTGATTTCACAAGACTCAACATCATTAAGAGGAGCAACCGGAGTACTAAGGAAATCACTATTATTGGTATTTGAGAAATCACACAATTTGGTATTATCTTGCGTCATGGCAACAAGTAATCCAACACACAAGCAAACAGAAAAACGGCAAGCGAAAAGAGAGGAGGAGATTGGGAAAGAGAGGAAGAATAAAACGGCAAGGGTGAAGTGGGGGAGAGGAAAACGAGAGGCAAATGGCAAATAATGTAAATGCGAGGGAGATGGGTTTGTGATAGGTACTTGGTATGTCTTGACTTGAGCGAACACCTCCCCGGCAACGGCGCCAGAAATCCTTCTTGCTATGTCTTGAGCTTGCGATGGTTTTCCTCTAAGAGGAGAGGGTGATGCAGCAGAGTGTAGCGTAAGTATTTCCCTTAGTTTTGAGAACCAAGGTATCAATCCAGTAGGAGGCTCCTCAAAAGTCCCACGCACCTACACAAACAAACTGAGAACTCGCAGAAGGTTACGGCGGTGGAAATTGTGTTTCGTGGTGCTCTTGGATGTTTTCAGGGTACGTAGGTATATATAGGAGGAAGAAGTATTTCAGTGGCCGCCCGAGGGGCCCACGAGACAGGGGGGCGCGCCCTATAGGGGGGGGGGCCTATCTTGTGGGGCCCTCGGAAGCTTCTTGACTTGCACTCCAAGCTCTCCGGATCACGTTCGTTCCAAAAATCACGCTCCCGAAGGTTTCATTCCGTTTGGACTCCGTTTGATATTCCTTTTCTTCGAAATACTGAAATAGGCAAAAAACAACAATATGGGCTAGGCCTCCGGTTAGTAGGTTAGTCCCAAAAATGATATAAATGTGTAAAATAAAGCCCATAAACATCCAAAAGGGGTAATATAATAGCATGGAACAATCAAAAATTATAGATACGTTGGAGACGTATCAATACCAACTTGTCACGCCCAATATGCGACCCTATCCTAAAGGAACTCGAAGGTCCCACCAAGGATAGAAGAGCATATTGGAGACGCTTTTGCAAGGTGGATATCATTGCATCGTACCATTACATAATAGTTGGGGCTACATAGAAAAGGCATACAATGCCACACGAGTACAACATCATCATACATAAGAGCAACATCCGACTACAGATGAAACACGAACTGAAACTCAAACGACATCCACCCTGCTAGCCCAGGCTGCTGACTAGGAACCTATCCCCTGAACGATGAAGTAGAAGAAGAATTCAAAACAAGCAAGCATCGCTCTCGCGTCATGATTATCGCATTACCTGAACCTGCAACTGGTGTTGTAGTAATCTGTGAGCCACGAGGACTCAGCAATCCCATTACCATGGGTATCAAGACTAGCAAAGCTTAATGGGTAAGGAAATGGATAGTGGCGAGGTTGCAGCAGCGACTAACCATGATATGGTGGCTAACTTACGAATATAAGAATAAGACGAGAAGCTACGCAAACGGTCGCAAACTAGTAATGATCAAGAAGTGATCTTGAACTACTTACATTCACATAACCCCATGTTCTCTTTTCGAACTCACGTGAAAAGAGACCATCACGGTTACGCACGTGGTTGGTGTATTTTAATTCGGATCTGGTGTCAAGTTCTCTACAACCGGATATTAACAAATTCCCATCTCCCACATAACCGCGGGCATGGCTTTCGAAAGTTTAAACCCTGTAGGGGTGTCCCAACTTAGCCCATTATAATCTCACAATCGCGGAGACAATCCTCCATCGCGGGACATCCAATCAGACTCAGGGTCCCGGTGCACAAGACATTTCGACAACGGTAAAACTTATCCAGCAAAGCCTCCCGGCGTGTCGACACCCTAATAGTAGCCGCACATATCTAGTCTCAGGATACGTCCGGATGAGCACAACGTACATCAACTGATACCCAAGTTTCCCCGGGGGAAGCCGCCCACGACTCTAGTTAGGACCAACACCATCAGCACTGGCCCCACCCTGTATGTAGAAAAAAATCCTCGGTTTCACGATGCCCTATGCCAATTAATTATTAGGTTCAAGTATTATTATGGCAAATGTTAAAACCAATGTTGGGCCTTGCTGGAAGAGTTTGATTCAAAGCGAAACATCGAGAGGGTCCCATACCCCTCACCGTGTTAGGGACGCAAAATCAAGGAACATAACACCGGTATGACGGAAACTAGGGCGGCAAGAGTGGAACAAAACACCAGGCATAAGGCCGAGCCTTCCACCCTTTACCAAGTGTATAGATGCATTAATTAAATAAGAGATATTGTGATATCCCAAAATAATCTTGTTCCACCATGGAGCAATTTTCAACTTCACCCGCAACTAACAACGCTATAAGAGGGGCTGAGCAAAAGCGGTAACTTAGCCAAACAACGGTTTGCTAGGAAGGGTGAAAAGGTTAGAGGCTGACATGGCAATTTGGGAGGCTTGATAAACAAGTGGTTGGAAGCGCGACATATCGATATCATCGAGACAACTAGCATAGCAATGATAGAAGTGAGATCTAGGGTAACTCTCATCTTGCCTGAAATCCTGCTAGGAAGAACATCGAGTCCATGAAGAAGACGAACGGGCATAGACGAACCAAGCTTAGTCGAATGAATCCTCACGATCGCAACGAAACTGGAACTATCGAGAAGAAGCACAACCGAAAAGAAGGAAACAACATAGTAAACAAACAACACATGAACAAGACATGATGCACAACCAAGTATGATGCATGACAAGGTTAAATGTTGTTAACATGGCAAGAGGTGAAGCATAACAAAACTACCTATCTAGGCAATTTTTAATGAGGCCGGAAACAACAAACAACAATTCCGGCAAATCCCCATGTGCATATTTTGAGTTTGGTACTGTTCTGCCCTCAACCATATTTTAGAGTTGTTAAACATGCAAAGTAAGTGCATAATGTTAATCTATACATTTTCCACCCCATTTACATATAAAGTTTATTAAAATTGGAGCTACGGTTATTTAGTTATGAAATAAATCATTTTTGCATGACATTTAAGCAAATTTAAGCAAACAACATTTTAAACATTTCAAAATGGATGAAAATAGCAAATTATTAATCTACACAAAATTCTAAGCATTTTACATATATAAATTATTTACATGTGATGCACGGTTGTGGAGTTATTATATGCATGATGCTTGAGGGTTTTTCTGTAAATATGCAGTCTCTAGAATAATTAGCAAATTCACAGGACTGAAAAAAACATAAGCGGGCTGAATCAGAGGCTGTCCCAACAATGCACAAGGGGCGGGGGCTGCTCGCCAGGCCTCATGGGCCGGCTCGGTGGGGAGGCTGGATGCAGGCTGGGCCTGAGCGATCTGGCGCTGGGCCGACCGGTCGCTGGCTGCGGTCAAGGGGGATGAGCGGACGAGCTGTTGCTACTCGTTTCTGAAGAACAGAAATAGCAGCAGGCGATGCAGAAGATGGCGGCAGGGGACCTGGCGGCAAGGTCAGCGGGAACCGGCCGGAACGGGCGGAACGGAGCGCGGGGAGGCGCCGGGGTCCAAATCCGACAAGTGGAGGCACGGATCG
Organism: Aegilops speltoides; assembly: GCA_021437245.1. Classification (NCBI taxonomy): domain Eukaryota; kingdom Viridiplantae; phylum Streptophyta; class Magnoliopsida; order Poales; family Poaceae; genus Aegilops; species Aegilops speltoides. The sequence continues at coordinate 234,400,661 of CM038143.1, forward strand.
GGTCAACGCAGCGAGCAGAGGCGCGAGACGAGCAAGCTCTTGCTCATCGTAGAGGAAGCAGAGCTCGACGCAGGTCGGCTTGGCGACGGAGACGACGTGGAGGCGAACGGGGGCCGGGCACGAAGGTTGCTGGGGCGAGCGAGGAGGGAACGAGCTACTCGTATCCTGGCTCTTGGCTCGAGTGCCTGGAGAAGACGAACGCGGCGGCAGGAACTCCGGCAGGCGGCGACGTGGCTAACAGCGACGTGAGCGGCGACAAGGAGGAAGCGATGGGGGCGCCTGGATCAGGGGCGGGGAAGACTCGCCGGTGGTCTCAATCCAGACAAGAGCAGGATGAGGGGAATGTACGGATCCAGCGAGGCAGGGCATCCATGGCGCAGACGGAGCTCCTCTTGTGAAAACGACGAGAGAGGAAGGTTACACGGAGAGGCAGGGGCCAACGAGAAGAACCAAGAACAAAGGTAAGAAGGGAAGAGTAGCAACGGGACATGGCTTCGACCATCGACGGTGGCAAGGCTCACCAGAGCAGACGAGAGTGGCGAGGTCAAGCGACTGCTGTGGGGACGGCAAAGAGGAACTCCTCTCTCGTGGAGCTCCTGGACGAGGGGGCTGTAGGATGAGGCTTGGCACGGGTGCTGCTGCCGGCAACGGAGCTGATGAGGCAGCTACACGAGGTGGTAGAGGAGGCGGCGGCTGGGTGGCGTTGAAATCAAGGAGAAGGTGGGCGGCGGCCCTGGCTGGCTGAATCGAGGGGATCGGGAGGGATCTCGAGGGATAAGGTGGCAGCGCTAGGGTAGGATCCTTAGAAATTAGGGGGTTTGTCCAGATTAGGTTAGGGGGTCTATATATAGCAAGTGGAGTTTGAGTAGGAGCATTTGATCCCGCCGATCTTAATCGAACGGTTGAGAAAATATAGGTTAGGAAGTCCAATTAAAAGAATGGAGATGTTTGACGGATGTTTGGGGATGATCCGGACCCATCGGTGATGACTGAGCGGGTCGGGTTCGGGAAAGGTTTCGGATGCGTGCGAGGGTTTTACAAAAGGCCATGGAGGCAAGGCAGTTTGAGTAGAGTGTAGAGAGGATCAAACGGTCAGACAAGAGGGAATCAAAACCCTGGTTGGACTCGGATCGGTCAACGAAGGCAAGGGGAACGCGACAATTACGAACGGGTGGAAGCTTTAATAAAACATGCAGATGCAATGCACGTGATGCTATGAGATGAGATGCATGACATGAACAAAATGCAAAACAAAAGAAAAAAACCAACCACGAAGGAAATATCACAACACATAGCTGGGAACGACAAGAGTTGGAGTAATAATTGTGGAAAGTTACATCCGGGGTGTTACCCCCTTCTCCTTGGCCACATATGCTGCATGCATTGAGTGGGGTAGGTAATGGAGGCACGTGGTGCGGAAGAGCGTCAAGGCAAGGGCCCAACCTTCTTGGATTGGTGGAGGAGGACGGCGGTTACCCGTCGAGGGATCAACTCCCGGCCCCAGTTTGTCTATAAAAAAGGGGGCAGGAGGGAGCCGAAATGTTCATCCACGCACCTCTCTTCTTCCATCCCTTGCCTCCTTATTGTGATGTTAAGATGGATGGAATGGGGCCAGGCCCCGGTCTCCAGCTTGGGGTTGGTAGCGCTGAATGCTTGTGTCGATGTTCGGGGAGTGAATCAGGTCTGGGCCCCGAGGAGATGCAGCAATCGAGCCACTCATAGTGCAGGAGACAGCAAGCTCTTCCATTACGGTGGAATGCTTGCCTCCTCTGCTTGGGCCAACCATCTGGTGGTGAGCGCTAGATCTTGCTGTAAACCGATGCGGCTTGTCGCCCTGACGCCGGAGTCCTTGGGGTTCCCGGCACCTATCTAGGGTGCAACATTAGGGGCTTGTGGCAATCCTGACACTCCTCCTTTTGGTGAAGTCGGGGTAAACATTGAAGACGGCGGCATCTCCCTACCCCCCCGGGGGGAGCGATGCCCCTCGCGCATCTGGGACACTGCCGTCGCCTGCTGCTTCTCCAGGGGAGGTGACAGCTCGAGGAGCCGGCATCCTCCTGGAGTGATGGTGATGAAGAAAGAACGAGGGAAGACGGGGAAGGCGGCTGGCAGGCCGTCAGGTCGGAGTACGAGCACCGACGCCTTCTACTCGTATTGGCGACCTACCGCCTCGTCTTTCCACTCTTCCCCTCCCTCCCCGGCAACATCATCACCGGATTTCTTGTTGCCAGGGAGGTGGTCTCTCTCTTGGTGCCTTTGCCTCCTCCAGCAGGTTTCCAGCTAAGTCCCGGTGGTTCCACCCGCCGGTGCTTGTGCTGGGGATTCTTGCTGGTCCCGGAGGCGGTCACCAGGGCACCGCTGAGCTGCTCTCTCTGCTCCTCTCCTTCGCAGCCTCGCCACTCCCGATCTTGTCGGGTTGCGCTTGGCAAGTGATGAGGACATCAATACCATTGTTACACCCATAACCCCTGCTGCTATACATACTGGACCAATTACTAGAGCTTGCGCACGCCAATTAAATTACTAGGTACTTTCGTTTCTTGGTAATGATTGTCAGGACCGGATTTTCGGGATATTAATTTCCCGAAGGTTCCTTGTGCTCACCAGCCCGTGACTCTTCAAGCTGATGAGGCACAAACTTGATACTGAAATTCCAAGCAAAGTACGTAATATGCGATACAAGACCATTACGCCTATGAGTACAACACAAGGTTTCTAGTGGTTGATGGCGAAGCGGTTTGTGGTTCATCGATGTCTGTGGGACTCCATTTCCCACAGAACAGCCGACCGGTTAACTCCTATCTTTGCGATCTCGCTATCACCGGTCGTAGGTTCCGGGCTGTCATCGCAACGCCCTCTCCAAGCAAAAAATCTGGCCCGCATAATAGCGAGGACAAGCCGGTGAGTACTTTTGAATGTACTGCAAACATTATGAACACAGGTATAATACACAAATGATAATCATGCTCTAGAATATTCTATGATCACAACGTCAGTCACAAAATAAAATCCTTGATGCATGCACGCAGGTTATTTATATACAACATGAATATGCAATAATGGAGTAGAAATAAAATGCACCGATCGGGTGTCTGAAGCGACGCCTCGAAAGGATAATGATATAAAGCATGCCACAGTCGGGCGTCTGTGCGACACCACATAAAGGGCTTATAAAGTAAATCAATAACAAACATGCCACAGTCGGGCGTCTGTGCGACACCACATAAAGGGCTTATAAAGTAAATCGATAACAACCATGCCACAGTCGGGCGTCTGTGCGACACCACATAAAGGGCTTATAAGAGAATAATCACAGTGAATATCCAGGAGGTAGAACCATCCTGGGGATACTCAATAATTCAAATAATATAAAGGGTTAGTCCATAATAATAATAACCATAATCATCATGAGTCACAAGCCATGATCCAAGTTCTGTTTTTAGCAGTTTTTCCTCCGAAGACCGACACTAAGACCGACACTTGACCCAACCCAGACTGTAGTCCTTAACCATGGACACGGCTATTCACATAGATATAATCTCTGCATAGGGTGTACTCTTTACCCACGGGTAACGGATTCCTTTAGTCCATCGGCACTAATTCCGTCTACGGTCTTTTAATTGAAAACACACCTAACCGCACACACCAGCCTGACTTATCGGTGTCTGGAATCACCCACAACACTCGTTAAGAAAAACTCTGAGTGGGGAGGCTACAACCTCGAGTAGCATGGGATCACAAAATTTATAACACGCACAAACTAGGGGAGCTACCCCTCGGCTACAACCGGAAACACCCATGCCCCCGGACCAGGTGGCATGCCTACCGGATGCAGCCGATATCTTCCGCCATGGCCTCTCTGTATGGTGTGTGCTAGAAAGGGGTTGACAACTTACTGAACCGTACCCTACCGATGGCAGGGACAAGTGGTAGTACGAAACAAGTATGGGGTTACTGTAACAAGACTCGGTCTACGGTCGACTCAGGAGGGTTCAAGTATTCCCTGCACAATTAGCATAACAAATATATTTCAACAAACAGACAGAATCACCACTCATCATACCTTACTATGCCATACCGGACACAACCGTCTCGACGAAGACCGAAGACAAGCTCGTGTCTACCCAAGACAGAGGCTTTCCCGGATTTCTTCCGATAGGCATGAAAGGCATACGAGGGTGATTGCTATCACAACGTATCAAATTCCAATACCACAGAATCATCAATATGCACTTATGAGTATGTTCATATCATCACATAAAATAACGAAAACTCCGAGACAAGGGGTGTCGTAACCGTATCAAACAACACACAACAATATTATGCCAGGGTTTAGAATGCTTGCCTTCAAGTTGTGGAGAGGCAGGGTGCATTCCAAACTTTTGAAAGTTGCCTTCTCTCTCCAACAATCCTATTTTGAAAAATATTCAAATCAACACAAACTTTAAAAACAGTACAAAAAGTTTTCCTAATTATTTTTGAAATAAATCTTAAAAGAAACTAGGTGAAATTTGAGAGAGGTAGGAAAAAGAATCAACTCATTTGGATTTATATTCAAAAAGTTATAGCCAGTCAAAGTTGAGTCAAATTTCTGTTTTTAAATAAAACAGAAAAAGAAAAACGTTTCGAAAATAAAAAACACGTCGAAGACGTACTCTGGGTTTACGCCTCCACTTACGCCAGCGTGGACCGGCTCGTGGGTCACTGACAGTGGGTCCACGGGGCCCACTGGTCAGGTTTAACCAGTCGCCTCTCCCTCCTTTCTCCTCTACCCGAGGGAAGGCGGGACTCCGACGATCGCCGTCAACGAACGGCGGTTGCCCACGGGGTTCTGAGGGCGGGGATGGATCCGCCAGTCCAGGGCTGTGATAGCCTGGCTTATTAGGGATGATAGACTACTCATATCAATAAGGAATTCCTTCTTTTCCGGGATCCCATTCGGACAGAACTCCAAAGTTAAGCGTGCTCAGCTTGGAGTAGTTTCAGGATGGGTGACCGACCGGGAAGTTGCTTCCGGGTGCGCATGAGTGAGGACAAAGTGCGCAGAAAAGACTAGTATTGATCTGTGGGGCCAGTCTAGATCCCGCCAGGAGTAACGACCACCGGCGGGTGTGTCCGGGGCGTTACAAGTTGGTATCAGAGCCGACCCTCGCGGTTACACGGATGGTTGCGGACAGGTGCGTGGTCATGTTGTTCATGACGTTTGTGACCCGTCGTGGCACACGGCATGGCACATGTACCGGACTGGATGCACAGACGGTTGTGCCAAGAGGGAACGTTCCTGTGGCCCGACGAGGACGTCGGTTCCTCTGAGTGTGGGTGTATGTGATAGCCTGGCTTATTAGGGATGATAGACTACTCATATCAATAAGGAATTCCTTCTTTTAAGGATCCCATTCGACGTAACTCCAAAGTTAAGCGTGCTCAGCTTGGAGTAGTTTCAGATGGGTGACCGACCGAAGTTGCTCCGGTGCGCATGAGTGAGGACAAAGTGCGCAGAAAAGACTAGTATTGATCTGTGGGGCCAGTCTAGATCCCGCCAGGAGTAACGACCACCGGCGGGTGTGTCCGGGGCGTTACAAGGGCGGTCCTCCCGGTGGTTGCTAGGTTGGCGGGGGTGGAGGGAGTCGCCGGCGGCAAGCTCCGCGGCAGAGGTGGCCTCGGGATGATTTGGGGGTTCGGGCTATGGTGGTTCTCCGTCGAAGCTGAGGGTTTGGGCGGCTCAGCAAGACCAAGAGGAGTCGGGTGGTGGTGCTGGATGGACGGGGGAGGGCCTGGTTGCTACGAACGGGACTGGAACGTGGCGGCGGCCGAACTGACCGGAGATGGGGAAGACGGCCTCTCCCAATCGATTGCCGGCTAGGGGCGCTCCAGAGGGATGGCCTGAGGCTGTCTGGGGGTTTGGATGAGCTCGGGGGCCTCCATTTATAGCAAGTGAGGTCGGTTCTGACGGCGGCTGTCTGCCGTTCTGTAGTTGCAGGGCGACATGGCGGCGCCGGGCGCTAGCGGACACGTTCTAGGATAAGCTCGGGTTGCTCCAGAGGGCAGCTGGCGCACGCGTATGGCTTGGGTGGCACCGTCCATGGCAGGAACCCACTGTGGCCGGCCGCTAGCCGCCGTGGCCGAGTTAGTTAGGTCAGAAGATCAAGTCCACAAAGCCAACTAAAAATCATGCCAAATCTGGCTATGCACACAAAGTGTTCGACAGAATGCTAGAGGCATCTAGGCAGTTCTTGGGGTGGCCAAAATCTCCAGATCGTAGTCTCTTTAGATGATAAAGAGGGTGGCAAGGTTAGTTGGACAAAACCAGAAACTTGATAGAGCAAATATTTGATAAAACCAATTTTGGGCAGAAACTAAAGGTTATTATTTCATGAACCAAAAATACTCCAATGGGTCCATTCTCCTGGACTTAAGGGTTTGGTAGGGAGGACTATAAGCAGGAAAAAGAATCATGGGCAATAGAGCAACACAAAATGGAGTTGCAGTAGAAAAGGCCAATCTGGTCCAGAGAGCAAAAGAGGATGTTTTGCTCAAATTTTCCAAAGAACACCAGTGGGTTTTTGCACAAAATTGAATTATATACTCCTACTGACCTCCCCTAAGTTTGGTGGAAGTTTTAAATAAATAATTAAATAGGTTGTAGTGCAATTTTACCAACTGGACCAGTTTTGAAAACTAGGGGTAGAGCTTAAAATCTCCAATGAATAAAAGATATTTTTGCATAAAAGTGATTTAGGGACATCATATGTCATCCCCAAATTTTGGTGAAAATTTTAAATGCATTTATCAAATGGTTGCAGTGCAAAAGAGGCCCTAAAACTTATGAAAAATCATTTTCAAGAGAAATATAGCTCAGGGAAAATACTTGTGTAAATAATTCTACTGATAAAGAAATGTTTCAAGAGAGGGTATACAAGTCCAATAATAATTTTGGAAAGATTTTACTTGGGGTAAAAACTCCACAATATTAAAGAAAAGAGAGGTTCTGAAATCAAAAGATAATCCAGAAAGTAAAAATTTTAGTCTCCTGGCAAAATTTTAATAAACAATTCATGGTTAAATTTTTGGGGTCTTACAACACTACCCCCCTTAAGAAAAATCTCGTCCTCGAGATTTGCTAAGGCTGGTTTAAAAAAAAATTCTATCATCACAAAAATAACCATCCTACTCATTGAATTAAAACATAGCTACAGTGAGTGGGCAATAAGTGGTGCAAAACTACAGTGTGGCATACTGGCGTTGCGTGGAAAAATTTACGGTCAATTTCTACTATTGGTTACAGTAAATTTAGAATAAACTTCTAAATTACTAAAAATACGCTGGTCATACCCGAGAGCACAGTGCTCTCTGTGGCCGACAGGTGGACCCGGGGCCCACTATCAGTCTCTTCCTCTACCTCTGGCTCTCTCTTCTTCCTCTCTCTCACGTGCTTTCCCGCGCTTTCTCCATCGGTGACTTCTAGCTCGTAGGGCATCTAGGCCGTACTGCGGTAGTGCACGGCGTGCTTGCTGCCGGCGCAGCGTGCACTCACCTCGCGGGCCAGTGCGCTGTCGGCACTGCTCGCGGATTCGCCTACGAACACCGGCGATCGAGCAACGAGCGGCGCTGGTGGACTTTTCCCACCGTACACCGATCTCGAGCTATAAAACAAGCGAGGTGCTCCTTCTTCTTCCTCACACCTGGCCTCGTTTCTCCTTCTCCTTCCTTCTCCTTCATTTCTGTTTGCAGGAGCTCGAGACGAGGCTCTAATGGCGGAGGTGATGCCGGACTGGTACGTGGTCCTGATGTGCGGAGGGTTGGCGACATTGCTGGGGTTCTCCATGCTCCTGTGCGTGATGATCCTCGATGATCGTCATGATGCTGCCACTCAAGTGTTAGCTCTCCGCGGTGGCGGTGATCACGAGGATTAGGTGCGGTGTCAGGTGCTAACTGCTGTCAGGGTGCCCGAGGTAACTTGTACCCGAGTAATTACTCACAAATCTCTCCCTCTGAGACTGTGGGGTGTTAGGGAGGTGATTAGTTTGGTGCAAAAATGTGCACGTGGATTTGCACTAGGTCGAGTGGTTGGGGTCGTGAGTCTGCTGTTATGGTGTTGCGTGAATAAAAAAAATCTATGTCGTGAAGAAATGTATGCTGCAACAACTCAGTGAAGGAAAATCTCACTTCAAAATTTACTAAGAGTGAGAACGGTTAATAAAAAAATTACCGCAGTAAAAACCACTCATATTGATTGAAACTAACGATTTAATTCATCGCACAAATTTAGGATACCACACATAAGTTGCAACACATAAATAAATGCTGGGACAATAAACATAGCAGTGACGTCTACAATGACAACGGTGAATGGACAGGGTCCTGAGAAAATGTCTCAGGGATTGGGGCACATTCTTCTTCTATCGGGGGCAGCGGATTGACTAGTCGATGAATGTGTCTCTCCTGGTCGGGCCTCAGTGGTCTGCCGATGGCGATCTGAGGGTTTAAATCAGCGAGGCTCTGGAGATAACCCATCACTCGTTGGGTCAAACGCTCTTGAGCGATGACATACTGGGCAAGGTTGGCCAGTACTGGGTCTCTCTCGATTCGTCCACTGAGAACAGATGCCACTTCTCCGGGTGCTGCGCGACTCGGGAAGTAATAATACCCTCGATCGCTGGCATAGGGTACTGATACGTCTCCAACGTATCTATAATTTTTGATTGCTCCATCCTACTTTATCTACTGTTTTGGACTATATTGGGCTTTATTTTCCACTTTTATATTATTTTTGGGACTAACCTATTAACCGGAGACCCAGCCCAGAATTGCTGTTTTTTGCCTTTTTCAGTATTTCGAAGAAACAGAATATCAAACAGAGTCCAAACGGAATGAAACCTTCGGGATCGTGATTTTCCAACCGAACGTGATCCAGGAGACTTGGACCCTACTCCAAGAAGTCTCCGAGGAGGTCACGAGGGTGGAGGGCGCGCCCCCCTACTTCGTGGGCCCCTCGGAGCTGCACCGACGTACTCCTTCCTCCTATATATATACACCTACGTATCCCCGAACGATCAGAACAGGAGCCAAAAACCTAATTCCACCACCGCAACCTTATGTATCCACGAGATCCCATCTTGGGGCCTATTCCGGAGCTCCGCCGGAGGGGGCATCCACCATGGAGGGCTTCTACATCATCACCATAGCCCCTCCGATGAAGTGTGAGTAGTTTACTTCAGACCTTCGGGTCCATAGCTAGTAGCTAGATGGCTTCTTCTCTCTTTTTGGATCTCAATACAATGTTCTCCCCTCTCTCATGGAGATCTATTCGATGTAATCGCTTTTTGCGGTGTGTTTGTTGAGACCGATGAATTGTGGGTTTATGATCCAAGATTATCTATGGAAAATATTTGATTCTTCTCTGAGTTCTTTTATGTATGATTGAGTTATCTTTGCAAGTCTCTTCGAATTATCCTTTTTGGTTTGGCCAACTAGATTGGTAGTTCTTGCAATGGGAGAAGTGCTTAGCTTTGGGTTCAATCTTGCGGTGTCCTTACCCGAAGGATGTATAGGCAGCAAGGCACGTATTGTATTGTTGCCATCGAGGATAACAAGATGGTTTTTTTTATCATATTGCATGAATTTATCCCTCTACATCATGTCATCTTGCTTATGGCTTTACTCAGTTTTTAACTTAATACTCTAGGTGCATGTTGGATAGCGGTCGATGAGTGGAGTAATAGTAGTAGATGCAGAATCGTTTCAATCTACTTGTTTTGGACATGATGCCTATATACATGATCATTGCCTCGATATACTCATAACTATGCTTAATTCTGTCAATTGCTCAACAGTAATTTGTTCACCCACCGTAGAATACTTATGCTCTTGAGAGAAGCCACTAGTGAAACCTATGGCCCCCGGGTCTATTCTCATCATATCAATCTATATCACTTTATTTACTTGCTTTGTTTTTACTTTTACTTTGCATCTATCTATCAAAAATACCAAAAATATTATCTCTATCAGATCTCACTCTCGGAAGTGACCGTGAAGGGATTGACAACCCCTAAGTGTTGGTTGCGAGTTGCTATCGTTTTGTGTAGGTACGAGGGACTTGTGCGTGGTCTCCTACTGGATTGATACCTTGGTTCTCAAAAACTGAGGGAAATACTTACGCTACTTTGCTGCATCATCCTCTCCTCTTCGGGGAAATCCAACGCAGTGCTCAAGAGGTAGCAAGAAGAATTTCTGGCGCCGTTGCCGGGGAGGCTCACGCAAGCAAGTCAACAATACCAAGTGCCCATTGCAATCCCTATCTCTCGCATTACATTATTTGCCATTTGCCTCTCGTTTTCCTCTCCCCCACTTCACCCTTGCCGTTTGATTTGCCCTCTCTTTCCCAATCTCCTCCTCTCTTTCCCGTTTGCCTTTTTTTCGTTGCCTTTGTGCTTGCCCGTGTGTTAGTTTGCCTATTTGTTGCGATGGCTCTACCTAGATTTGGTGACCTTCACCTTAAAAGGCTAGAGGAGATCGAAATCAATGTTAGAAAGTTTATGGTTTTGCAATTTGAGCACAATAATTTCTTTAGAAACGAACTTAAGGAAGAAAAAAGTTTTATGAGCTTTATGAATAAAGAACTCGATGATATGTCTAAAGAATTTGATGGTATAAGGGCCCAAATTGCTCGTCTTGAAAAGATGACCGCTGAATTTTCGGATATGCAAGCTACCTTAGTCAATAAGATGGCCACTAAACCGAATTCCTATGAAAATCAAGATGAAGATCTAAAAGTTATTGATGTGTCCCCCATTAAATCTTTGTTTTGCAATATGAATCTTGATGAATCTGAAGATTATCTTCCTTTACCTAGAAGGTGTTCTAAGAATTCGGAGTTTGTAGATCTTGATGATGAAATTGATGAAAGTGGGATTGAAATAAATAAAAACTGTGATGTTGCTAAACCCACTATTTTGGATCTCAATGAATTCAATTATGAAAATTGCTCTTTGATTGGTTGTATTTCCTTGTTGCAATCCGTGCTAGAATCTCCTCATGCTTATAGTCAAAATAAGGCCTTTACCGAACATATTGTTGACGCTTTGATGCAATCTTATGAAGAAAAACTTGAGTTGAAAGTTTCTATCCCTAGAAAACTCTATGATGAATGGGAACCTACTATTAAAATTAAAATTAAAGATTTTGAGTTTCATGCTTTGTGTGATTTGGGTGCTAGTGTCTCAACTATCCCCAAAACTTTATGTGATTCGCTAGATTTCCGTGATTTTGATGATTGCTCTCTAAACTTGCATCTTGCGGATTCCACTATTAAAAAACCTATGGGAAGAATTAATGATGTTCTTATTGTTGCAAATAGGAATTATGTGCCCGTAGATTTTATCGTTCTTGATATAGATTGCAATCCTTCATGTCCTATTATTCTTGGTAGACCTTTCCTTCGAACGATTGGTGCAATTATTGATATGAAGGAAGGAATATTAGATTCCAATTTCCTTAAAGAAGGGTATGGAACACTTCCTAGAAAGAAAATAAAATTACCATATGAATCTATCATGAGAGCCACTTATGGATTGCCTACCAAAGATGGCAATACCTAGATCTATCCTTGCTTTTATGCCTAGCTAGGGGTGTTAAACGATAGCGCTTGTTGGGAGGCAACCCAATTTTATTTTGTGGTTTTTGTTTTTGCTTCTGTTTAGGAATAAATAATCCATCTACATTCTGTTTGGATGTTGTTTTATGTTTTAATTAGTGTTTGTGCCTAGTAGAACCTATAGGATAACCTATGATGATAGTTGATTTGATTCTGCTGAAAAACAGAAACTTTGCATGCACGAATTTAGTTATGATAAATCACAGGAACGTGATTTTTTGTAGATTATTTTTGCTGCTGATAAATAAACAAATTGTCCAGGACTTCCTATTTTGGTATAATTTTTAGAGTTCCAGAAGTTTGCATTAGTTACAGATTGCTACAGATGTTCTGTTTTTGACAGATTCTGTTTTTCATGTGTTGTTTGCTTATTTTGATGAATCTATGGCTAGTAAATTAGTTTATAAACCATAGGGAAGTTGTAATACAGTAGGTTTAACACCAATATAAATAAAGAATGAGTTCATTACAGTACCTTCAAGTAGTCTTTTGTTTTCTTTCTCTAACGGAGCTCACGAGATTTCTGTTGAGTTTTGTGTTGTGAAGTTTTCAAGTTTTGGGTGAATTCTTTTGATGGATTATGGAACAAGGAGTGGAAAGAGCCTAAGCTTGGGGATGCCAATGGCACCCCCAAGATAATCCAAAGACACCAAAAAGTCAAAGCTTGGGGATGCCCCGGAAGGCATCCCCTCTTTCGTCCACTTCCATCGGTAATTTACTTGGAGCTATATTTTTATTCACCAACATGATATGTGTTTTGCTTGGAGTGTCTTGTATTATTTGTGTCTTTGATTGTTAGTTTACCACAATCATCCTTGCTGTACACATCTTTTGAGAGAGCCATACATGATTTGGAATTTGTTAGAACACTCTATGTGCTTCACTTATATCTTTTGAGCTTGATAGTTTTGCTCATAGTACTTCAGTTATATCTTTTGAGCGTGATAATTTTTGCTCTAGTGCTTCACTTAGATCTTTTAGAGCACGGTGGTGGATTTGTTTTAAAGAAACTATTGATCTCTCATGCTTCACTTAGATTATTTTGAGAGTCTTTAATAGCATGGTAATTTGCTTAATGATAATATACTTGGTGTTCAAGATATGTGAAACTTTCTTTTAAGTGAATTGAATACTAAGATAAGTTTGATGCTTGATAATTGTTTTGAGATGTGGAGGTGATAATATCAAAGTCGTGCTAGTTGGGTGATTATGAATTTGAGAAATACTTGTGTTGAAGTTTGCAAATCCCGTAGCATGCACGTATGGTTAAAGTTGTGTAACAAATTTGAAACATGAAGTGTACCTGGCTTGTGCATCCTTATGAGTGGCGGTCGGGGACGAGCGATGGTCTTTTCCTACCAATCTATCCCCCTAGGAGCATGCGTGTAGTACATGAATTTTTGATGACTTCTAAATTTTTGCAATAAGTATATGAGTTTTGTTGACTAATGTTGAGTCCATGGATTATACGCACTCTCACCTTTCCGCCTTTGCTAGCCTCTCCGATACCGTGCATTACCCTTTCTCACCTTGAGAGTTGGCGCAAAATTCGCCAGTGCATCCAAACCCCGTGATATGATATACTCTATCACACATAAACCTCCTTATATCTTCCTCAAAGCAGCCACCATACCTACCTATCATGGCATTTCCATAGCCATTCCGAGATATATTGCCATGCAACTTCCACCATCATCATCATGACATACATTACTTTTGTCATATTGCCATTGCATGATCATGTAGTTGACATCGTATTTGTGGCAAAGCCACCATGCATTATTTTCCATACATGTCACTCTTGATTCATTGCACCATCCTGCACATCACGGAGGCATTCATATAGAGTCATATCTTGTTCTAAGTTTCGAGTTGTAATCCTTGTGTTGTAATCAATAGAAGTGTGATGATCATCATTATTAGAGCATTACCCAAATAAAAAAAGAAAGGCCAAAAGAAAAAAGAAAGGCCCAAAAAAAGAGAAAAAAGGGCAATGCTACTATCTCTTTTTCCACACTTGTGCTTCAAAGTAGCACCTTGTTCTTCATGTAGTGAGTCTCATAATTTGTCTTTTCATACTAGTGGGAATTTTTTCATTACAGAACTGGGCTTGTATATTCCTACGATGGGCTTCCTCAAATGCCCTAGGTCTTCATGAGCAAGCGAGTTGGATGCACACCCACTAGTTTTCTTTTGTTGAGCATTCATAGCTCTAGTGCATCCGTTGCATGGCAATCCCTACTCACTTACATCGATATCTATTGATGGGCATCTCCATAGCCCGTTGATACGCCTAGTTGATGTGAGATTTTCTCCTTTTTTGTCTTCTCCACACAATCCCCATCATCATATTCTATTCCACCCATAGTGATATATCCATGGCTCATGCTCATGTATTGCATGAAGATTGAAAAAGTTTGAGATTATTTAAGTATGAAACAATTGCTTGGCTTGTCATCGGGGGTATAGAAGTTGGGAACATGTTTGTGTGACGGAAATGAAGCATAGCCTAACTATATGATTTTGTAGGGATGAACTTTCTTTTGCCATGTTATTTTGAGAAGACATGATTGCTTTGATTAGTATGCTTGAAGTACTATTATTTTTGTGTCAATATGAACTTTTGTCTTGAATCTTTCGGATCTGAATATTCATATCACAATTAAGAAGATTTACATTGAAATTATGCCAAAGTATCACTCTGCATCAAAAATTCTTTTTATCATTTACCTACTCGAGGACGAGCAGAATTAAGCTTAGGGATGCCCGATCGTCTCCAACGTATCTATAATTTTGATTGCTCCATGCTACTTTATCTACTGTTTTGGACTATATTGGGCTTTATTTTCCACTTTTATATTATTTTGAGACTAACCTATTAACCGGAGGCCCAGCCCGAAATTGCTTGTTTTTGCCTTTTTCAAGATTTCAAGAGCAGAATATCAAACGAGTCCAAACGGAATGAAACCTTCGGGATCGTGATTTTCCAACCGAACGTGATCCAGTAGACTTGGACCCTACTCCAAGAAGTCTCCGAGGAGGTTACGAGGGTGGAGGGCGCGCCCCCCTACCTCGTGGGCCCCTCGGAGCTCCACCGACGTACTCCTTCCTCCTATATATACCTACGTATCCCCGAATGATCAGAACAGGAGCCAAAAACCTAATTCCACCGCCGCAACCTTCTGTATCCATGAGATCCCATCTTGGGGCCTATTTCGGAAATCCGCCGAAGGGGGCATCCACCACGGAGGGCTTCTACATCATCACCATAGCCCCTCCGATGAAGTGTGAGTAGTTTACTTCAGACCTTCGGGTCCATAGCTAGTAGCTAGATGGCTTCTTCTCTCTTTTTGGATCTCAATACAATGTTCTCCCCCTCTCTCGTGGAGATCTATTCGATGTAATCTTCTTTTTACGGTGTGTTTGTTGAGACCGATGAATTGTGGGTTTATGATCCAGTATTATCTATGGAAAATATTTGATTCTTCTCTGAATTCTTTTATGTATGATTGAGTTATCTTTGCAAGTCTCTTCGAATTATCCTTTTTGGTTTGGCCAACTAGATTGGTAATTCTTGCAATGGGAGAAGTGCTTAGCTTTGGGTTCAATCTTGCGGTGTCCTTACCCAGTGACAGAAGGGGCAGCAAGGCACGTATTGTATTGTTGCCATCGAGGATAACAAGATGGGGTTTTTATCATATTGCATGAATTTATCCGTCAACATCATGTCATCTTGCTTATGGCGTTACTCTATTTTTAACTTAATACTCTAGGTGCATGCTGGATAGCGGTCGATGAGTGGAGTAATAGTAGTAGATACAGAATCGTTTCGATCTACTTGTTTTGGACGTGATGCCTATATACATGATCATTGCCTAGATATACTCATAACTATGCTCAGTTCTGTCAATTGCTCAACAGTAATTTGTTCACCCACCATAGAATACTTATGCTCTTGAGAGAAGCCACTAGTGAAACCTATGGCCCCCGGGTCTATTCTCATCATATCAATCTATATCACTTTATTTACTTGCTTTGTTTTCACTTTGCCTTTTACTTTTACTTTGCATCTATCTATCAAAAATACCAAAAATATTATCTCTATCAGATCTCACTCTCGTAAGTGACCGTGAAGGGATTGACAACCCCTAAGCGTTGGTTGCGAGTTGCTATCGTTTTGTGTAGGTACGAGGGACTTGTGCGTGGTCTCCTACGGGATTGATACATTGGTTCTTTAAAAACTGAGGGAAATACTTACGCTACTTTGCTGCATCATCCTCTCCTCTTCGGGGAAATCCAATGCAGTGCTCAAGAGGTAGCAGGTACCGTGAATCGAAGGCGAGCAAGTGCTTCGTATGCAGCAGCTTCTATGGCCATATGCAGAGTCAGCATAGATTTCCCCACAAAGGAGACTTCCGTTGGGTCTTGGTTTGGGTTTGTGGGAGGGATGTGCACCACTGCCCAATATTTCAAGGTGAATGGGGTGATCCTCGATTTGAGCAACTCGTACTGGGGTGGGTGGATAGCACTCATGGTACTGCAGGTAAAGTCCCACAATATTTTAACGAAACTACCCGGGGTTGCATTTGGAGTTCTCAAATAGATACTAGGGCTCGGCATGGCAAAGAAATGGCTGTGAGAGTTGTGCACAAGGTGAGGGATACTTGGCAAGATCACGAGGTGGCCTTTTATATAGCATTGGGGCTGGGTTATTTACCGTGGTGAAGGGTAACTAGTTTGACAAATCTGCCCTATGGGGTCGGGGTCAATGCTACAGATACACATATCTCACAAAAGTGACGTATTACTGTGGGTGTCGTCGGTGTGATTCTGGTAGCTGTGCCCGGAATTAAAAATGCAACCGCACGCTAACATATTTATGCAAGGCTACTATTCAAAACAGAGGCACACAAGCAGGATGCGATTATTTATGGCGATGCAAGATTACACAATTACAGGGCTTGGACATACTGAGACTCGGTAATACTCGAGTGACTTAGTCTACCTCGTTTATATCTAAGCGGGCGTGCCTTGTGGACGTTGAGGCTTCTCCACGGGTTTCACCGTCGGGATTAGATGGAGGGGTTGAGGGGCTGCAGGGTCGGGGTAGCAATGATGACCATCCCGGGGATTGCTGGCCACAATCCCGCTGGAGCGTGTTCCCAAAAGGCGACGAAGCACTTCTGGGGACACCAAAGTATTTTGGTCGATGGCTGGGGCAGACCTCAAGGACTCGATCGGGTGTCCGAGCAGCACGACTAGGTTGTCGGCATCGGGCTCATCTTCTCCTCTCGCCGGGGCTCGGCGAACCAGTTCTCCATGAGCTGCGATCAGATCAAGGGTGATTTGATCGAACAGTTCCTCTAGTGCACCTACATAGTGCACTAGATGCAACAAAGCAGGATCCGTCTCGTGATCTCCGTTGGCAACCTGGGGTGGCCTACCATACCCGTCACGGCTGGGGTAGTAGTGGAACGAGCGACAGTTAACTCTGGGCGACAAGTGCCGGAGTTGAACTATAGCCTCACGAGCAGCTAGTTGGATGGTTTGTGGCTCAAAGGAAGTTGTCCTTCCGGTGAACCTTTAGGTGTTGGGGAACGTAGTAATTTCAAAAAATTAACTACGCACACGCAAGATCATGGTGATGCATAGCAACGAGAGGGGAGAGTGTTGTCTACA
Source organism: Aegilops speltoides (assembly GCA_021437245.1). Taxonomy (NCBI): domain Eukaryota; kingdom Viridiplantae; phylum Streptophyta; class Magnoliopsida; order Poales; family Poaceae; genus Aegilops; species Aegilops speltoides. Next base: position 234,417,993 of record CM038143.1, read on the forward strand.
TACCCTCGTAGACCGAAGCGGAAGCGATCACAACGTAGAGGAAGTAGTCGTCGTTCTCCTCGCGATCCAACCGATCCTGCGCCGTTACTCGGCGCCTCGAGTTCTTGACACACGTACAGCTCGGTGGCGCCCTCGGGCTCCGATCCAGCAAAGCTCCGGGAGAGAGTTCCACAAGACGACGGCGTGGTGACGATCTTGATGTTCTACCGACGCAGGCTTCACCTAAGCACCGCTTCGATATGACCGAGGTGGATTATGGTGGAGGGGGCACCGCACACGGCTAAGGAACGATCTCAAGGATCAACTTGTGTGTTCTAGGGTGCCCCCTGCCCCCGTATATAAAGGAGCAAGGGGGAGGGCCGGCCGGCCCTAGGAGGCGCGCCAAGGGAGGGGGAGTCCTCCTCCTAGTGGGAGTAGGACTCCCCTTTCCTAGTCCAACTAGGAAGGAGGAAGGGGGAAGGAAGGAGAGGGAGAGGGAGAGGGAAAGGGGGGCCGCGCCCCCCCTCCTTGTCCTATTCGAACTCCCCATGGGGGCGCCACCTCCTGGCGCAGCCCTCTCTCTCCCCTCTTGGCCCATTAAGGCCCATTACTTCCCCGGGGGGTTCCGGTAACCCCTCCGGCACTCCGGTTTTCTCCGGAAACTTCCGGAACCTTTCCGGTGTCCGAATATAGCCGTCCAATATATACAATCTTTATGTCTCGACCATTTCGAGACTCCTCGTCATGTCCGTGATCATATCCGGGACTCCGAACTCCTTCGGTACATCAAAAATACACAAACTCATAATATAACCGTCATCGAAACCTTAAGCGTGCGGACCCTACGGTTCGAGAACAATGTAGACATGACCGAGACACGTCTCCGGTCAATAACCAATAGCGGGACCTGGATGCCCATATTGGCTCCTACATATTCTACCAAGATCTTTATCGGTCGGACCGCATAACAACATACGTTGTTCCCTTTGTCATCGGTATGTTACTTGCCCAAGATTCGATCGTCGGTATCCAATACCTAGTTCAATCTCGTTACCGGCAAGTCTCTTTACTCGTTCCGTAATACATCATCTCACAGCTAACTCATTAGTTGTAATGCTTGCAAGGCTTAAGTGATGTGTATTACCGAGAGGGCCCAGAGATACCTCTCCGACAATCGGAGTGACAAATCCTAATCTCGAAATACGCCAACCCAACATCCGCCTTTGGAGACACTGTAGTACTCCTTTATAATCACCCGATTACGTTGTGACGCTTGGTAGTACCAAAGTGTTCCTCCGTAAACGGAGTTGCATAATCTCATAGTTATAGGAACATGTATAAGCCATGGATAAAAGCAATAGCAACATACTAAACGATCGGGTGCTAAGCTAATGGAATGGGTCATGTCAATCGATCATTCAACTAATGATGTGACCTTGTTAATCAAATGACAACTCCTTTGTCTATGGTTAGGAAACTTAACCATCTTTGATTAACAAGCTAGTCTAGTAGAGGCATACTAGTGACACTCTTTGTCTATGTATTCACACATGTATTATATTTCCGGTTAATACAATTCTAGCATGAATAATAAACATTTATCATGAAATAAGGAAATAAATAATAACTTTTATTATTGCCTCTAGGGCATATTTCCTTGAGCCTCCCACTTGCACTAGAGTCAATAATCTAGATTACATAGTAATGATTCTACACCCATGGAGTCTTGGTGCTGATCATGTTTTGCTCGTGGAAGAGGCTTAGTCAACGGTCTGCGCTACATTCAGATCCGTATGTATCTTGCAAATCTCTATGTCTCCCACCGACCAAGTCCGGATGGAATTGAAGCGTCTCTTGATGTGTTTGGTTCTCTTGTGAAATCTGGATTCCTTCGCTAAAGCAATTGCTCCAAGATTGTCACAAAGATTTTCATTGGACCCGATGCACTAGGTATGACACCTAGATCGGATATGAACTCCTTCATCCGCACTCCTTCATTAGCTGCTTCCGGCTACTATGTACTCCGCTTCACATGTAGATCCCGCCACGACGCTTTGTTTAGAACTGCACCAACCGACAGCTCCTCCGCTTAGTGTAAATACGATCCGGTCTGCGATTTAGAATTGTCCGGATCGGTGTCAAAGCTTGCATCAACGTAACCGTTTTATGAGCTCTTTGTCACCTCCATATACGAGAAACATATCCTTAGTCCTTTTCGTATTTCAGATGTTCTTGACCGCTGTCCATGATCCACTCGGATTACTTTGGTACCTCCTGCTAAGCTTATAGCAAGGCACACATCAGTCAGTACACAAGATTGCATACATGATAGAGCCTATGGCTGAGGCATAGGGAACATCTTTCATTTTCTCTCTATCTTCTGCAGTGGTCGGGCATTGAGTCTTACTCAACTTCACACCTTGTAACACGTGCAAGAACCCTTTCTTTGCTTGATCCATTTTGAACTTCTTCAAAATTTTGTCAAGGTATGTGCTTTGTGAAAGTCCAATTAAGCGCCTTGATCTATCTCTATAGATTTTGATGCCCAATATGTAAGCAGCTTCACCGAGGTCCTTCATTAAAAACTCTTATTCAAGTATCCCTTTATGCTATCCAGAATTCTATATCATTTCCGATTAGTAATATGTCATCTACATATAATATCGTAAATGCTACAGAGCTCCCACTCACTTTCTTGTAAATACAGGCTTCTCCAAAAGTCTCAGATAAACCCAAATGCTTTGATCACACTATCAAAGCGCTTATTCCAACTCCGAGATGCTTGCACCAGTCCATAAATGGATCATTGGAGCTTGCACACTTTGTTAGCTCCTTTGGATCGATAAAACCTTCGGTTGCATCATATACAACTCTTCTTCCGTAAATCCATTCAGAATGCAGTCTTTACATCCATTTGCCAAATTTCATAATCATAAAATGCGCAATTGCTAACATGATTCGACAGACTTAAGCATCGCTTCGGGTGAGAAGGTCTCATCGTAGTCAATCCCTTGAACTTGTCGAAACCCTTTGCGACAAGTCGAGCTTTGTAGATAATATTACCGTCGGCGTTAGTCTTCTTCTTGAAGATCCACTTGTTTTCTATTGCTTGCCGACCCTCGGGCAAGTCAACCAAAGTCCACACTTTGTTTTCATACATGGATCCCATCTCGATTTCATGGCCTCAAGCCATTTTATGGAATCTGGGCTCACCATCGCTTCTTCATAGTTCGTAGGTTCATCATGATCTAGTAGCATGACTTCCGAACAGGATTACCGTACCACTCAGTGCGGATCTTACTCTGTTGATCTACGAGGTTCAGAGTAACTTGATCTAAAGTTTCATGATCAACATCATCAACTTCCTCACTATTTGGTGTAGATGTCGCGAAACCGGTTTCGTGATAAACTACTTTCAAATAAGGGAGAAGGTACGATTACCTCATCAAGTTCTACTTTCCTCCCACTCACTTCTTTCGAGAGAAACTCCTTCTCTAGAAAGGATCCATTCTTAGCAACAAATGTCTTGCCTTCGGATCTGTGATAGAAGGTGTACCCAACTGTCTCCTTTGGGTATCCTATGAAGACACATTTCGATTTGGGTTCGAGCTTATCAGTTGAAGGTTTTTCACATAAGCATCACATCCCCAAACTTTAAGAAACGACAACTTTGGTTTCTTGCTAAACCATAGTTCATAAGGTGTCGCCTCAATGGATTTTGACGGTGTTCTATTTAGCGTGAATGCGGCCGCCTCAAGAGCATAACCCCAAAACGATAGTGGTAAATCAGAAGAGACATCATAGATCGCACCATATCTAGTAAAGTGCGATTACGATGTTCGGACACACCATTACTGTTGTGGTGTTCCGGTGGCGTGAGTTGCTAAACTATTCCGCATTGTTTCAAATGTAGACCAAACTCAGAACTCAAATATTCGCCTCCACGATCGATCGTAGAAACTTTATTTTCTTATTACGATGATTTTCAACTTCACTCTGAAATTCTTTGAACTTTTCAAATGTTTCAGACTTATGTTTCATTAAGTAGATATACCCATATCTCGCTTAAATCATCTGTGAAGGTGAGAAAATAACGATATCCGCCACGAGCCTCAACATTCATCGGACCACATACATCTCAGATGTATGATTTCCAACAAATCTGTTGCTCTCTCCATAGTACCGAGAACGGGTTCTAGTCATCTTGCCCATGAGGCACGGTTCGCAAGTGCCAAGTGATTCATAATCAAGTGACTCCAAAAGTCCATCAAGATGGAGTTTCTTCATGCGCTTTATACCGATATGACCTAAACGGCAAGCCACAAATAAGTTGCACTATCATTATCAACTCTGCATCTTTTGGTTTCAACATTATGAATATGTGTATCACTACTATCGAGATTCATTAAAATAGACCACTCTTCAAGGGTGCATGACCATAAAAGATATTACTCATATAAATAGAACAACCATTATTCTCTCGATTTAAATGAATAACCGCCTCGCATCAAACAAGATCCAGATATAATGTTCATGCTCAACGCTGGTACCAAATAACAATTATTTAGGTCTAAAACTAATCCCAAGGTAGATGTAGAGGTAGCGTGCCGACCGCGATCACATCGACTTTGGAACCATTTCCCACGCCAAGATCGTCACCTTGTCCTTTGCCGTGTTAAGCAATCCGTAGTCCCCTGCTTCGAGTTGCAAATATTAGCAATGTAACCAGATCAAATACCCAGTGCTCTCATGAGCTCTAGTAAGGTACACATCAATAACATGTATATCACATATACCTTTGTTCACCTTGCCATTCTTCTTATCCGCCAAATACTTGGGGCAGTTCCGCTTCAAAGGACTATCCGCTTGCGGTAGAAGCACTCGGCCAGGTTTAGGTCCAGACTTGGGTTTTTTCTCCCGAGCAAAGAACTTGCTTGCTGTTCTTCTTGAAGTTCCCTTCTTCTTCCCTTTGCCTTTCTTCTTGAAACTAGTGGTCTTGTTGACCATCAACACTTGATGCTCCTTCTGATTTCTACCTCCGCAGCCTTTAGCATTGCGAAGAGCTTAGGCATAGTCTTTACTAACCCTTGCATATTATAGTTCATCACGAAGCCTTTGTAGCTTGGTGGCGGTGATTGAAGAATTCATCAATGACACAATCATCCGGAAGATTAACTCCCAGTTGAGTCAAGTGATTGTAATACCTGACATTCTCAATATGTGCTCACCGATGCACCCATTCTCTTCCATCTTGTAGCTATAGAACTTATTGGAGACTTCATATCTCTCAATCCGGGCATTCTGTTGAAATATCAACTTCAACTCTGGAACATCTCATATGCTCCATGACGCTCAAAACGCCGTTGAAGACCCGTTCTAAGCCGTAGCATGGCACACTCGAACTATAGAGTAGTCATCACTTTGCTCGCCAGACGTTCTTAACGCCGTCGGTTGCATCAAGAAGCAGTTCGCACCCAGCGGTGCATCCAGACGTAACTCTTCAGGCAGCAATGAGGATAATCCTCGTGTTATGGACCCGATCCGTGTAATTGCTACCATCATCTTTCAACTTTGCTTTCTCAAGGAACGCATTAAAATTCAACGGAACAACAAAGACGAGCCATCTATCTACAAACAAACATAGACAAGCAAGATACTATCAGTACTAAGTTCATGATAAATTTAAGTTCAATTAATCATATTACTTAAGAACTCCCACTTAGACAAACATCTCTCTAGTCATCTAAGTGATCACGTGATCCAAATCAACTAAACCATAACCGATCATCACGTGAGATGGAGTAGTTTTCAATGGTGAACATCTTATGTTGATCATATCTACTATATGATTCACGCCGACCTTTCGGTCTCCGTGTTCCGAGGCCATATCTGCATATGCTAGGCTCGCCAAGTATAACTCGAGTATTCTGCGTGTGCAAAACTGGCTTGCACCCGTTGTAGATGGACGAGAGCTTATCATACCCGATCATCACGTGGTGTCTCGGCACGATTTAACTTTGGCAACGGTGCATACTCGGGAGAACACTACTTGATAATTTTAATGAGAGATCATCTTAAAATGCTACCGCCAATCAAAGCAAAATAAGATGCATAAAGGATAAACATCACATGCAATCAATATAAGTGATATGATATGGCCATCATCATCTTGTGCTTGTGATTCCATCTCCAAGCACCGTCGTGATCACCATCGCCACCGGCGTGACACCTTGATCTCCATCGTAGCATCGTTGTCGCCACGCCATCTATTGCTTCTACGACTATCGCTACCGCTTAGTGATAAAGTAAAGCAATTACAGTATGCTTGCATTTCATACAATAAAGCGACAACCATATGGCTCCACCCGTTGCCGAACTTCGTTACAAAACATGATCATCTCATACAATAAAATATAGCATCACGCCTTGACCATATCACATCACAACATGCCCTGCAAAAACAAGTTAGACGCCCTCTACTTTGTTGTTGCAAATTTTACGTGGCTGCTACGGGCTTAAGCAAGAACCAATCTCACCTCGATCAAAACCACAACGATATTTCGTCAAATAGACTCGCTTTAACCTTCTCAAGGACCGGCGAGCCACACTCGGTTCGACTAAAGTGAGAGAGACAGACACCCGCCAGCCACCTTTAAGCGCGAGTGCTTGTAACGGTGAAACCAGTCTCGCGAAGCGTCTGGCGTAATGTTGGTCCGGCCGCTTCATCTCACAATACCGCTGAACCAAAGTATGACATGCTTTGGTAGGCAAGATGACTTGTATCGTCCACAACTCACTTGTGTTCTACTCTGCAAAACATCAAACCATAAAACCTAGGCTCGGATGCCACCGTTGGGGAACGAGTAATTTCAAAAATTTCCTACGCACACGCAAGATCATGGTGATGCATAGCAACGAGAGGGAGAGTGTTGTCTACGCACCTCGAGACCGGGCGAAGCGATCACAACGTAGAGGAAGTAGTCGACGCTCGCCGCGATCCAACCGATCCCAGCCCAAGCATTCCGGCGCCTCCGAGTTCTTGACACACATACAGCTCGGTGACGCCTCGGCTCCGATCCAAAGAAGCTCCGGGAGAGAGAGTTCCACAAGACGACGGCGTGGTGACGATCTTGATGTTCTACCGACGCAGGCTTCGCCTAAGCACCGCTACGATATGACCGAGGTGGATTATGGTGGAGGGGCACCACACACGGCTAAGGAACGATCTCAAGGATCAACTTGTGTGTTCTAGGGTGCCCCCTGCCCTGTATATAAAGGAGCAAGGGGAGGACCGCCGGCCCTAGGAGGCGTGCCAGGAGGGGGGAGTCCTCCTCCTAGTGGGAGTAGGACTCCCTTTCCTAGTCCAACTAGGAAGGAGGAAGGGGAAGGAAGGAGAGGAGAGGGAGAGGAAGGGGGCCGCCTCCTTGTCCTATTCGGACTCCCCATGGGGCGCGCCCACCTCCCGGCGCAGCCCTCTCTCTCCCTCTTGGCCCATTAAGGCCCATTACTTCCCGGGGTTCCAGAACCCTCCCAAGCACTCCGGTTTTCTCCGAAACTTCCGAACCTTTCCGTGTCCGAATATAGCTGTCCAATATATCAATCTTTATGTCTCGACCATTTCGAGACTCCTCGTCATGTCCGTGATCATATCCGGACTCAACTCCTTCGATACATAAAAATACACAAACTCATAATATAACCATCATCGAAACCTTAAGCGTGCAAGGACCCTACGGTTCGAGAACAATGTAGACATGACCGAGACACGCCTCCAATCAATAACCAATAGCGGGACCTGGATGCCCATATTGGCTCCTACATATTCTACGAAGATCTTTATCGGTCGACCGCATAACAACATACGTTGTTCCCTTTGTCATCGGTATGTTACTTGCCCGAGATTCGATCGTCGGTATCCAATACCTAGTTCAATCTCGCTATCGCAAGTCTCTTTACTCGCTCCGTAATACATCATCTCACAGCTAACTCATTAGTTTTAATGCTTGCAAGGCTTAAGTGATGTGTATTACCGAGAGGGCCCAGAGATACCTCTCCGACAATCGGAGTGACAAATCCTAATCTCAAATACGCCAACCCAACATCCGCCTTTGGAGACACTGTAGTACTCCTTTATAATCACCCGATTACGCTTGACGCTTTGGTAGTACCAAAGTGTTCCTCCAAGAACGGAGTTGCATAATCTCATAGTTATAGGAACATGTATAAGTCATGGATAAAAGCAATAGCAACATACTAAACGATCGGGTGCTAAGCTAATGGAATGGGTCATGTCAATCAGATCATTCAACTAATGATGTGACCTTGTTAATCAAATGACAACTCCTTTGTCTATGGTTAGGAAACTTAACCATCTTTGATTAACAAGCTAGTCTAGTAGAGGCATACTAGTGACACTTTGTTTGTCTATGTATTCACACATGTATTATGTTTCTGGTTAATACAATTCTAGCATGAATAATAAACATTTATCATGAAATAAGGAAATAAATAATAACTTTTATTATTGCTTCTAGGGCATATTTCCTTCAGTAGGGGCATTTTGGCGATAGACCCCTACAATAGACGTGCACAGTGGCCCAGAATTGACAGCTCTCACCGCTCATGGGTCCTTGGTACACAACATATTCTGGGGGTTCTTCTAATGCAAAAGCACGGCGGGTGAGGTTTGCTAGCACGGTCACAAAACCTCCAAGGTTGGTTGCTGTGGTTTCATTGTGCACGACGGGGCCAGGCATTATAGCTCGGTTTGAGGAAGAGGCTGTGCTATGCTTGGTTGCGGCTAGCGTGCCCTTTTTATAGAAAAAGGGGGCGGAGTCTTCCTTCGCACGCTTGCGAATGAGACAATTTAGGTGTCAGTCACTGGCGCGTGATCGATAGGCTAGGCTGATAGGTTGGGCACCGACTGCCAAAAGGGTGTCGGGGTCACTGTGTGGCTATCTTACACGAGAAGCTTGGCTGGGGTTAGGTTAAGGTCTGGTGGGTTGGTTAACCTAGGTTTATCGACCTGACTAAGATAGGATTAGCCAATGGTCAGCCTGGCTCTGATACCAAGTTTGCCAGGACCGGATTTTCGGGATATTAATTTCCCGTAAAGGTTCCCTTGTGCTCACCAGCCCTGTGACTCTTGTTAGGTGATGAGGCACAAACTTGATACAGAAATTCCAAGCAAAGTACATAATATGCAGTACAAGACCATTCTGGCCTATGAGTACAACACAAGGTTTCTAGTGGTTGATGGCGGAAGCGGTTTGTGGTTCATCGGTGTCTGTGGGACTCCATTTCCCACAGGAGCAGCTGACCTGGTAAACTCCTATCTTCGCGATACTTCTATCAATAGTGTGTAGGTTCCGGGGCTGTCATCGCAACGCTCCTCTCCAAGCAAGAAATCTGGCCAAGACAATAGCCAGGGACAAGCCAGTGAGTACTTTTGAATGTACTCGCAAACGTTATGAACACAGGTATAATACACAAATGATAATCAAGCTCTAGAATATTCTATGATCACAACGTCAGTCACAAAATAAAACCCTTGTTGCATGCACACAGGTTATTTATATACAACATGAATATACAATAATGGAGTAGAAATAAAATGCACCGATCGGGCGTCTGAAGCGATGCCTCGAAAGGATAATGATATAAAGCATGCCACAATCGGGTGTCTGTGCGACACCACATAAAGGGCTTATAAAGTAAATCAATAACAAACATGCCACAGTCGGGCGTCTATGCAACATCACATAAAGGGCTTATAAAGTAAATCAATAACAACCATGCCACAGTCGGGCGTTTGTGCGACACCACATAAAGGGCTTATAAGAGAATAATCACAGTGAATATCCAGGAGGTAGAACCGTCCCAGGGATACTCAATAATTCAAATAATATAAAGGGTTAGTCCGTAATAATAATAACCATAATCATCATGAGTCACAAGCCATGATTCATGTTCTGTTTTTAGCAGTTTTTCCTCCGAAGACCGACACTTGACCCAACCCAGACTGTAGTCCTTAACCATGGACACGACTATTCGAATAGATATAATATCTGCAGAGGGTGTACTCTTTACCCACGGGTAACGGATTCCTTTAGTCCATCGGGACTAATTCCGTCTACGGTCTTTTAATTGAAAACACACCTAACCGCACACACCAGCCTGACTTATAGGTTTCTGGAATCACCCACGACACTCGTTAAGAAAAACTCTAAGTGGGGAGGCTACAACCTCGAGTAGCATGGGATCACAAAATTTATAACGTGCGCAAACTAGGGGAGCTACCCCTCGGCTATAACCGGAAACACCCATGCCCCCGGACCTGGTGGCATGTCTACCGGATGCAGCCGGTATCTTCCACCATGGCCTCTCTGTATGGTGTGTGCTAGAAAGGGGTTGAAAACTTACTGAACCGTACCCTACCGATGGCAGGGACAAGTGGTAGTACGAAACAAGTATGGGGGTTACTGGAACAAGACTCGATCTACGGCCGACTCAGGAGGGTTCAAGTATTCCCTGCACGGTTAGCATAACAAATATATTTCAACCAACAGACAGAATCACCACTCATCATACCTTACTATGCCATACTGGACACAACCGTCTCGATGAAGACCGGAGACAAGCTCGTGTTTACCCAAGACAGAGGCTTTCCCGGATTTCTTCGGATAGGCATGAAAGGCATACGAGGGTGATTGCTATCACAACTTATCAAATTCCAATACCACGGAATCATCAATATGCACTTATGAGCATGTTCATATCATCACATAAAATAACGAAAACTCCGAGACAAGGGGTGTCGTAACCGTATCAAACAACACACAACAGCATTATGCCAGGGTTTTGAATGCTTGCCTTCAAGTTGTGGAGAGGTAGGGTGCATTCCAAACATTTGAAAGTTGCCTTCTCTCTCCAACAATCCTATTTTGAAAAATATTCAAATCAACACAAACTTTAAAAATAGTACAAAAAGTTTTCCTAATTATTTTTGAAATAAATCTTAAAATAAACTAGGTGAAATTTGAGAGAGGTGGGAAAAAGAATCAACTCATTTGGAGTTATATTTAAAAAGTTATAGCCAGTCAAAGTTTAGTCAAATTTCTGTTTTTAAATAAAACAAAAAAAGAAAAATGTTTCGAAAATAAAAAAAGATGTCGAAGACGTACTCTGGGTTTACGCCTCCACTTACGCCAGCGTGGACCGGCTCGTGGGTCAGTGATAGTGGGTCCACGGGGCCCACTAGTGAGGTTTGACCAGTCGCCTCTCCCTCCTTTCTCCTTTGCCCGAGCGGAGGCGGGACTCCGGCGATCGCCGTCGACGAACGGTGGTTCTCCGCGGGTTTATGAGGGTGGGGATGGATCCGCCAGTCTAGGATCGTCCTCCCGGTGGTTGCTAGGTTGGCGGGGGTGGAGGGAGTTGCCGGCGGCGAGCTCCGCGGCGGAGGTGTCCTCAGGATGATTTGGGGGTTCGGGCTATGGTAGCTCTCCGTTGAAGCTGAGGGTTTGGGCAGCTCTGCAAGACCAAGAGGAGTCGGGCGGTGGTGCTGGATGGACAAGGGAAGGCCTGGTTGCGACGAATGGGACTGGAACGTGGCAGCGGCCAAACTGACCGGAGATGGGGAAGAAGGCCTCTCCCCATCGATTGCCGGCTAGGGGCGCTCCAGAGGGATGGCCTGAGGCTGCTTGGGGGTTTGGATGAGCTCGGGGGCCTTCATTTATAGCAAGTGAGGTCGGTTCCGACGGCGGCTAGATAGGATCGACGGTGAACTGCCGTTCTGTAGTTGCAGGGAGACGTGGCGGCGACGGGCGCTAGCGGACGCGTTCTAGGATAAGCTCGGGCTGCTCTAAAGGGCAGCTGGCGCACGCATATGGCTTGGGCGGCACCGTCCATCGCAGGAACCCACTGTGGCCGGCCGCTAGCCGCTGTGGCCGACCTGACGGTGGCGCTGTGGGGCTCTAGGGGCGGCCTGGAGGGTGCTGGTGAGTGGATGAGGACGGGCGTGGCTCTGCGGGTGAGCAAAGGCCAGGGGCGACGCGGCGACCCGTGCGCACACACGTGCAAAACGCGCACTCTGGGCGCGCCCAGCACACGCATGCCAGGTGCTCGACGAAATGCCAGCGCGTGTTAGAGAGCTCGGATGATGCTGGTAGTTAAGAGGCCTGGGTTAGGGTTAGCTAGGAGCTTAGTGGACAAGTTAGTTAGGTCAGAAGATCAAGTCCACAAAGCCAACTAAAAATTATGCCAAATCTGGCTATGCACACAAAGTGTTCGACAGAATGCTAGAGGCATCTAGGCAGTTCTTGGGGTGGCCAAAATCTCCAGATCCTAGTCTCTTTAGATGATAAAGAGGGTGGCAAGGTTAGTTGGACAAAACCAGAAACTTGATAGAGCAAATATTTGAGAAAACCAATTTTGGGCAGAAACTAAAGGTTATTATTTCATGAACCAAAAATACTCCAATGGGTCCATTCTACTGGACTTAAGGGTTTGGTAGGAGGACTATAAGCAGGAAAAAGAATCATGGGCAACAGAGCAACACAAAATGGAGTTGCAGTAGAAAAGGCCAATCTGGTCCAGAGAGCAAAAGAGGATGTTTTGCTCAAATTTTCCAAAGAAGACCAGTGGGTTTTTGCACAAAATTGAATTATATACTCCTACTGACCTCCCCTAATTTTGGTGGAAGTTTTAAAGAAATATTTAAATAGGTTGTAGTGCCATTTTACCAACTGGACCAGTTTTGAAAACTAGGGGTAGAGCTTAAAATCTCCAATGAATAAAAGATATTTTTGCATAAAAGTGATTTAGGGACATCATATGTCATCCCCAAATTTTGGTGAAAATTTTAAATGCATTTATCAAATGGTTGCACTGCAAAAGAGGCCCTAAAACTTATGAAAAATCATTTTCAAGAGAAATATAGCTCAGGGAAAATACTTGTATAAATAATTCTACTGATAAAGAAATGTTTCAAGAGAGGGTATACAAGTCCAATAATAATTTTGAAAAGTTTTTACTTGGGATAAAAACTCCACAATATTAAAGAAAAGAGAGGTTCTGAAATCAAAAGAAAATCTAGAAAGTAAAATTTTTAATCTCCTGGCAAAATCTTAATAAACAATTCATGGTTAAATTTTTGGGGTGTTACAATGATTCTAATGTTCATGAGAATATGATGCTGCCTAAATTGGATACATTTGTTTTGCTTGCAAATGAAGGGCCTAGCTTGGAGGAGGATGAACATTGGAGCAAGAACAAGCATGGAGATGATGGCATGCGCAAGGGGAACAAAAACGGAGTTATAAGTGATGATTTCAGGACGTTGAAGCCACCATAATGAGTGCATGAAGCCTTTGATGAAATATACAAGATGCTACTTCATAACTTTCGTCCAGAGGCTATTCTAGGTGCTGCGTCACCTTATTATTGGGCCAAGCCCATGTATTTTCGAAATACTTGAGTATAGGTTGTTTTTAGAGTCCGTATGTGTGGGGAAACAAGAGATAGGGTTGGTTTCGGACCCCTTCCCCAAGGGCCACGAAATTCCCCCCTCTTCCTCCATATATACAACCCTTAGGATGTCGTTTAGACTTTGGGTTTTGTTTAGATTAAAGTTCACCATAGCTGCAACTTCGCGTACTTCATTTGTGTTCAACGACTAGACAAAGGCGTCACAAAACCCCACCTTCATTAATAAAGCTTTCCTCTTATATCCGCAATATCCAGATTGCAAACTCAGTTTCTTGCTTGTTTTTCGTTTGCTCGCAGGAAAACAGACCCTCGTGGCCAGGTTGATCGTGCTCCAGCGTTGTCAATAACCCCTCAGAAGTTGGTTTAGCGATTGCTAAGGCGCGACATCTTGCACGTTCATAGTCGGATCGTCAAGGTCGACTCCCACAGAAAACAGTAGCCACCATCTCAACGAAAGACGGGACACCTTTGCCTCTATCAAGTGGTATCAGATTTCCAGGTTGCTCGGTGAGATTTTACAGTTTTTCGTATTTAGATCGAGTTTGTTCTTCATACCTACAGTCCACAAAAAAGCCAAAAAAATTAGGGTTAGTTCCTCATATCCGAACCAATCTGAGCCTTTGCATAATCTTTTTAGGGTTTTGCATTGTTGAGTTTGCGGTTGCATCGTCATGTCTAGTTGCTGGTCTTAGTGTCTAGTCCTTTATAGTTTCGAGTTCTATTCACAAGTTGTCACGCCGCCGCCGCGTCATCACCGTCACCACTGCCATATACCCACCATCATCGCCACCGCTGCCATTTACCACCATCGTCATCACCGCTGCCATATACCGCCATCGTGATCACTGCTGCCATCTACCACCATCTTCGTCACCGCAGCCATATACCACATATCCACTGCCATGACGATAATCCGAGTCCACATGCAACATATATCCGCCACTAGTCCGAGTGCCACCAGATTCATCTCCGCCACTAGTGCGAGTTCCACTAGATTCATCTCCGCCACCAGTCCGAGTCTAGTATTTTGTTACTCTGTTTTGGATTTCGAGATCACGCCATACTCCGAGTCATGACAGAAAAGAACTCCCGAACTTCCGTGTTACCCGCAGTAGAAAAATAGTTCCAGTTTAAAAAAAACTAAGTCTGGAAAATTCTGGCTAGGCGGTTTCTAGACCATTTGTAGATTTTTTGGAAAAAAAATTGTTGCGGAGCAAAAAAAAGAGAGGGAAAAAAGTGCAAAAAAGTGAAAAAAAGAGAAAAAATAATTCAGAGTGTGCTCCTCCCTTGTTTACGTGCAGCGCCATGATTTTGTTAGTGTTCTAGGCTCGCGTCTCTAGCACGGTCTAGCCTAGGACCACCACAGTATCGTTGTTGAGCATTTATTCAACTTTGCATCTCTGAATTAATTATTGCTGACCTTTTTTGCTACCATATTATAAGCCTTCCCAGCTCCACATATATCTACGTCGTGCGTTTGACTCTCCCTGGTAATCGCTCTATCCAAGCTTTGAGAGTCTTGACTACAACGGTTGCCGATCACCACCTGCTGCTGGGTAAGAACTGGTAAGAATTTGAGATTTGCTTGACGGATTTGTGACACCCCACCACCACCATTTTCCAGTAGTCTATAGGATCATATTCTTGTCTGTTTCTATTGCTTCTAACTATGGCAGGACCACAAGCCAACGAGATTGACTGGGAGAACATGACGAACAAGGAGCCTCATGATAAGTTTCATCAAATGTTGTGTCAACAGGCGAAAGACGTGATGGCCAGCTTTGGAAAGGCAATGGAGAAAATGGATGACATTGAGAAGACAATTGACACCAAGTTGGACGCCAAGTTCGATGAAATACTCAAACGTCTCCCACCACCAGTTTCACGCCACGATACAGTAGGGCGAGCACACCGTATTCCTATTTAGCCAGGACAAAATTCTGGTGCCGCTGCTACTGTTGTTGGTGCTTCTGTAGCTCCTGCTGCTACTGCAGAGGTGGAGGACTATTACGAGGATGAGGTTGATCAAAATCAGAACTACGTGCAGCCACTAGCACCACCACCAGCAGGTCGACCTCAGGTATATATTCGCAATGGTAGGCCTGCACCACCACCTCAGGTAGTAATGACCATATTCCTAAACTGAAATTGAATATTCCACCGTTTGAGGGTAGATATGTTCCTGATATATATCTTACTTGGGAGTTAGAAACTGGACAACGTTTTACATGTTTACAAAATCCCGAGGAGAGACGGGTTGCTGCTGCTGTTTGCACTTTCACTAGTTTTGCATGTGTATGGTGGTCTGAACATTGTAGATTATATCCTATTCCAGCTACTTGGGCTGCTTTGAAAACTGCTACGTGTATTCATTGGATTCCACCATATTATCAACATGAATTGCTTCAAAAATTGCAGCGTTTAAGACAAGGAAAAAATTCTGTAGAGGAATATTATCAGGAATTACAAACTGGCATGATTAGATGTGGTATTGTTGAGGAGAATGAAGCTATGCTTGCACGTTTTCTGGGTGGATTAAATAGAAAGATTCAGACCATTCTATAGTATAAGGAGTATACTAATATCACTCGTTTATTCCATCTTGCTTGTAAAGCTGAACGTGAAGTGCAGGATCGACAAGCGTTGGCGCGATCTGATAACCCACAAGTGTAGGGGATCGCAACAGCTTTCGAGGGTAAAGTATTCAACCCAAATTTATTGATTCGACACAAGGGGAGCCAAAGAATATTCTTGAGTATTAGCAGTTGAGTTGTCAATTCAACCACACTTGGATAACTTAGTATCTGCAGCAAAGTATTTAGTAGAAAAGGTGGTATGATAATAAAGGTAACGGTAGCAAAAGTAAAGATAAATGTTTTTGGGTTTTTGTAGTAGTTGTAATAGTAGCAACGGAAAAGTAAATAAGCGAAGAACAATATGTGAAAAGCTCGTAGGCAATGGATCAGTGATGGATAATTATGCCAGATGCGATTCCTCATGTAATAGCTATAACATAGGGTGACACAGAACTAGCTCCAGTTCATCAATGTAATGTAGGCATGTATTCCATAAATAGTCATACGTTCTTATGCAAAAGAACTTGCATGACATCTTTTGTCCTACCCTCCCGTGGAAGCGGGGTCCTAGCGGAAACTAAGGTATATTAAGGTCTCCTTTTAATAGAGAACCGGAACAAAGCATTAGCACATAGTGAATACATGAACTCCTCAAACTACGGTCATCACCGAGAAGTATCCCGATTATTGTCACTTCGGGGTTGTCGGATCATAACACTTAATAGGTGACTATAGACTTGCAAGATAGGATCAAGAACACACATATATTCATGAAAACATAATAGGTTCAGATATGAAATCATGGCACTCGGGCCCTAGTGACAAGCATTAAGCATAGCAAAGTCATAGCAACATCAATCTCAGAACATAGTGGATACTAGGGATCAAACCCTAACAAAACTAACTTGATTACATGGTAAATATCATCCAACCCATCACCGTCCAGCAAGCCTACGATGGAATTACTCATGCACGGCGGTGAGTGAGGGAGTCCTGGATTAGGGGGTATCCGGACAGCCGGACTGTGTACAATGTCCGGACTATTGAAGCGTGAAGATGCAAGACTCAAGACTTCGGTCCGTGTCCGGATGGGAATTTCCTTGGCGTGGAAGGCAAGCTTGGCGGTCTGGATATTATATTTCCTTCCTTGTAACCGACTCCATGTAAACCCTAGCCCTCTCTGGTGTCTATATAAACCAGAGAGGTTGGTCCTTAGAAGGCCGATCACAATTACATTCATACCATCATAGGCTAGCTCCTAGGGTTTAGCCTCTACGATCTCGTGGTAGATCTACTCTTGTACTACCCCTATCATCAATATTAATCAAGCAGGAAGTAGAGTTTTACCTCCATCGAGAGGGCCCAACCGGTAAACACCGTGTCCCTTACTTCTTGTTACCATCGGCCTTGACGCACGATCGACCCCTACCCGAGATCCGCGGTTTTGACACCGACATTGGTGCTTTCATTGAGAGTTCCTCTGTGACGTCGCCGTCAGGCTCGATGGCTCCTTCAATCGTCATTGACGACGCTCTCCAGGGTGAGACTTTCCTCCCCGGAAAGATCTTCGTGTTCGGCGGCTTCGCACTGTGGGCCAATTCGCTTGGCCACTTGGAGCAGATCGATAGCTATGCCCCCGGCCATCAAATAAGGTTCGGAAACCTGAACTACACGGCGGATATCCGCGGAGACATGATCTTCGACGGATTCAGGCCAGCGCCAGAAGCGCGAATAGTCGTGATGAGCACGGCTTAGACCTGCTGTCAGACGTCGCTCGGGATATCATCCCGGCAGAAGCCTCGGATATAAATCCAGGACAGGTCGCTTCGCCTAAGGACGGAGGGCTGGACCTCGCCCCTCAGGCCATACCTTCATCGGCGATGGAGCCGAACACAGGTTTCACCTCTAAGGGAACCTGTGACTCCGGACCCCCGGATTCATATCCGGACGTAGGTTCCAATCTGCGCGCCCCCGAGCCCGCCGAGATCCTGGTTGGGCTCCGGTGATGGAGTTCACCGCGGCGGACGTTTTTCAGCACTCGCCCTTTGGCGACATGCTGGACTTATTGAAGTCTCTCTCCTTGTCAGGAGACTCCGGGCCGAACTATGTCCGGCTCGAGTGGGAAGCAGACAACGATGGAATTCGTTGCCCACCCACCGCCAACTTCATTGCCACGATCGATGATCTAACCGACGTGCTTGACTTCGACTCCGAAGACATCGACGGTATGGACGACGATGTAGGTGAATCACAGGAGCCACCGCTCACCGGGCGGTGGACGGCCACCTCCTCATATGATATATATATATGGTGGACACTCCGAAGGAAACTAATGGCGACGAGGCAACGGAGGACAACCCCTCGGGAAGAAAATCAAAGAATGGGCGTCATCGGCGCCGCCCCAAGCCCCGCCATAGCAACACCGGCCCCGGAGGCGAAAATAATCTGGATGGCGCCGAAGAAGAATATGACCCTGATTAGCCCGCCTTTGAGCTGGCCGAACAGGGAGACGAGCAGGTCACCCCAGAAGAACAGGTGACAGACGCATACCCGGAGGAGGACAACTACATGCCCCCTCCGAAGACGAGATCAGCCTCGGCGACGACGAGTTCGGCGTACCTGAGGATCCCGTGGAGCAGGAGCGCTTCAAGCGTAGGCTTATAGCCACTGCAAGGAGCCTGAAGAAGAAGCAACAGCAACAACAAGCTGATCAGGACCTGCTCACAATTAGATGGACTGAAGTCCTGGCGGCCGAGGAATATGGACTCGAACGCCAAGCGGTTGACCGGCCACCCCGTGGCCGGGGTAAAACGGGATACCAGCCCGGATACCAGCCTGCACCCCCATGCCGATACACTACGGCTCAGGGCAATAGGCATGACCTGCAAGATATTCTGGAAAATAAAGCAGGACAACCTAGATCAATCTACGGATCGAGGGGGCGTGCCCCAGCGCACGACGATGACCGTCACGCCGGATACATCATCAATAAATCCAGCCGGGCCGAACTTGGCAACCCAGACCAATCCGACCTGCGTAGCCACATAGCCCGGCACAGAGGCGCCGCACACCCCCTTTGCTTCACGGACGAAGTAATGGATCATCAATTCCCAGAAGGGTTCAAACCCGTAAACATCGAATCATACGATGGCACAATAGACCCCGCAGTATGGATCGAAGATTTCCTTCTCCACATTCACATGGCCCGCGGAGATGATCTACACGCCATCAAGTATCTCCCCTTAAGCTCAAAGGACCAGCGACATCGGTTAAACAGCCTGCCAAAGAAATTCCATTGCCAGTTGGGAAAACTTGGAAGATGCATTCCTTGACAACTTCCAGGGCACATATGTGCGACCACCAGACGCTGATGACCTAAGCCACATTACTCAACAGACCGGAGAGTCAGCCCAGAAATTCTGGACTCGGTTCCTAACTAAAAAGAACCAAATAGTCGACTGTCTAGACGCCGAAGCCCTGACGGCTTTTAAGCATAATATCTGTGACGAGTGGCTCGCTCGACACCTCGGCCAGGAAAAACCCAAGTCTATGGTAGCTCTCACAACCCTAATGACCCGTTTTTGTGCGGGTGAGGATAGCTGGTTGGCTCGTAGCGGCACCATGCCACATTCCGGCACTTCGGATGGCCGCGATGCTAACGGCAAGCCACGGCGCAATGCATATAAGAGATGTAACAACGGTGATAAAGACGGAAGACACGGCAGTCAGCGCCGGATTCAGCGGACCTAAATCCGGACAGCGGAAAAAGCCGTTCAAAAGAAATGATCAGGGACCGTCCAGTCTGGACCGCATACTAGAGTGCTCGTGCCAAATTCACGGCACAATGGACAAACCAGCCAACCACACTAATAGAGACTGCTGGGTGTTCAAACA
Organism: Aegilops speltoides; assembly: GCA_021437245.1. Lineage (NCBI taxonomy): Eukaryota > Viridiplantae > Streptophyta > Magnoliopsida > Poales > Poaceae > Aegilops > Aegilops speltoides. The sequence goes on from CM038143.1 coordinate 234,437,927, forward strand.
GGCCGGCAAGATAAACGCCGAAAACAAGGACAAGGGGCTGCATAGCGACAATGACGATGAGCCCCGGCGTCCGAATACGGGGGGGGGGGGGGCAAAAGAAATTCCCCCCAGGTGAAAACGGTCAATATGATCTACGCCACCCACATCCCCAAGCGGGAACGGAAGCGGGCACTATGGGACGTCTATGCGATGGAGCCAGTCGCCCCCAAGTTCAACCCATGGTCGGCTTGTCCGATCACCTTTGATCGTAGGGATCACCCTACCAGCATCCATCACGGCGGCTCAGTTGCATTGGTCTTAGACCCAATCATCGACGGATTCCACCTCACGCGTGTCCTTATGGACGGCGACAGCAGCCTGAACCTGCTTTATCAGGACACAGTGCGCAAGATGGGCATTGACCCTTCAAGGATCAAGCCCACCAAAACCACCTTTAAAGGTGTTATTCCTAGAGTAGAGGCCCGCTGTACGGGTTCTATAACATTGGAAGTGGTCTTCGGATCCCCAGACAACTTCAGGAGCGAAGAGTTGATCTTCGACATCGTCCCTTTCCGCAGTGGCTACCAAGCCATGCTCGGACGAACCACATTCGCAAGATTCAATGCAGTGCCACACTATGCATATCTCAAGCTCAAGATGCCGGGACCGCGTGGGGTCATCATTGTCAACGGAAATACGGATCGCTCCCTTTGAACAGAAGAGCATACGGCAGCCCTCGCGGCAGAAGTACAATGCGGCCTCCTCCGACAAACCAATCCGGCGACAACTTCGAGCACTGTCAAACGGGTCCGGAGCACCCTGCAACAGGATCAACACAAATGTCAAGATCGTGATTAGCAGTCCAGCCTCCGCTCAAGCCCCTCCAAAGCAGCATTCGTGCCACACGTACACAATTACGCACTCAAGATACCTTGGGCATAGGTGGAGGCGCATCAACGACCCAGTCGATTATGCGGGTAATCGCTAAATACCTTCATACTCTTTCCTTTTTACCTTTTAGGACACCGCGTTAGTGCAGCATCCTCAGAAGAGCCAAATTGCCGGACTCATATGGAAGAGAACCCAAGGAGGCAACGAACGTTGTGCGCAGAAGGAAATACCCAGGTGGAATCTATTCATGATCACTATACCTGCTTCATCTATCTGCACACGGCTTGCCCCTGGATAGGACATGTCAAATAGTCCTATTTTTATCTCTGCCTAATGCATCCATTGTAAACATACGCTTAAACGTATTTTTCTTCAAATGGAGATTATATATAGCGTCAGCTTATTATCCTTATTTGAGTATTCTTCTCTTATAAATGTTTATTTGGTATTACACCCGTACACCTCGGTATAGCCAGTTCACCAGGGGCTTCTTATGACGCCCCGTAATATGGCAACTAAAAGTCCGAACACTTTCAATAGTGCAGCACCCCGAACTTATAGCACTGTATGCATCAGCTCCGAATCATGTCTTGGGTCTACAGTTGGGATAGCCTGCCCCCTTGTTTTGGTGCCTTACGCCCGCTATATCGGCTAAGGTAGCGCAGGGAGAACTACTGCGATTGTGTCCCGGTTCTTCCGGATGAGCACCTCAGTAGAGAAAGCCGAAAACTGACCGGCATGATGTGGCGAGAGCTGGTCGCTGTTCAAGAGGTACTAAAATCGTTAAAGATTTTCCGCTTTAGGCGACAAATCGGCTTTGTCCGACCAATGCGTATATAGCACCCCAATTTGGCCTTCCGGATTCTAGGGGCTATGCCGAAATTTAAAATTGTAGACTTCTATGCCTAAGTGAAAGTTATAAAGCCGCATAGTCCGATTGCCTCATTCGCTGCGCTGGACACCTCCTTAAGGGACCAAACATTTGGATAAAGAGTGTCTGGTTTTCCACGAACACCCCAAAGCTTAGTCGCGGGGGCGGAAGCCGACGACCGCCTACTTTCGTGATTTTATAAACAGCCGCACAGAAGGTAATATTTTAAATAACAAAAGCGCTACATAGCGCAAGTAACTTCGTCCTTAAAATACAACCATGACAGAACCGAATTCATTCAAAAATGGTGTCCTTGGTACATTCGTCAGCCACGAGGCGAGCACCCTTCATAACGCCATCATAGTACAGCTCGATGGCGATCGCCTTTGCCCTCCGGCGGTCCGTCCCTGACCAGCTTCTCCGCATCCATCTTGCCCCAATGCACTTTGACGCGGGCAAGGCCCGGCGGGCACCTCGATGCACACGGATCGCTTGATCACCTCAAGCCGTGGGCAGGCATCCATCATCCGCTTGATCAGCCGGCGAAGTAGCATCGGGCGTGAGCTCACCAGCCACATCCGGACTATGAACCCTTCATAGCCGTTCGCCGCTTTGTGGAGTTCGACCAACCGCTTGCTTAGTCACTTAGAGGCATCGGTGTTCGCCCAAATCTACCGGGACCGTAACAGCTTCTCCGTTGAGTTCCCCTCCTGGGCACGGTAGAATTCCGCAGTGTCTGATACGCTGCATGGCAGATCTGCGAATGCCCCTGGAGAGCTCCGAATTTGAGTAAGAAAAAGAAACGCCTCCTCCACATGTTTGCTTTGCATAAAGAACTTTTTACCCGCTGCTATCTTCTTGGCCTCCTGGATCTCCTACTGTGCTTTCTCGGCTTCGGCCTTGGCGTCTTTTAAGCTTATAAGGGCCTTCGCAATCTCGGCCTCTTTTGCCGTCAGATCATGCTCCACGGACTCGCATTTCTTGCCGAGGTCTTGGAGCTCCGGCTGTACCTCACCTACCCTAGCACTTTGCTTTTCGCGCTCCTTACACTCCGAGGCCGCCTTGTCTTCGGCCTCGGATAGCGCCTTCTTCAGGGCCGCCACTTCGGCGGGGCCCCCTGTTACACGGTCACGACACTTAGTTGTTAGACCCACCAATTCTGCCTATCCTCTAAAGACATAAGAATGGGAATTACTTACCCTTGTTCTCTTCGAGCTGCCTCTTCGTAAGGTCAAGCTCCCCCTGCGCCTGCTCGAAGTCCCGTTTCAGATTGGCAACCTCGGCAGTATGGGCAGCAGCAGCAAGCAGCACAACCTGCTTATTCAAAACAATACTTATGATTAGACTCCTGCGGATTTTAATTGACCCTCTACTCAGCTTTTCTTTCCGAACGCCCAACAGAGTATCCGGGGCTACTACCTATCGGGTGGTAATTTTGCACATATTTATTACTCACCTCGAAGCCTGTTAGGAGGCTGGTGCAAGCTTCGGTTAGTCCGCTCTCGGCGGACGAAACCTTCCGAATCACCGTACTCATAAGAGTACGGTGCCCTTCATCCAGGGAGGCGCCGCAAAGCGCTTCCAGCAGACCATCCGGTGCCTAATGCACAACGGAAGTCCGTGATGCAGACGGCTCGCCCTCCTTAGCGAGGGGTCGCCTGCCTGAGTCCGGAACCATCGAAGGTTCCGGAATTGTGTTCGGCTGAGAGCCCGGCTGGTCGTGGCTCTCGTCGACACGATCCGCAGGGATCTTGAAACCCGCATGCCCGATGACTGGGACCCCGCCTCGGGGTGTCTCCAGGGTCACCTCCCCTGCTCTGGGATCCTTTGGGACAACACCTCCGTGTTGTCCGCGGGTTGAGGAGTGGTGGCCGTCGGAAGAGAATTCATCTCCGAATTGCTCAGGGACCCGGAGGAGGATACCTCGGGGTGATCCCCGGCCGGACTGCACATATGTTCGACATTATAAATACAAAAACAGTGAAATGAAGTCATGATAGAGTGCGAACACTTACGATCACACTAGGGGCTTCCCCCTGGGCAGCCACCCCTCCTCGCTGAGAGCGGCCGTGGCGGAGTAGTCCGGAAGGGGCCCCTTCCCCTTCTTGGACGCCCCAGCCTCCCATCCTGGGGTGGCTTTTCTCTTCTTCTCCCCCTGGTGGGGGAAGGTAGGATCTCTTCCTGATTTCCCCCGCCTTCACGGGAGGAATCCGACTCGTCGTCATCGGACGACAGGGGAATGACGGCCCTGCGCCGAGGAGCTTTTCCGGCCCCCGGGTCTGCCTCCCCGGATCCCTCATCCTTTCCGGATGGGGCGTCTTCTTCTTCTTCCTCCTCCCCTTCGTGGGAGGAGTCCGCCTTGTCGTTTTCAGACGAGGCTTCCGGTACAACCTTACGCCGAAGACCCTTTCGGATCCCCGGGGCCTTCTTCTTGGCCTTCTTCTCCGGCACCTTGTACGGCGCCGGGACCAGCATCTCCGTCAGGAGAACATCTGCTGGGTCTTCTAGCAGCGGAGCCGGGCAATAAACCCGCTCCGCTATCTCCACGTAATACTGAAATAAATGTACATAACTACTTAAGGCACTCCCCTGAATATATCAGGAAGAACTGTGTATGGTGTCGGTCTAAGAACTCACCGGCCTAGGAGCCCGCGCGGCGTGAAGCCCGCGGTCCTCGGATGTCGGAGGAGGCACTTCGGAGGCCTTGAACAACTCCTTCCATGCGCCTTTGTGTGTCATGTCGTAGAGCCTCTAGAGCGTCCGATGCTCGGTGGGGACGAACTCCCATAGATTGACTGCATGCCTCTGGTAGGGCAAGATTCGGCGAACGAGCATGATCTGGATCACGTTGACAAGCTTGATGTTCTTGTCCTTCATGCTTTTGACGCATGTTTGGAGTCCGGCCAGCTCCGCGGAATCGCCCCAGGACAGGCCCTTCCTCTCCCAGGAGGTAAGCCGCATGGGGCTCCGGATCGAAACTCGGGGCCACCGCCCAGTTGGCGCCGCGCGGCTCGGTGATGTAGAACCACCCCGATTGCCACCCTTTTACGGTCTCCGCAAAGGAGCCGTCGAGCCATGTGACGTTGGGCATTCTACCCACCATGGCTCCTCCGCACTCCGCTTGTTGGCCTCTTACCACCTTTGGCTTCACGCAGAAGGTTTGCAGCCATAGGCCGAAGTGAGGACGGATGCGGAGGAAAGCCTCGCACACGACGATGAACTCCGAGATGTTGAGGACGAAATTCGGGGCCAGATCGTGGAAATCTAGCCCATAGTAGAACATAAGCCTGCGGACGAAGGGATGGAGTGGGAATCCCAGTCCACGGACAAAGTGGGCGACGAATACGACCCTCTCGTGGGGTCCTGGGATCGGAATGACCTGCCCGGCGTCTGGTAGACGGTGCGCTATGTCCGCGGCCAAGTATCCGGCCGCCCGAAGATTGGTGATGTGTTCCTCCTTGACGGTGGAAGCCACCCACTTTCCTCCTGCTCCGGACATGTTTAGCTGTGCAGGGAAGACTTGGGCTTGGGCGCTGGAGCTCGAGGGGGCAAGAGTGGGCAAAGGAGGAAGAAGGCGAGGGTGAAAATAGGGGAATCTTATCCCTTTATAGAGGCGCCGGAAGCGGTGCGCCTCCCCACTTGCCCATTGGGAATCGCTTGTTTCCCAAGCGCCACGGTTAATGGCGTGGTGAGATTACCCATACCTGTATTGATGAGAATCCCGTAATAAGGGGACACGATCTCTGCTTTGACAAGACGTGTCACAGAAACCGCCTCGTGATATGCGTTGTAGCTGGTTGTGGGGAAACGGTTCGAATAGTGATCCGACCGTAATAACATGTCACGTCATCAGAAAAAGTTGTCAGCAGATAGCATTTGTGAAATATCATTCTCTCTACGGTGGTATGTGAAGATCATCTTGCGGATCCGGACACGGTCTACGTGTTCGATAACCATTTTGGAGTATTCGGAGGAGGAACCCGCCTTGCAATGCCGAAGACAATACTGCGTGCCGGACTCGTCGTCATTGAAGCCTGGTTCAGGGGATACTGAGGGAGTCCTGGATTAGGGGGTATCCGGACAGCCGGACTGTGTACAACGTCCGGACTATTGAAGCGTGAAGATGCGAGACTCAAGACTTCGGTTTGTGTCCGGATGCGACTTTCCTTGGCATGGAAGGCAAGCTTGGCGATCCGGATATTATATTTCCTTCCTTGTAACCGACTCCATGTAAACCCTAGCCCTCTCTGGTGTCTATATAAACCAGAGAGGTTGGTCCTTAGAAGGCCGATCACAATTACATTCATACCATCATAGGCTAGCTCCTAGGGTTTAGCCTCTACGATCTCGTGGTAGATCTACTCTTGTACTACCCATATCATCAATATTAATCAAGCAGGAAGTAGGGTTTTACCTCCATTGAGAGGGCCCGAACCTGGGTAAACACCTGTGTCCCTTACTTCTTGTTACCATCGGCCTTGACGCACAGGTCGGGACCCCCTACCCGAGATCCGCCGGTTTTGACACCGACAGTGAGCATCATGAAATTGGTGATGGAGGAGAGTTGATGATGACGACGGCGACGAATCCCCCTCTTCGGAGCCCCGAACGGACTCTAGATCAGCCCTCCCGAGAGAGATTAGGGCTTGGCGGCGGCTTCATGTCGTCAAACGTGATGAAACTTTCTCTCTGATTCTTTTTCTCCCCGAACGTGAATATATGGAGTTGGAGTTGAGGTCGGTGGAGGTTCAGGGGGCCCACAAGTTAGGAGGGCGCGCCCTAGGGGGGCGCCCCCCTGTCTCGTGGACAGCCTGTGGCCCCCCGGTATTAATTCTTTCACCAAAAATTCTTATTAATTCCAAAAAGTGCCTCCGTGGATTTCCAGGACATTCTGAGAACTTCTCTTTTCTACACATAAAACAACATCATGGCAGCTTCACAAAGCAAAGTCATCCGGGTTAGTTTCATTCAAATCATGCAAGTTAGAGTCCAAAACAAGGGCAAAGTGTTTGAAAAGTAGATACGTTGGAGACGATCAACTCCCCCAAGCTTAAACCTTTGCTTGTCCTCAAGCAATTCAGTTGATAAACTGAAAATGATAAAGAAAAACTTTTACAAACTCTGTTTGCTCTTGTTGTTGTAACATGAAAAGCCAGCATTCAAGTTTCAGCAAATATTATGAACTAACCATACTACCAATAACACCTAGGTCTCACAATTACTCATATCAATAGCATAATCAGCTAGCGAGCCATAATAATAAAACTCGGATGACAACACTTTCTCAAAATAGTCATAACATGATATAACAAAATGGTATCTCGCTAGCCCTTTCTGAGACCGCAAAACATAAATGTAGAGCACCTTTAAAGATCAAGGACTGACTAAACATTGTAATTCATGGTAAAAGAGATCCAGTCAAGTCATACCCAATTTAAACCAATAGTAATGAATGCAAATGACAGTGTGCTCTCTAGCGGGTGCTTTTTAATAAGAAGGGTGATGACTCAACATAAAAGTAAATAGATAGGCCCTTCGCAGAGGGAAGCAGGGATTTGTAGAGGTGCCAAAGCTCAATTTTAAAATAGATATTGAATAACATTTTGAGCGGCATACTTTCGCGGTCAACGCAACGACTATGAGATGGCTGTATCTTCCATACTACATGCATTATAGGCAGTTCCCAAATAGAATGGTAAAGATTTATACTCCCCCAACCACCAACAAGCATCAATCCATGGCTTTCTCGAAACAACAAGTGCCTCCAACATACAACAGCCCTGGGGGAGTTTTGTTTAATTATATTGATTTGCTTTGATCTTTTTGGATCCTGGGACTGGGCATCCCGGTTACCGGCCCTTTCTCGTGCATGAGGAGCGGAGTCCACTCCTCGTGAGAATAACCCACCTAGCATGGAAGATAAAGGAAGCCCTAGTTGTAACATGAGCTGCTCGAGCATACAAAACAAAATTTCATTTGAAGGTTTCGAGTTTGGCACATACAAATTTACTTGGAACGGCAGTAAATACCGCATATAGGAAGGTATAGTGGACTCATATGGAATAACTTTGGGGTTTAAGGAGTTTGATGCACAAGCAGATTCCCGCTTAGTACAGTGAAGGCTAGCAAAAGACCGGAAGTGACCAATCGAGAGAGCGACAACAGTCATAAACATGCATTAAAATTAATTCACACCGAGTACAAGCATGAGTAGGATATAATCTACCATGAACATAAATATCATGAAGGCTATGTTGATTTGATTCAACTACATGCATGAACATGTGCCAAGTTGAGTCACTCAATTCATTCAAAGGAGGATACCATCCCATCATACCACATCATAATCATTCTAATAGCATGTTGGCACGCAAGGTAAAGCATTATAACTCATAGCTAATCAAGCATGGCACAAGCAATTATAATCTCTAAATGTCATTGCAAATATGTTTACTTCATAATAGCTTACTCAGGAACGATGAACTCATCATATTTACAAAAACAAGAGAGGTCGAGTTCATACCAGCTTTTCTCATCCCAATAAGTCCATCATATATCGTCATTATTTCCTTTCACTTGCACGACCGAACAATGTGTATAATAATAAGAGTGCACGTGCATTGGACTAAGCTGGAATCTGCAAGCATTCAACTCAAGAGAGAAGACAGGGTAATATGGGCTCTAAATTAAATAAACAATCATGCAAATAAGAGCCACTAAGCATTTTCAATATAGTCTTCTCGACCCCCAAAGGAAAGAAAAGAAAATAAAACTATTTACACGGGAAAGCTCCCAACAATTAAGAAGAAGAACAAGAAATCTTTTTGTGTTTTCATTTTAATTCTACTACAAGCATGGAAATTAAACTAACTAATTTTTTTGGTTTTTTCTTAAAGTTTATCAAACACACAAGAAGAACACTAGAAAAGAAATTTAAACTAGCATGGATAATACAATGAAAGAGTATGAGCACCGACAATTAGTGTGTGAGCATGAATGTAAAGTCGGTGAGAAATACGTACTCCCCCAAGCTTAGGCTTTTGGCATAAGTTGGTTTAATACCAATAACCGCCTGGCTGATATCCATAAGTGAAACTGGGGTAGTACTGAGATGCAGAGGCAACAGCCTCCTGAGCAGCATCGTGTTGGCGAGCTGCCTCCATTCCCCTCTCGTATTCAGCTGCTTCTTCCCTGGTGACAACATATCTTCCTTTTGCCTGATAATCAAAATGGTAGGGAGCAGGAAGAGTAACAGGACGACGCTAAGCCTCATCATAGATTAGTCGATAATGGAGGAATTGTTCATTCCTCTCAAGAAAATGATGATCGAACATAGCTTCTTTATCCAAATAAACAGGAGGTAAAATCATATCCCCCTCTCGTGGGGCTATATTAAGAAAATTAGCCACACGGGTTGCATAAATTCCTCCAAATAATATTCTGCAACCTACGTGCAACTATTGCCCCCAAGTTATAACCTTTATAACCTGACACAGCACTCTTGAGGACACAAAGATCAGGGACACACATGTGACATGCTTCGTCCTTACCGTTAATGCATCTACCAATAAAGAGAGCAAAATAATGTATACGAGGAAAATGAATGCTCCCTATGGTAGCTTGTGCTAGGTCCCTAGATTCTCCCACAGTAATACTAGCAAGAAAATCTCTAAATTCAGATTTGCGAGGATCATTAATATTACCCCACTGCGGGAGCTTGCAAGCAGCTGTGAATCCTCTAAATCCATGGTATAAGATGTATCATAAATATCAAACATGACACTAGGAGAATTATGCGCACAGATATATTGGAACCTCCGCACAAAGGAATCACCAATTGATAGTATTGAGGACACTTATCTTGTAAGAAGTCCTCCACTCGGCATTACGCTTTATACGCATCAAATTCCTCCTTGAAGCCTGCTTCACCATAAAATCATCGGATGGCCACTCACAAGCTCAGACATTTGCGCCCCTCGGCAATTCAACATCTTGCTCACGATAGCAATCCTTGGCCCTTTCTTTGCCGAGGAACCACCTTGGTACATTCTTCTAAGCATATTTCTTTTTCTGAAAATTTCTGAAATTTTAGTAACTTCAAAATAAAAGTGAACAAAACTAAACAAGACTGGTAGCAACTACTCCTACAAGTGCCTAGAGCCTATATCATGCATTGGAATTGCTTGGGACCTAAAAAATTTAACATGCAAGCTCAAGAACATGGTCACCTATGCAGCAAAAATTTGCAATGAATAAAGCACTAGAACAAAAACTAATTGGACCAATGGAGGAGTCACATACCAAGCAACAATCTCCCAAAGCAGTTTTGTGAATGGAGCTTTGAGCTAAGAGATCGAAAATCGCAGCAAAACGAGCTAGAACTCGTGCTTGAGCTGGATGGGGATTTTCTTGGGTAGAAGATGAAGTGTGTGGGTGCTGGCATAAGTGGAGGGGGTCCACCAGGGGCCCACGAGATAGGGGCGCGCCCTATAGGGGGGCGCCCTCCACTCTCGTGGCCTGGTGCTTGCCCCTCCTGCAGTGTTTTCAGTGCCTAAAATCCTCAAATATTCCGGAAAAAATCATACGACCCATCTAATAAGTCTAGGTTTAGCATCCTTCTTTTCCATAAGGTATTTAATATTAGTATGATCGGTGTGAACAATTACTTTGAAATCATCAATATAAGACCTGAACTTATCACAAGCAAACACAACTGCTGGAAATTCTTTTTCAGTAGTAGCATAATTTCTTTGAGCACCCTCTAGAGTTATACTAGCATAATGGATAGCATTTAATTTCTTATCACTTCTTTGTCCTAGGACAACACCAACAACATAATCACTAGCATCACACATAATTTCAAAGGGTAAATTCCAATCAGGTGGCTGAACAATAGGAGCAGAAATCAGGGCTTTCTTAAGTATTTCAAATGCTTCTACACAATCATCATCAAAAACAAAAGGAACATCTTTTTGCAAGACATTAGTGAGAGGCCTAGAAATTTTAGAGAAGTCTTTAATAAACCTTCTATGGAAACCAGCATGACCAAGGAAACTTCTTATATATTTGATATCTTTAGGACATGAAATCTTTTCAATATCAACTACTTTAGCTTTATCAACTTCAATACCTCTTTCGGATATTTAATGCCCCAAGACAATACCTTCATTAACCATAAAGTGACACTTCTCCCAATTCAAGACAAGATTAGTTTCTTCACATCTCTGCAAAACTCGATCGAGGTTGCTTAAGCAATCATCAAAAGAAGTTCCGTAAACGGAGAAATCATCGATGAAAACCTCAACAATCTTTTCACAAAAGTCAGATAATATAGCAGTCATACATCTTTGAAAGGTAGCAGATGCATTACATAATCCAAAAGGCATACATCTATAAGAAAAAGCACCAAAAGGGCAACTAAAAGTGTTTTCTTCTTGATCCTCTTTTGACACAAGTATTTGAGAAAAACCAGAATAACCATCTAGAAAGCAAAAATGTGTATGTTTGGACAGTCATTCTAGCATTTGATCAATAAAAGGTAGAGGGTAATGATCTTTTCTAGTAGGTTTGTTTAATTTGCAAAAATCAATTACCATTCTATAACCTGTAACAATTCTTTGAGGGATCAATTCATTCTTATCATTAGGAACAACAGTAATACCTCCCTTAGGGACACAATGAATGAGACTCACCCATCAACTATCACCAATAGGATAAATTATACCTGCCTCCAGAAGCTTTAGTATTTCATTTCATACCACTTCCTTCATCTTAGGATTTAACCGTCGTTGATGATCAACAATTAGTTTAGCGTCAGGCTCCATATTAATTTTGTGCTGACATATAGTGGGACTAATGCCCTTAAGATCATCAAGAGTATATCCAATAGCAGCATTGTGCTTTTTCAGAGTTTTTCAATAATCTCTTTTCTTCATGCTCTGAAAGGTTAGCACTTATAATAACAGGATATATCTTCTTTTCATCAAGATAAGCATATTTAAAAGTATCAGGTAGTTGTTTAAGCTCAAACAAGGGATCACCCTTGGGTGGAGGAGGATCTCCAAGGATTTCAACAGGCAAATTGTGTTTCAAAATAGGCATTTGGTTCAAGAATATTTCATCTAATTCCGTTCTTTCATTCATAAACACGTCATTTTCATGGTCTAGCAAATATTGTTCTAAAGGATCAGTAGGAGGTACGACAATAGAAGCAAGACCAATAATTTCATCCTTACTAGGCAATTCTTTATCATGGGGTTGTCTATGAAATTTAGAGAAATTAAAATCATGAGACACATCCCCAAAACTTGTCATAACAATTTGTTTCTCACACTCTATCTTAGCATTAATAGTGTTCAAGAAAGGTCGACGAAATATAATGGGATCAAAATCATCTTGTGGGGAACCAAGAACAAGAAAATCAGTAGGGTATTTTATATTCCCACACAAGACTTCAACATCTATAACAATTCCAATTGGTGATATAGTATCTCTATTGGCAATCTTAATAGGAACATCAATATCTTCTATCTCGGCTGGTGCAATATCATTCATAATTTCTTGATATAAGGTCAAAGGAATTGCACTCACACTATCACCCACATCACATAATCCATGATAACAATGATATCCTATTTTAATAGAAACAATGGGCATGCCAACAATAGGTCTATGTTTATCTTTAATATCGCGTTTAGCAATTCTAGCAGCTTCATCACAGAAATAAACAACATGCCCATCAATATTATCAACCAAGAGATATTTAACCATGGCAATCCATGGTTCAACTTTAATTTGTTTAGGGTGTAGGTATTCTAATATAACTCTTATGAACCACGGTTGAAGCTTTAGCATGTTCCTCGATTCTAATGGGGAAAGGTGGTTTCTCAATATAAGCAATAGGAACAATAGGATCAACATTATAAGTAATAGTTTCTTCTTTAACTTTAATAGGTTCTACTACTTTTAATTCAATGGGAGGATGCTATTTAAGCCACTTCTCTTTAGGGAGATCAACATGAGTAGCAAATGATTCACAAAAAGAAGCTACTATCTCAGAGTCAACTCCATATTTAGTGCTAAATTCACAAAAAGCATCGGCATCCATAAAAAGATTTAACACAATCAAACTTGAGGTTTATACCGGACTCCTTACCTTCATCGAGTTCCCAATATTCAGAGTCTTTAAATCTCATTTGAATTCAATAGTCTTCTTCATAAAAGAACTAGTACAAGAAGTATATATCGAGCATGGATTGATCATTACGAGAAAGCCAAGCATAAAAATTCTGACCAATAATTTCTCTTGAGGGCTCATGATTGGGCATGAATATAACATTGACTTCAGCCTCTGCCAAGCTTGAGCGATACTCTTCTTCACAAGGCCAAAAATTATATATCTAATTCCGATCACGATGAACCAGATGCATAGGATAAAACTTTTGATGAAATTCCAATTTCAATCGGATGTAGTTCTAAAATCCAATATCATCACATAGCCTATACCATGTCAAAGGCTCTCCCTTCAAAGATAAAGGGAATACCTTCTTCTTGACTTCATCCTTGGGCAAACCTGCAAGCTTAAATAATCCACAAACTTCATCCACGTAGATTAGGTGCATATCAGGATGTAATGTTCCGTCTCCTGCATAAGGATTAGCTAGCAGTTTCTCTATCATACACGAAGGAATTTCATAATAAATATTTTTCAGTAGGTTCAATAGGTTGAGGAGAAACTCTTTGATCTACCGGTCGAGGTGAAGATACCCCGAACAAACCCCTCAAAGGATTATATTCCATAGCAGCAAGTGACAGTAAATTTCAGCAAACTATATAAATGTTTCCTTACCAAATTGCACTCACCAAAGGCGCTTCACTTCCCGGCAATGGCACCAGAGAAGAGTCTTGATAACCCACAAGTATAGGGGATCTATCATAGTCCTCTCGATAAGTAAGAGTGTCGAACCAAATGAGGAGCAGAAGGAAATGACAAGCGGTTTTCGGCAAGGTATTCTCTGCAAGGACTGAAATTATCGGTAACAGATAGTTTTGTGTTAAGGTAATTCATAACGGGTAACAAGTAACAAGAGTAAGTAAGGTTCAAAAAGGTGGCCCAATCCTTTTTGTAGCAAAGGACAAGCCTGGATGAACTCTTATATAATGCAAAGCGCTCCCGATGACACATGGTAATTACTGTCAAGCTAGTTTTCATCATGCTCATATGATTCGCGTTCATTACTTTGATAATTTGATATGTGGGTGGAGCGGTGCTTGGGTGCTGTCCTTACTTGGACAAGCCTCCCACTTATGATTAACCCCTCTCGCAAGCATCTGCAACTACGAAAGAAGAATTATAAAAAATCTAACCATAGCATGAAACATATGGATCCAAATCAGCCCCTTACGAAGCAACACATAAACTAGGGTTTAAGCTTCTGTCACTCTAGCAACCCATTATCTACTTATTACTTCCCAATGCGTGCCCCTAGGCCTAAATCATGGTGAAGTGTCATGTAGTCGACATTCACATAACACCACTAGAGGAAAGACAACACACATCTCATCAATATATCGAACGAATACCAACTTCACAAGATTACTTATAACAAGACTTCTCCCATGTCCTCAGGAACAAACATAACTACTCACAAAGCATATTCATGTTCAAAATCAGAGGAGTATTAATTATAATTAAGGATCTGAATATATGATCTTCCACCCAATAAACCAACTAGCGTCAACTGGAAGGAGTAGTCAACACTACTAGCAATGCAGACGTACCAATCTGAGGTTTTGAGACAATGATCGGATACAAGAGACGAACTAGGGTTTGAGAGGGGATGGTGCTGGTGAAGATGTTGATGGACATTGACCCCCTCTCAATGAGAGGATCATTGGTGATGACGATGGCTTCGACTTCCCCCTCCAGGAGGGAAGTTTCCCCGCAAAACAGCTCCAGCTCGAGACGGCGGCGCTTCGTCTCGAAAGCTTCCTTATGATTTTTCAACGTCAAAACACCCCATATAGCAGAAGATGGGCACCAGAGGCCTGCCAGGGGGCCCATAAGGCAGGGGGCGTGCCCAGGGTGGTAGGGTGCGCCCCCACCCTTGTGGCTTTCTGTTGGGGCCCCTCTGTACTTTCTGCACCCAATACTTTTTATTAATTCCAAAATGACTCTCCGTAAATTTTCAAGACTTTTGGAGTTGTGCAGAATAGGTCTCTAATATTTGCTCCTTTTCTAGCCCAGAATTCAAACTGCCGGCATTCTCCCTCTTCATCTAAACCTTGTAAAATAAGAGAGAAAGGCATAAGTATTGTGCTATAATGTGTAATAACAGCCCATAATGCAATAGATATCAATATAAAAGCATGATGCAAAATGGACGTATCAGCCACCCAAAATGTTTTATCTCTATCTTTTTCCCTTTCAGCTTTAGCACCTCTACAAATCCCTACTGCCCTCTGCGAAGGGCCTTTCTTTTTTTACTTTATGCATTTTTATTTTTATTTGAGTCTCCATCTTCTCTTATAAAGCACCAACTATGGGGCACTATGATCGTACTTGTGCATTAGGTGTAGCTGATATGCGAGTGTGTTTCATGAATGGATCAATGATTGAGCATAATGGGCTAGGGATAACTTGCTTTAGTGTTGATATTTTGAAAGACATGGTTGCTTGTTGATATGCTTGAGTGTTGAAATCTTTATGTCAAAACTAGACTATTTTCTTTGAATCATACAGATGTCCAAATGTCCATGCTACAAAACAAAAGAATACGTGATGAACATGATAGGCAGCATTCCACATCAAAAATTCTGTTTTTATCATTTACCTACTCGAGGACGAGCAGGAATTAAGCTCGGGGATGCTGATATGTCTCCAACGTACCTATAATTTTTTATTGTTCCATGCTATTATATTATCAATCTTGGATGTTTTATAATCATTTTATAGCAACTATATATCATTTTTTGGGACTAACCTATTGACATGGTGGCCAGTGCCAGTTGCTGTTTTTTGCTTGTTTTTACTTTGCAGAAAATCAATACCAAATGGAGTCCAAACACAGCGAAACTTTTTGGAGATTTTTTCTAGACCAGAAGACACCTGTTGGGCCAAAGAAGTACTAGAGGGGGCCTCCGAGGGGAGCACAACCCACCTGGGCATGCCTGTCCACCTACCGCACCCCCTCTTTTCTCTATAAATACCCCAAAAATCCAAAAACCCTAGGGGAGTCGACGAAACACAATTCCAGCTGCCGCAAGTTCCAGAAACACCAGTTCCAATCTAGACACCATCACAGAGGGGTTCATCATCCTCATTGGTGCCTCTCCGATGATGCGTGGGTAGTTCATTGTAGACCTTCGAGTCCGTAGTTAGTAGCTAAATGGCTTCCTCTCTCTCTTTTGATTCTCAATACAATGGTGAAAGCACAAGTGCTCCCTAGGTGGTTTTGGTAATTAATGTCAACATATCTCTTGTTGGACTAACACTTTTATCTAGTATGTTTCAGATAAGTTCAACAATGGAGTGGCATGGACTAAAGGATGTGGGAACTCCTTCAAGATGCTAAGGACAAAGGATTGGCTCAAGCTTCAAGCTCAAGACTCTTCATTTTTATATTTTAGTGATCCAAGATCACATTGAGTCTATAGGAAAAGCCAATACTATCAAGAGGGATGAGGTGTTGCTTAACGAGTTTCTTGCTCCACAGTGCTTAGTGATATGCTCCAAAACCCTCAACTACTTTCCCACTTCCACACATATGACCTAAACCTAAAGTCAAAATCGGCCCCACCGATTCTTTCTATCCAGCACCACCGAGTTCAGATGTCATAGCCACTGCCACAAACCCTAGGCAAATCGGTATCACCGATAGGGATCTCGGTCTCACCGAGATGGGATTGTAATCTCTCTGTGTATGTCCATTACCAAAATCGGTCTCACCGAGTTTGAGCAATCGGTACTACCGAGATTACAATGCAAACTTCCTGGTTAACTTATTACCAAAACCGGCCCTACCGAGTTTGTGTAATCGGTCCAACCGAGTTTGCCTGACAAACTCCCTGGAAACTTATTACCAAAATCGGTCCCACCGAGTTTGTGTAATCGGTCCACCGAGATTACGTTATGCCCTAACCCTAACCATATCGGTCCTACCGAGTTGCATGTCGGTCCCACCAAAAATCCTAATGGTCACTAGGTTTACTAAATCGGTCTGACCGAGTCTGTTGAATCGGTCCCACCGAGTTTGGTAAATTGTGTGTAATGGTTAGATTTTGTGTGGAGGCTATATATACCCCTCCACCTCCTCTTCATTCGTGGAGAGAGACATCAGACTGAACCTACACTTCCAGCATACATTTTCTGAGAGAGAACTACCTACTCATGTGTTGAGGCCAAGATATTCCATTCCTACCATATGAATCTTGATCTCTAGCCTTCCCCAAGTTGCTTTCCACTCAAATCTTCTTTCCACCAGATCCAAATCCTATGAGAGAGAGTTGAGTGTTGGGGAGACTATCATTTGAAGCACAAGAGCAAGGAGTTCATCATCAATGCACCATTTGTTACTTCTTGGAGAGTGGTGTCTCCTAGATTGGCTAGGTGTCACTTGGGAGCCTCCGACAAGATTGTGGAGTTGAACCAAGGAGTTTGTAAGGGCAAGGAGATCGCCTACTTCGTGAAGATCTACCGCTAGTGAGGCAAGTCCTTCGTGGGCGACGGCCATGGTGGGATAGACAAGGTTGCTTCTTCGTGGCCCTTCGTGGGTGGAGCCCTCCGTGGACTTGCGCAACCGTTACCCTTCGTGGGTTGAAGTCTCCATCAACGTGGATGTACGATAGCACCACCTATCGGAACCACGACAAAAACATTCGTGTCTCCAATTGCGTTTGAATCCTCCAAAACCCTTCCCTTTACATTCTTGCAAGTTGCATGCTTTACTTTCCGCTGCTCATATACTCCTTGCATGCTTGCTTGATATGTATTGTGAATGTTAAACCTGTGCCTAAACTCCACTTAAACTTAAAGATCTTAAAAATTGCAACTTTGGTACTTAGTGTCTAATCACCCCCCCTCTAGACACCTCTTCTCAAGGTCCTACAAGTGGTATCAGAGCATTGGTCTCCATTGCCTTGGCTTCATCACCATTGGAGGAAGATGGATGAGTCTACTTTGGGGAGTCTTAGACATAGAGTGCCTATACTTGATGGAGAGTATTTTCATGAGTGGAAAAATGAGATGCTTGTAATTTTCAATCAATATCATTTGAACAAGTACATTGCTAGTCCTTGTGCACCTCATGTTGACCCTATGCATCCTACTCTTGATGAGTCAATTGACATGATTAGGAATCTTAGAACTGCCGAACTTATCATTAGAGGATTGCCTAGAAACTTGATTGGATGTTTGCCTACTCTTAAGTGTGCCTACACTATATGGAAATTTCTTGAGAAACACTTTCCAAATTATTCCTTGAAAAATCTTGATGAAATTCTCCATAAGTCTATTGCCTTGAGTAAGATGAATACTAGTGATCCTATGTTTGGTGATCGTCTATTTGAGCTTACAAACCTTATGTGTGCCAAAGGAAATGTTGGAATTATTAGTGATATTATTTCCAAAGCTATAAAAATTCATAAGCAAGATCATTGTCAAACTCACTCTAACGAATCACCCTCTCTAGGATTTGATCCACCACATGACAATGTTGAACATGGATACTATGATGAGGATGATGATAGTGACTTCGATCTTGATGATGCAATGAGACATTTTGGTCTTATGGCAAATCTTCGGGGATATATGTCAGGAGGAAAGGAATGGGTTCTTGATAGTGGATGTACCGATCACATGACCAGAGATAAAGACATGTTTCGTGAGCTTGCTGAAAATGATAGTCCTCGAAAGTATGTCACTTTCGGTGACAACTCAAAGGGTAAGGTGGTTGGCCTCGGTAAGGTGGCCATATCACATGATAGCTCCATACAAAATGTCATGCTCGTTGAATCTCTTGGATACAACTTACTTTCAGTATCTAGACTTGCTGATTTCGGTTTCATTGTCCTATTTACTGAAGTAGATTGTCAAGTGTTTCATCAAGACAATCATAAAATGGTCTTTACCGGTGTGCATAGAGGTGATCTACACATTGTTGATTTCACTAAAAAGGCTCAACCTAAAACTTGCTTCATTGCTAAATCCTCAAAAGGTTGGTTATGGCATAGACGACTAGGTCATGTTGGTATGCGAAACCTTCACAAGCTTATTAAAGGAAATCATATCCTTGGTGTTAACGATGTCATAATTGATAAGGATAGACTTTGCAGTGCTTGTCAGGTAGGTAAACAGGTTGGAGGAAGGCATCCCGTGAAGAACATCATGACCACAAGGAGGCCACTCGAGCTACTTCACATGGATCTCTTTGGTCCCAACTCTTACAAGAGTCTCGGTGGAAATTCTTTTGGTCTAGTTATAGTTGATGATTTTTCAGGATTTACATGGGTGTTATTTCTCGATGATAAATCGCAGGTCCAAAAGATCTTCAAAAACTTCGCTAGGAAGGCCCAAAATCAATTTGAAGTGAAGATCAAGAAGGTTCACGGCGACAGCGGAACGGAGTTCAAGAACACAAATGTGCACACCTTTCTTGACGAAGAAGGGATTTCACACGAGTTCTCGGCTACGTACACACCACAACAAAATGGAGTTGTTGAGAGGAAGTACCGGACGCTCATCGAAATGGCGAGAAGGATGCTTGATGAATACAAGACACCGAAGCATTTTTGGGCAGAAGCGGTTGAGACAGCTTGTCTGCAACAAATCGCTTGTATCTTCACAAGCTACTCGGGAAGACGGCATACGAGCTCCTCACCGGTAACAAACCCCAAGTTGGATACTTTCGAGTATTCGGCTCAAAGTGCTACATTCTTGATAAGCATCGTCATTCTAAATTTGCTCCTAAGTCTCATGAAGGTTTCCTACTAGGTTATGGCTCAAACTCTCACACTTACCGTGTCTACAACAATTTCACCCGAAAGGTTGAAGAGACGGTAGATGTGAAGTTTGATGAATCTAACGGCTTGCAAGTAGAGCAATTGCCAATTGATGTAGGAGACAAAGATCCTTCGGAAGCAATCCAAGACTTGTCTATTGGCAAGGTCCGTCCAACGGAGGTGAAGGAGAGTACCTCATCCATCCAAGTGGAAGCTTCTACTTCACGACAAGGTGAACCAAGAGTTGACACGGAAGCATCCACAAGTGGGACACACCAAGATGAAGAAAACGAGGAAGTGCATCAAGATGAACGTCAACAACCTCCTTCTCCACCAAGACAAGAGAACGACAACGCCAACAATGAAGAAGGCCAAGAAGAAGAACAAGATGAAGAAGTTCAACCAAGAACCAAGCAAAAGCTTTCACGAGTTCGAGCAAGAATTGCTAAAGACCATCCCATCGAGCAAATCTACAATGATATCCAAACCGGGAGAATCACTCGCTCTAAAACTCGTTTAGCTAACTTTTGTGAAAACTATTCTTTGATCTCTAGCATTGAACCTATGAAGGTCGAAGAAGCATTGGAAGATCCGGATTGGATAAATGCTATGCATGAAGAGCTACACAACTTTGAGAGGAACCAAGTTTGGACATTGGTTGAGAAGCCCGACAACAACCACAACATCATCGGTACCAAATGGGTGTTTCTCAACAAGCAAGATGAAGATGGACAAGTAGTTCGCAACAAAGCATGTCTCGTCGCCCAAGGCTACACACAAGTCGAAGGTAAGGACTATGGTGAGACCTACGCTCCCGTTGCTAGACTTGAGTCCATTCGCATCTTACTTGCCTATGCTAATCATCATGATATCACCTTGTACCAAATGGACATTAAAAGTGCTTTTCTAAATGGTGAAATAGAGGAGGAGGTTTATGTTAAGCAACCTCCCGGCTTTGTCAATCCTAAGAAACCCAATCATGTTTACAAACTTCACAAAGCCCTTTATGGTCTTAAACAAGCTCCTAGAGCGTGGTATAAATGCTTGACCAAGTTCCTTATTGAAAAAGGCTTTGAAATTGGGAAAATTGATTCTACTCTTTTTACAAAAAGGGTTAATGGAGAACTATTTGTGTGCCAAATCTATGTTGATGATATTATATTTGGTTCAACTAACCCTCATTTTAGTGAAAAGTTTGGGAAGCTAATGTCCAAGAAGTTTGAGATGTCTATGATGAGTGAACTCAAATTCTTTCTTGGGTTGCAAATCAAGCAAACTAAGGAAGGTACCTTTGTTTCTCAAACGAAGTACACCAAGGACTTATTCAAGAAGTTCAATATGCAAGAATGCAAAGGTATGACTACACCCATGCCTACTAGTGGACATCTTGACTTGACCAAAGATGGTGAACCGGTTGATCAAAAGGTTTATCGCTCTATGATTGGTTCATTGTTATATCTATGTGCTTCACGTCCCGATATCATGCTAAGTGTGTGCATGTGTGCACGATATCAAGCTGCTCCTAAAGAATGTCATCTTAAGGCCGTGAAAAGGATAGTGAGATACTTAATCTATACACCAAATTTTGGCATATGGTATCCTAAGAGGGCCTCTTTTGATCTTTTTGGCTACTCCGACTCGGACTATGCCAGAGACAAGGTTGATAGAAAGTCCACTTCGGGTACTTGTCAATTTCTTGGTAGATCTCTTGTGTCTTGGTCCTCCAAGAAACAAAACTCGGTATCCTTATCCACCGCCAAAGCGGAATACATTGTCGCTGGTTCATGTTGTGCTCAATTACTTTGGATGACCCAAACTCTTAAAGATTATGGGATATATGTGAGACATGTTCCATTGCTTTGTGACAATGAAAGTGCTATCAAAATTGGTCATAATCCCGTACAACATTCTCGAACTAAGCATATTGAAGTTCGTCATCATTTCATTCGAGATCATGTTGCTAAGGGTGACATTGATCTTAAGCATGTTCGCACCGAAAAGCAATTAGCGGATATATTCACTAAACCTCTTGATGAGAAAGTGTTTTGTAGGTTAAGAGGAGAATTGAACATCATTGATGCTTCAAACTTGGAGTAGAAACTCCATTGGATACATGCAAGACATGAGCTTATGACTAATCCTTGATATTTCTCTTATGATGAAAATCTTATGTCTTGGATATTTTTGCATCTTGCATGTTATCTAACCCAT
This sequence comes from Aegilops speltoides, assembly GCA_021437245.1. Taxonomy (NCBI): domain Eukaryota; kingdom Viridiplantae; phylum Streptophyta; class Magnoliopsida; order Poales; family Poaceae; genus Aegilops; species Aegilops speltoides. The sequence continues at coordinate 234,459,876 of CM038143.1, forward strand.
GTAGGTACTTGGTTGAATCAAATTCCATGAGATTGTAATCTACTCACATCTTGAGCAATCTCTACATCACCAAGTTTCTACACTATGATGGTTGAAGACAAGGAAGCACGGAACCATTCAAACATATCCTTTGACAAATTCTATGTTGAGCTTCATGATTGTCATTATTGGATACACAAGTGCTCTTCCTTGCAAGAACTAACCCATGTAGGTAGATGGACTCAAATTCCAAGTGGTGCTCCCAACTCTTGATGGGCTACATCAACCTTGAGCAACCCACACAAGTTCAACTACATGGACAACTCCACCAACCAAGGTATGTTATTCCATCTTAGAGAAGCTTTACTCCAAGTCATGAGCTAAAGCAACTCAACAAGATGTGAATACATCAAGATGCTTAAACGAAAAATGGCAACCCCATTTTGAGCTTAAACGATGAGTATGACCTATGATCAAGTGATCTGACTTGACTACTAAGTCAATATACTCTAACATAGGTGACTTTGTCGCCGACCATCCCTAGATGAAGTTCTCTTGTGTTCTTTTTTGTGTTTTTGCATTTGTCTCGTGCATATTTGTTTCCCCTTTCAAAAAAACTTCATCTAGATTTCCTTCTGTTTGCTCTGCATTTTCTGCATCCAATTCATTGCATATTATTCAGTAAATTCCTTGCAAATCTTTGTGAGATCTTACTAGTCTAGTGAGCTGAGGTGACAAGTGTTTTCTCTGCGACGAACTCGGTTTAACCGATTTGTTGTTTTCGGTCCAACCGAATCCTTTCGGTACAACCGAAGCATACCACTCGGTGCCACCAATTTCACAACAGGCAAAACAGTTTGCCACTTATTTTGTGTTTCTTCTGATCCAGCTCCACTCAATGAATTTTGTCCTCTACACGCATCACATTTTTATCATTGCTTTGTGCTGTGACTCAAGGACCAAACCCATTCACGACAGATTCCAGAAGACCCTTCTTGGAAATTGATGTCAAAGGGGGAGAGAGAGATCACATCAAAGCTTATCACTTAGAGAGATCACATATCACCTCCTCAGGGGGAGCAAGAGATCTCCAGGAGGAGAGAATACTCAAGTAGAAATTATTTCTCAAGGATCCCAGATGCTTGGTGTTCAAGAGGAGAGATGCCACATGTCTTATTGAGGGGAAAAGACATGTTCATATGTGCTTATTTGCATTAGCTTGCATTAGCTCTGTTCATTTATGTCTTTCAGCTCTAATTTTCAGTTCCCTATCTTCTCCCAGTATCCCATGCTAGATTCAGGGGGAGCAAGGCATCTAAGGGAAAGAAATCACTTAAATTCATTGCATATCTTTACTCTTGGGGACATGTCTAATCTAATGTGGTACTTAGTACTCAATCTCTACATGTCTAATCTAACCTTGTTTACGCAGGTTCATTCCATCCTAAGCCAACTCAAGACTACAAGGTAAGTATATGCATCACAATCATGTGTATGAGGAATTTTTGCTGATGTACATACTGTTTGCAAGGACTCATGAGCATGAAGGTATTTTCTTTAATATTCTTTGCTCTGATGCATATGGCCAAGATACATGTAACACATTGCCTACTCTATCATGATTATGCTCTCACGTGCCTCTATATTCCATATTCATATGATTGCATACATGTAGGGGGAGCCTATGCTTGTTACATGTCTTTCCAAAGCTTTACTTGCTATTCTTTATATCTTTATCTAAAGCTTTGATGTATGTTGTCATCAATTACCAAAAAGGGGGAGATTGAAAGCACAAGTGCTCCCTAGGTGGTTTTGGTAATTAATGTCAACATATCTCTTGTTGGACTAACACTTTTATCTAGTATGTTTCAGATAAGTTCAACAATGGAGTGGCATGGACTAAAGGATGTGGGAACTCCTTCAAGATGCTAAGGACAAAGGATTGTCTCAAGCTTCAAGCTCAAGACTCTTCATTTTTATATTTTAGTGATCCAAGATCACATTGAGTCTATAGGAAAAGCCAATACTATCAAGAAGGGATGAGGTGTTGCTTAATGAGTTTCTTGCTCCACAGTGCTTAGTGATATGCTCCAAAACCCTCAACTACTTTCCCACTTCCACACATATGACCTAAACCTAAAGTCAAACTCGGCCCCACCGATTCTTTCTATCTGGTGCCACCGAGTTCAGATGTCATAGCCACTGCCACAAACCCGAGGCAAATCGGTATCACCGATAGGGATCTCGGTCTCACCGAGATGGGATTGTAATCTCTCTGTGTATGTCCATTACCAAATCGGTCTCACCGAGTTTGAGAAATCGATACTACCGAGATTACAATGCAAACTTCCTGGTTAACTTATTACCAAAATCGGTCCTACCGAGTTTGTGTAATCGGTCCAACCGAGTTTGCCTGACCAACTCTTTGGAAACTTATTACCAAAATCGGTCCCATCGAGTTTGTGTAATCGGTCTCACCGAGATTACGTTATGCCCTAACCCTAACCATATCGATCCTACCAAGTTGCATGTCGGTCCCACCGGAAATCCTAACGGTCACTAGGTTTACTAAATCGGTCTGACCGAGTCTGTTGAATCGGTCCCACCGAGTTTGGTAAATTGTGTGTAACGGTTAGATTTTGTGTGGAGGCTATATATACCCCTCCACCTCCTCTTCATTCGTGGAGAGAGACATCAGACCGAACCTACACTTCCAAAGATACATTTTCTCGAGAGAGAACTACCTACTCATGTGTTGAGGCCAAGATATTCCATTCCTACCATATGAATCTTGATCTCTAGCCTTCCCCAAGTTGCTTTCCACTCAAATCTTCTTTCCACCAGATCCAAATCCTATGAGAGAGAGAGTTGAGTGTTGGGGAGACTATCATTTGAAGCACAAGAGCAAGGAGTTCATCATCAACGCACCATTTATTACTTCTTGGAGAGTGGTGTCTCCTAGATTGGCTAGGTGTCACTTGGGAGCCTCCGACAAGATTGTGGAGTTGAACCAAGGAGTTTGTAAGGGCAAGGAGATCGCCTACTTCGTGAAGATCTACCGCTAGTGAGGCAAGTCCTTCGTGGGCGACGACCATGGTGGGATAGACAAGGTTGCTTCTTCGTGGACCCTTCGTGGGTGGAGCCCTCCGTGGACTCGCGCAATCGTTACCCTTCGTGGGTTGAAGTCTCCATCAACGTGGATATACGATAGCACCACCTATCGGAACCACGACAAAAACATCCGTGTCTCCAATTGCGTTTGAATCCTCCAAAACCCTTCCCTTTACATTCTTGCAAGTTGCATGCTTTACTTTCCGCTGCTCATATACTCCTTGCATGCTTGCTTGATATGTATTGTGAATGTTAAACTTGTGCCTAAACTCCACTTAAACTTAAAGATCTTAAAAATTGCAACTTTGGTACTTAGTGTCTAATCACCCCCCCCTCTAGACACCTCTTCTCAAGGTCCTATAAATGGTCTCTTGGAGATCTATTTAATGTAACTCTTTTTGCGGTGTGTTTGTTGGGATCCGATGAACTTTGAGTTTATGATCAGATCTATTTTATCCATGAAAGTTATTTGAGTTTTCTTTTGATCTCTTATATGCATGATTACTTATAGCCTCGTATTTCTTCTTCGAATCTTTGGTATAGCTAGGCCGACTAGATCATTTTTCTCTCCATGTGAAGAGGTGCTTTGTGATGGGTTCGATCTTATGGTGCTCAACCCCGGTGACAGAAGGGGACATGACACGTATTGATCGTTGCTATTAAGGATAACAAGATGGGGTCTATTCCTGCATGAATAGAACTTGTCTACATCATGTCCTCGTTCTTATTGCATTACTCCGTTTCTCCATGAACTTAATACACTAGATGCATGCTGGATAGCGGTCGATGTGTGGAGTAATAGTAGTAGATGTAGGCAGGAGTCGGTCTACTAATCTTGGACGTGATGCCTATATAATGATCATTGCCTGGATATCGTCATAATTATTTGAAGTTCTATCAATTGCCCAACAGTAATTTGTTTACCCACTATATGCTATTTTTCTTGAGAGAAGCCACTAGTGAAATCTAGTGCCCCGGGGTCTATTCTTTATCATATTTGCCTTCGAGATCTATTTTTATTTGCTTTTATTTTCAGATCTATTATTCCAAAACCCAAAAATACCTTGCTGCACTTTTCCTTTGTTTGTTTTATTTTGCTTTATTTTGAGATCTATTTATTCAACCTACTACAAAACAAATCTATCTTTTACCCGGAAGGGATTGACAACCCCTCGTACGTGTCGGGTTGCAAGTATTTATTCTTTGTGTGCTGGTACCGTTTACACAGTGTTTCTTGGTTCTCCTACTGGTTCGATAACCTTAATCTCATCACCGAGGGAAATACCTACGGTTGCTGTGCTGCATCATCCCTTCCTCTTTGGGGAAATACCGACGTGGTTCAAGCCGCATCAGTTAACAATTAACAGGAAAGGAGCATCACCTCGATGTATAGATTCTCCATGCAAGGAAAGCATCTTAGGGATCTAATAACTTCATCCAGATCGGGGCCAGCAGATTGTAGTGTCAAGATCTTCACTGTGCGCGGAGGCGGTGTCAAGCTTGTGGGAATCATTTTCTGGATGACAGGAGAACATAGATCAACAAAAATTAGATAAAGTGTGTTTTCCAATAATATATAAGAAGGAGAAGAAGAAGACTGTTGTACCTGAACGGATAATGATCCAGTAACAAGTTCGTTGAATTCAACACACGAATAGCCCAACACTGTCAATTTCAGTGCGTGAATGACCCTTGCTAGACCTAACTTTTCATGTACATACAATCTCTCGAGGAAAGGCACATTCTCAATGACCATATCATGAAGCACCTCAACTGACAGCCTTGGGCGGTGCCAGCAATGCACATAAATCGCACGGACATTCGTCGAGGTGATGTGGAGGCTACTAAACCCATCCATCGCCTGAAGACGAAGGTACTCGAGCGTTGTACAACCGATGAGCAGGCGCTCCAAATCCTCCTTTGAGATGCGGATGGCCATGAGCTCGAGGTGCTTAACTTTAGGGAGATGAAGAGAGCGCGCAGCATCAATCTAGGGGAAAAGGCACTGCCTGAATGCATGGTGCAGCGTGGGAGCGAGGCCGAGCGCGGATGGCGGCAGCGAGTGCAGACGTTCAACATGAAAGTTGAGCTCCTTGAGCCGATCTAGGACTGGGGATTGGAACCAGTAGTGAAACCTGGGTTCGGCCTTGCAGTTGGAACAGAACTAGCCAATAGCAAGGTGTCTAACCGGCCCAGGGTGCGTGGTGAGGATGTGGGACAATGCGTCCAGGCGTTAGCGCTCCCTGCTGCAGAGCTCGTCGTCAACGATGAGGTCCAGCGGGGTGGAGTGCTAGAGGGGGCTCCACCCCCGTGAGAGGATGGTGGTCCGCATGCCAGATTTGACAGGAAGGTGGGATATGATGGTTACCAACATCTTGTCGGGGTGCTGCTGATGATGTCCACACTCGCTAGAGGCTCTTGCGGTTCTGGCTCGACCCGCCCCTGCTTGTTGGCCGGCTTGTCCTCCATCTCATAGCAGGCGGCAATCCTCGGCTGCGATGCTTGTAGATGAGAACGGAGGACTGTTCTACATACCTTCCCGAGGAAGCCGAAAGAAAAAGTCCAAAACCAGGAATAAATTGGCAGCGCTCGTGGCCCGCTTCCCGGTACGATGAGCGTGCGCGGCGGTCTGCTCAAAATCGCCCAGTCTAATCAAATAGCTGCCCACGGTAGTAAATGGTTAGTTGAACGCCCACGGTTGGAATAATACGACCGTTTGCAATAATAACATGGTGGCTATTTGTTAAGAATGCCTAGAAAAATCAATGTATAAAAAGGCAAAACAAGCCCTAAATAATTTCATATTTTTAGCACGACACTCCTATAGTTGCATGTTGCCTTTGTAAATAAATCAAGGCGGGAAGAGAGAGCGTATGTCATTTCTCACACAGATCAGGTGACCAATTTCCCTCTTGGAACCATGAGGCTTCTTGAGAGAAGCTCCGGTTTGTATGTAAGAAAATATGGGTCAAGTCGAGTTGAAAAGGGCAGCAATATCTAACTCCAGCTTACAAAAGGTACACAAGCACGGGGGTTAATTGTTCATCAGGTTTACACAAAATCTAGATTGAATAGGACAATAGCATCTAACTTAACCAAAGTTTTCGGGTGTCACAATCAAATGGATCGGTCTGATCTATAAATCAAGATCCTGGGCCAGAAAATCTACTGGTACATCAAGACAAGTTGTTGTAAATAGAAGTCGAGCATGTTCAGAAGCCCTTTTGCCCACCTGAAACATCTTTTTATCCTGTTTCAACGTGTCCATCCGTGAGAAAATTTTGTTAAAAACCTTAATCCTCACGGACATAGTACCCTCACATTCAACAGGAAGAATGTGGCAAAGCTAGTGTTTGCATGGTTGGATGCATATCCTTCCAGTGTTATTGTCCTTAAACGAATGTCATGAGAACTGAGAAAATCTCGGTGCTTTTATGCCACTGATTGGTTATACCTTTTTTGTCCATGTGCTTTTGCCTAAATAGACATGAAGACTAAAAACAATTAATGTTTAAAAAAGAGTATGTCTAAAGAGCGACAGCTGAACAGTTAGTTCTAGTAAATTATATATGGTCTTTCAATGTGCTTGAAATCATGACCTCTATATACAAATTCTCCAGACATGGAAAGCATCACAGCAAGCCGATAATTGTTTTCAGATCAAAACAGCACATACTGATATGTAAGGTCCTGAATGAATCCAGCACCATTGATAGGGTATCCATGGACAAACTCTTCATTGAGCATAGAACATAATATTAGGACCAAAAGTGTACTCCAAGATGATATAAAGCTTACGTGCACAAATGAAAAATGCAGCTTATGATTACAAAAGTGTTGATGATATAAAATTTATGCGCACAAATGAAAAATGCAGCTTATGATTACAAAAGTGTAGATGATAATATATAGTACCTGAATAAGCGTGGAGCCAACCACCATCTTGTAACCTTTATACGGATCAGGAATTACACCCAAGGTCTCTAATTTAGACGCAGAGACCACGATTATTTGCAAAGGTGCATAACTGTAACATCCCAAAGTTTTCTATATTTTGGAATGTTAATATTTATTATTATTGAGTGAGTTGTTATGATTTTCAGGGGAAACTAAAAAAACTTTTTGTGTTGTTAAAAAAAGCGAGCCTAAGAATGCCCTACCAATCACGTGACTTGTTTCTTATGCGAGGGAACCGATCACTACCCCGTGCAGTGTAAGATTTTCCTAGAAGTGCAAAGGAAAGTCCAACAGAGTAAGGAAAGGAAGCAAGTAACACCCGAGGACGCATCACAAGACACCACCATATCATGGAAGGTCGTGGATGAAGAGCGATACCATGGAGAACCAGATAGTCTTCTCAGATCATGCCACTCATGTGGTAAAGAAGGGCACAAATCTAACTCTTGTTCTCAAAAGGATAAGAAGAAGGAATATGCACATGAAGTTGAATCGGTTGAAATAGAGTATGATCCCCAGGAGATAGCTGCCATATTAGCTAAGGAAAATCCAAAGGTGAACAAAGATAAGACAAAGAAGAGGAAGGAGCCTTCGTTCAATGAGCTTATGAGATGCACCATGGATATCAAAGATTCCAGTCGGACTAACCAAGAAGCCTCGGCCAACAGGACAAAAAAAAGAGAAGGTAATGACAAAACTGATTTGTTATAAATGCAAAGAACCTGTACATTACCAAAATCAATGCTTCAATGAGAAGAAGTTCAAAAAGAGAAAGTGAAGGTAGATAGGAGTTCAAAGCAATTTTTATTTCATTAGTCATCAATTATGTAACCATGGATACCATGTTATGGAATAATAAAGGAAATAAGTGTGGTTACTTTCTTTTCATAAATGATGTCTTGTATTTTCAATGCTCATTGCAATCCAAGAGAAGTTAGTGGGATAACAATGTTTGATACATTAAGTGCAGAAGACCATTCTAGAGATCATGTGATAAAGGATCACCACATGCACTGTTCATAGAGGCATCACATCATATCTTCTAAGGAGGGATTGGACATTTGCATGGAGAACACACCTCTTTTACATGGAAATTTCATCACGGATGCATGTTTTAGCACAAATTGTGTAGTCAACATCACCCAAAAGCGTTTTACTAGTTTGTAGGTGAAGACCTCTTAATAAGGAGTGAGAATGACCGAGTTTTAGAACACACGATTCACAAATCTACATATGGGGTAATAGTTTGAGTACGGGATGGATTGATCACCATACCGGAGACTCTTATTATATACTTTTGTATGTTTGATGGGTTAATCAGAGAGATTTCAAAACCTAGTTGAGTGTCGATACGACCAGCCTAAAACCATAGAATGGTAAGACTTATTACCCTTAGAAATAGGAAATCGTGCCTAGCGTAGGCTAAAGGGTGAGGAGAAAACCCGAAAATCTTCGAGGAGTTCCATTTGGAAGATATTCAATTCGACCACCATGAGAGTCTCGATAGTTATCTTTGGAAAAAAATGGATTCTGAGGAAGACTTGCTTTAGTTCTAAATCACAGAAGCTCAATGAAGAATCATCATGTAATAAGGAGATTTTGGAAAGCCCGACAAGTTTGTTTTTAAGGGTGGTAGTACCCTAAGAACACCCTGCGAGGATAATTGAACCAATCGACAATTGGCTAAGACCAAGGATGTTGTCTAAAGCCTCAGGATTTGTAGAAGTGACAATTGTATAAGAAATTGTACCAACGGAATACATTCCTGCAAGCTGGAGGTGAAAAAAAATGCAAGCTTGCGGATGCTAAGAAATAACCCCCGGGAAGTAACCCAAGGCACCCAAACCTTAACCTATTTCTTGCTAGCCTCTACAAATCTCGAGGACGAGATTTCTTTTAAGGGTGGTAGTTTGTAACATCCCAAAAATTTCTATATTTTGGAATGTTAATATTTATTATTATTGAGTGAGTTGTTATGATTTTCAGGGGAAACTAAAAACCTTTTTGTGTTGTTAAAAAAAACCGAGTTTAGATTTCTTCTCTTTCCGACTCCTATGAAATATTTTGAAACCATATTCAATATTATGGAGTGAGAATAAAAGGACTTTCTCAAATGTGGTGGATAAAATTTTCATTTAAAGTTCTTTGAATTTTGGAGTCCCATTTGAAATTGGATCTTATCTGGGGGTTTAATGCCATTTAAATATTTCCAAATTATTCAAATAAATTTAATGAGTGGAGATAGTGTGACTTCTCCAAAAATATAATTGGAAATATTTAATATTGCATAATTATTATTTCAGGAATTTTTATAAATCTAAATTGAATTTTTGAGTAATTCAATTATGTCCACAAAAGCGTTATAGTTGTTTGTACACAAAAATTTAATTCTGTTCAATTCTGAAACTAATCTTTTAAGTTAAAATATTATTTGCGCAACCATTTCTAATTATTTTGATAATACGTTTGTTCACGAAATTGACTATTCCTAGTCTACTGGGTTGAGCCAGTCGTATTTCTTTTACTAAACCTACAGCCATGAGGCAAGCCCAGCTCTAATCTACACTCTCTATTTATTTCATTGGGCCTTATTTTCCCCACTAAGGCCCATATCTATTTCAGCCCAAGCCTAAGCGTACTGTTGTCTTCCTCCTCTGTTCCTTCAAAACTGAACACGAACACGGAAACAGAAACTTCACCATGGCGCCCTGTACCTTTTCCTCTCCCCCTAGCATTTGATTCCTTCACCCTTTCGACTTACCATCAACACGAGCATTAAAGAGGAATGCAAGGAGAACCCATTCACGTGATTAAAACCCAACATTATTGCCTCAATTAGACGAAACGGATCCGTGAAACGTACATGCACAATACCATTAATGGCCATATTGAGCTCGCTTGACCCACTCGTTCCGGCCTCTTCCGACCCTCTATAAAACCCCGACGCGTCGCCCACTCCGACCTCGTCCGAATCCCTCTCCCACGGGTGTCATACCTCCTCTCCATCCCTTCATTTTCTTGCCGGAGATCAGATCAGCCGCCCCGTCAAATGGAGATTTCGACGCTGCCAGTGAGGCCCTGGGCCTTCTATTCCCTCCATTTTCACTTTTTTTTTCTTCAGTGCTCAACTTCATGAATTATTTGTCCATTGTAATTTGCAGCCGGAGCACGCGTACGTTGCTCGCCGTGAGTATTTGACGAGCAAACCAACTCAGCGAGCTCCCACTGATTTCCTAGGACGCACTCGACGGAGCCTTCCTGTCCCGGAGGTTGTAGCGTCTCCCTCACCGCCGTCCGCCCCTACTCCTTCGGTGGAGGCAGCCACGTCACCGGATTGCCGCGCGTGCGAATCACCGCAGCCGTTTTCTTCTTCGTCCGTGGGACCCACTACGGTGAAGCCATCTCGTCGCTTCTGTTCCACACAAATATAGTTTCTGTTAACAAATAAACATGTATCAACCACTAGGAAGTTGACACATGGCAAGATATTTTCTTAACTCGTACTGACTTTCAGAAACATATTCAAACTTCGGAAATTTGTATCTCCCAAACCGTATGCCGATTTTGACAAAATAAGATATCCCCGGATTCGTTGAAACCTGTACTTTTTTATGAAATTATAAAATCTCACTTTTTGGCAAATTTTTTAATTTTGATTTAAATACAAATTTGAGTAATTTTGCTATATCTTTTATTCTGTAAATCATATGAAAATATTTTATATAGGAAACTTGGACCTTAGGACCTCACCTTTCTGTTGGAAACCATGGCATAATTTATCAACTATGTTTAGTTATTATTTTAGCTTGGACACCCCAAATTGACTCTCTTTAGTCATAATTCATTACCCTCATCCAAATAAATTTTATCCTAGGATAAATCTCTTAGATTGATCCCTACGGAACCCCTATGGTCATTTGATATCACCACAAAAATTTAGAGTTACAAGATTAAGAATTTAATTCTTGTCTTGAAGCTTATGTCATACCCATTTCCATTTAACCCAAGTCAAATATTTTGATCAAACTCATTATAGACTTTGTCATAGAACCCGGTCTCACAACCCTTCAATCCAAATCCTCAATTAGTATCAATATTATCCAACCCTAGAATATGACTTTCATATTTTCTTCCAAGACCACACCTGATCCTATATCAACCCTAACCATGCCCTAGAAATTATGATAGTGGCAATCAAATAATTTGTGTTGTTATTTGGATCTTCATTTGAATTTTCGTTGTATGTTGAATGCTTGCTTGAATCATTGTTATGTGAATGTGGATATGCCGAGTGTCTTACTTGAGTTATTTATTGCGTTAGATTACGACGAGTGCGAAGGTGAATTCTACGAGGAGGTAGAACATTGTGACTGCAAAATCGAAGGCAAGTTGCAACTTGATCATACTTTGTCCTATGCTTTTCAAATATGCATTATCTTTTTAAAATTTACTAGTATGCATGTTTTACTAAAAAGTTTGCAAAGTATTTTTGCTAGCTAGAGCCTTAGGTTCAAGATTTACTACCATGCTTGGCCGCGCTTGCACAAATGGGTGGGTTGAAAATCAAACAAGTTTTTAAACAAATAAACTTGCCTTCTTTTGGGCAACATTTTGTGAAATCTTTTGAAAACAAAACTATATACTATTTTACTTCGGCGGAATGGTATTGATGGGAGCGTCTACAAGTGATTGCGCCCATCAGGGTCTTGCAGTGAATGCGCCCGACTGGGGTCTTGCACACATGTTTTTGGTGGGGACTGCCGTCCAGGGAAAAGAGATCTTCCAAGTACAGTTTGATATAGCTTCCAGTACAGTTACATGGTACTATGGGCTCTGGCTTAGCTTAGTACTAACGGGAAACCCTACCCCAAGTTCGCCATCGGAGAGGGGCTTTGATTGCCTAAGTTGCGGGCGAATTAGTGGTATAGGGGGCTGTTACGGAAAGGCTTCGTCACAATCTCCTCCTAGTCGTGCACCCAAGTGTGTAATGATAAATGGGGTTGGTTGTGTCATGTGGGAAACGTGTACGACCTCTGCAGATGGTTAAACCTAATCGATTAGTCGTGCCTTCGATTACGGGCAATCTTGAGCAACTGAAGACTTGGACTGAAGAAGAATCTCCCCTCTCTTTTCTAAAAGTTTATTTTAAGGGTTAAAGTTGAGGAATGAGCACAGTGAATGTGTTTCACTTCAACCTTATGTATGATTTAAACTATTTTGGAGAATGAGCACAGATGCATATATCCAAGTGTCTTACTCCTACCTTTTATACCAAAAATAATTATTTTTATTTCAAAAGAAGTTTGGTATAGGAGAAAATTGGCTTTATACAAAGGAAACCTCCACCAATACTTACCTTGCATATATGTTCTGTTAAACTCCCCGTTGCAACTTGCGAGTACATTCCACGTACTCATCTGCACCTGTCATGTGCAAATCTCGGCAGATTAAGGGACGATAGGGTTATGGTCTACACTCAACGAGCCCAGTGGCGTTGATGGAGCCCTAACTTAGCAACTATGTACAATTCTGCTGTATTATGTGCCAGCATTGAGTTGTGTCAATGGTATGTATTTGTTTAATTCTGGATGTACCGTTGTAGTAAAATGATGTATGTTTTACTGATATTCATTTTTGTTACTGTGTGTGCTAGCTATGATTCAAGGATAGCACAGTAAGCACAGAGACTTGGATTTTATCAAATCCGGGTCGTGACAAAATGGTATCAGAGTATACGTTGACTGTAGGACGTGACCCTAGAAAATGGCTTAGAAATAGGAAGACCTTGATAGAAAAAGAAAGTTATATCTTTAGTAGTATCGATAGGCATTCTTGTACCCTCTCATTTTCTTTACTATGCTCTCGTCTACTTTCAAAAACTTCGATGACCAATCCCCTAATGACCTTGACACTGATATGGAATTTTAAGAGTCTAAAGGTTACTTCAAGGAGATGATGCTAAGCAAAGTGGTTGAAGAAGAACTGAAGACACTCAAGACCAAGATGAAGCTCAAGATTACCGCTACCAAGGAATATCCTACTTGATTCAAATAGTATACAAGCCCACCATGAGAGTTGTGAAATAAAAGAAAGAGTGCGAGTGATGTGCCCGACCATGAGAACTCATGTGGATAAGCGTACCATAGGAATTGTGTGAATGAAATGTTTGAGTGAAATTTGGATTTTTGTTGGAGTTCTTCGCCATTGATTTGAATTTTGTTGTCATTTGGAGTTGTGTGATTTAAAATGTTTCATTATTAGGATACAAATCACGTAGGTATGTACTATTTATTCAACCTTGAGAGGTGTAAGTTACGGAGGATTAACATAAGACCTTCATACGAGTGAAACGCCATGCACTGAAGACTTTCAAGAACTGAGGAAACAAAGCGTTTGTGACGAAACCGTAGCAAACGAGCCTATTATAATCGTTAGAAAATGATGAGATTCAATGATTAACTGTATCTATATTTTTCCTCCTTGCTATCTAAAACTCTATCTCCTCTCTGACCAAGCCTTAAACCCCATAGATGGACGGAATTATCTTGATGGGGCAAGTGACACATTCAGAAACAGAATAATGGATTCAGAATATAGAAAGAGTAATGAAAGAAGCCAAGGTAAAACCAAAGAAGAAGTTGATATATGCTTCACGGTATTTCATTAGAGAGGCTAACACTTGGTGGAAGATGGTATAGCCATTGATAAAACCCAAAAGGCAATCACTTGGGAACAATTCAAGAAGGTTCTACTTCAGTCTCGTCTTGTCATACGAGATCAGAAGAAAACAAGCGAAGATACAAAAAAATATTGCAAAATTTGCGGAGAAGGACACTGATGCGGAGCATCCTACGGACATCACCACGTCAAGAGCCCATTTGGCAAGTGACATGTGCGACATCTACTTCACATACACAAAGGTGAATCATCTCCTTTACACGTGCTCACTTGACACTCTCAAGGATGGTATACTACTTGACACTCCTTACGTGTGCATGCATAGGTATTGTCGGACCTTCACGGATGTCAAGGAGGAGTGCAAGCGCCAAGGAACGACTACACCATCCGCGAGGGAAGCATGGAAGAGAAGACGGAAGAAAGGAGAAGAAGATGGAGCGGCTCCAGGAGCCAGGCCGGACATCCGGACCCCTGTCCGGATCATCCGGGCTCGGCCGGATCATCCGGGTGCCCCCCGGATCATCCGGACAATTCGTCCGAAGACAACAGAAGCTGCTCGACGAAGTCGGATCATCCGGACGGTCGCCTGGATCATCCGGACCCCCGACACCCGGATCATCCGGGCCACCATCCGGATCATCCGGACCGCACACGTCGTGACTTGGGCCAAGCCCGTGTACCCTTCGCCTCACTTACCCCTTCGCCTTGGGCTATAAATAGACCTCCTCCACCTCCTTTCTAGGGTTAGCAAAGTGATAGCTCATTCTTAGGTGAGCTTTGCTCCTACCTATCTCTACTCTTGAGAGAGAGACCACTACTCCATTGGAGGCCAAGACCTCCATCTAGGAGAAGATCCCATGGGATATCATCAAGACCCCTTGTGGGAAGATCCATCTAGGATATCATCAAGACCTCCTCTTGGAGATGAACCTTACCTTGTATCTTTCCTTTGTTGTTCATGTACCTTGTGATCTTGTGTGTTTGATTGTCTAGTGGATGTGTGATTTGGACTTGTTCTTGAGTGTTTCCCTTGTGATTTCTCTCCGCTCTTCCCGTGTTCATCGTGTTCTCCGTGGGATCCCTCCAAACGTGAAAGATCGATTTAATTAGGGTTCCACCCTACATCATATGGTATCATGAGCCACGTTGATCACGTTTTTGGAGCCCCTACCTCGTGTTTTCTAGCTTGATTTTGTTGTTTTCGTCCTAAATCCGAAAATCCCCACCAAAAATAGCCCCCAAATTTTTTTGTGATTTGTTGGTTTGATGATGTTTTGTTGATTTTGATCCATGGATTTGCTTGGTTTCAAGTGGATCTAGCATTTCCCCAAGTTTCCCCACCTTCCATCCACGAAATCTCGTCAATTTTGACACCAAAATCCCCAAATTCCGCCCAAAAATTCATCTCCACGAGCAAATCCCGAGCGGATTGACTTGCCCGGATCATCCGGACCCTCTCCCGGATCATCCGGACATCCCCCGGATCAGCTGGACGCCCCCCCGGACGTCCGGATACCCCACGCACCCAGAAAACAGAACCGGCGCTGACGAACATGGATCATCCGGCTATACTCCCGGATCATCCGGACCTCCTCCCGGATGTCCGGTTAACCCTGAAACTGACACGGCTGAAATCTTGTTTCGGTCATAACTAATTCATCCGGAGTCCGATTTTGACGTTCTTTAGCTCGTTTTGAAGCTCTTGACATCCCCCATCCCAAAAAAATACCACCAACATCATTTGACTCCATCATATTTTCTGAAATTTGGCAAGTTTGCCTAGGCCCTCCACCATATCATCCGCATTACCACCACCGACTTCCGCAACCTAACCCATTTTGTTCCCGATTGCATATGTGGTTGTTTGAGTTGTGATTAGAGTCTCCTAAGGTGTTTCGGCTAGTTAGGGATGATTGCTTCTTCATCAACCACCACCACCACTTCCGCATAACCTTGCCCACCATACAATTCCACCCCAACTTAACCCAATTTTGTTTGAGTTGTGGCTTGTGTCTCCTAAGGTGTTTCGGCTACTTAGGGACGGCAAATTCAACTCCGACTCGTGTATAGCCTATCATTCCACTTCCGCATTGCCTAATGCAAAACCACCACCGCTTTCCGCTACCACCATTTGTCATTTGTCATTTGATATTTTGAGTTTGCGGTTTTTTCCGTTTCCTAAGGTGTTTCGGCTCATTAGGGACGAGTCTCCATCATCTTGGTATCTACACCAAGAACACCGCTACTTATCATCGCAAAGGACGGTAACCTCGACGACACCTTTGTATATTCCCTTGCAATTGCATTGTTAACCCCTAGCCCATTTTGCGTTACTTGCCTATCGAGACTAGCAATTTGAGTATTGCCGGCAACGTTACTTGTGCACATTAGTGATCCACCATCCATTGCATACATACCATATCATCTTGGTATCATATCATCCATTGTGCCTCAAGTTTGTTCCCGCATATACACAATTGCTATCTTTGTTTGTGCATTGTGCAAAAGTGGCCATAGAAAAAAAAGAGAAAAAGCTTTTAAGCAAAAAGAGAGCAAAGAGCTCGTGAGCAAGTGCCATAGCATCATACCCCGTTACACATAAGAGCCATACCAAAATCTACATCATATGATATCATGCTTGAGAGAAACTCCGGGAACCATACATACATAGCATACTTGGGATAGAAGTTTATCCATTTCGCATCTATAGGTTGTGCACAAGTGTCGTATCCGCCTATGGAGCAATCGTGCTAGCGTCTCTCTTGAGTTGTGCAACATGAGCGTTTTCCGTGGACTCCACATTTTGTGCTCATTCCTTGGTTGCACGACCCCATTTATCTATCCGTGTGTGTGTTCCGTGTACCATTTGCTTTTGGTCTACTTGTTTCACTTGCGAATTTGTGAATCTTTTTCAACATTATTGACTCTTGCTAACATTTTGCATCAAATTTTTGTGCCACTATCCTCACCGAGCTCTACCATAAGCTTTTACTTGTAGGTGTGAGTGAACAAGTCCGGTACCAATTCCACTATTCTTTCATCTCACATTGAGTGAAACGAGATACATCCTCAACATTGGGAAAAGGTAACTTGGTATTGTTTATCTCATTTCCTACTCACCTCTACTTGAGTCTTGTGATGGATAGGCAAGGCATTTCATCTTCGGTCTACACCAACAACTACGAGTTCGATGCCATGAACAACAACTCCGACGCCAAGATGCAAGCTAAAATGGAGGAGATCAAAGCCCTCATCAAGTCCTACAAGCGATCTTCCTCATCTTCAAGAAGACGCTCAAGAGCACATGCTTCCGAGCTACCATCTCCGGCAAGATCACATCGGCATCGACACCATCACCAACAAGAACGTGAAGGTCAAGAGCTCTACATCAACAACCGCTCAATGACTTCACCATCTCCCTTGGCATCTTCACCAAGCGACTTCAAGGCATCTTCGCCTACGGACATACGGCATCTTCGCCAACAAGAACCCCAAGACTACGCTCAAGAGAAGCACCCCAAGCTCAAGTCCGCGACTTCCACGAGCTACTACGACCTCGACATCGACCACGCGATTCCTTTCTATGGGACTCAAGAACCCGAGGAGTACCTCGAGTGGGAGCGTTTGATGGACGACTACCTCAAGCTACATCAAGTTCGTCCCGAAGATCAAGTGAAGTGCGCCACAAGAAACTTCCACGACTACGCCTCGACATGGTGGCTTCACACACCTTCGGAGAGCTACGAGATGAGTTGGCCCAAGATGAAGAGAGCTTTACGGTGAGAGTTTGTGCCTCCGACCTACACGGAACAACTTCGACACCAATTGGAGAACACCACCCAAGGATCCAAGTCCATCGACAAGTACTTCAAGGAGATAATGATTGCCTTGCGACGAGCCGGCGTGGACGACCCCATTTCGATGAAGTTCCACTTCATGATGGGATTGCACAACGACATCTCCAAGACCATCTTCCTCGAGAACTACAAGTCCATCGACGACTACTACATTGGTGCTCTCAAGGCGGAACAAGAACTCATGAAGGCCAAGGCTTCTCCACCCCAAGCAAACTTCGCGGCGACCAAGCTCTACGACAATCATGAGGCTAGTACCACCAAGATGTCCAAGCCCGACGAGCTCCAAGACGATGCTCCCAAGGACCAAGCTTTGGAGGCGAGCGACAAGGTGGCGAGCAAGGATGATGCTTCCATCTTAGGAGGCGAGAGTGATGATGTGCCATCTTCGGCCTTCATCCACGACGAGAGTGATGATGTGCCATCTTCGGCCTTCATCCACGACGAGAGTGATGATGTGCCATCTTCAGCCTTCATCCACGGCGACCACGACGAGATGGTTGAGCATGGGATCTTCCCTTCGACCATGGCGACGTATGATGACTTGAGTGACTTGTGCCACCATATTGAGAGTGAGTGACTTCACCACTAGCCCCATATATGTTGAGTTGCCACAATTCACATGTGAGGAGAGCCACAACCCCCACCACTTGAGTGAGATGAGTGACTCCACCATACGTGAGTTTGATTGCACCTATTTTGAGGGAGTGAGTGAACCACCACATAGAGAGAATGAGATAGTTGATAGGTCTCGTGAGGCCATTTGCATTTCTAACAACTTGACCTCTACCTCTATTGTGTCTTCTCGTCTGGTGCTAGGTCCCATTGATGATGACGCGCCGATCCTCGACGACTTCGTCCTCCCTTTGGACAAGACGATGGCCATGGTGGATTATGATGCACTGCCCACATGGTTCCATCAAGATGATTATGATGACCACCATTTGGTCTTTCCCACCTCACCTACACAACTTGAGTGGAATGACAAAGGTAACATAGGTGAAGGTGATGCTCTAGTCCCACTAGTGGACATTCTTGACATTGATTGCTTGTATGATGTTGATCCACCTATTGCCATGCTTCATGCTAGTATGATTTCCCCATGCGATGATTTGCCCATTTATGATGAGTATGATGATTCTATTGTGAAGTCTATTAGTTGTGATGCCATGTTACATAGGATTTCTTGTGACAATTCTTTAGGTCACATCATGTTTGATAATCCGCTTGACTTGTCATATGCTATGCATGAGATCAACCATATGTCTTATTTGCAATCTCTTCATAGTTACTAAGCATATGCCATTAAAATAAACCCAATTTGCACATATGGCATAGACGACAAGCCCATGGTCATTGGCATTTGTTTCTCTTGTGACGATATTGATATGCTCCCTTTGCATCATTTATCTCATATGCCATGCCATGACCACCTAGCTTCAGATATGCATTGTTTTGGATGTTGTCCATTTTCTCCATATGATGTTTCCGATATTGCTCATGAGGAGACCCCCATAGTTTCCTCATACATGTTAGGAGAATTTGATCCATCCCATTCATTGCATGATCCCAATACTTGTGTGCACCATATGCTCCCCATGAACAAACATGCTTTTGATGTGCCATATACTTGTTTGCTCAATTTGTGTCCCCATCGTGTCATACATAACAACTATTCTTTCATGATGGATGACATGTTCATATACCATGCCTCAAATTTCTTTGAGCATTGCTTATCTTGTGCTAACTCACACGTGCACATACACATCATGATGGATGATGTGTACATTTACCACACACACAATTTCTTTCGTTTGTGTCTCCTTTGTGTAGGTACCCAGGAATACTTGTCAACCTCGCAATCCCACGAGTTGACAAAACGAGCTCTTGAGAGCAATGACGATTTGGGATCCCGTGGACTATCCTTACCACCGTTCCCTTCCCGCAAGGACTACGTGCAACTCCTCTACTTGGCTCTCACACGGCTATGGGCCATTTACCACTTGTCACCTTATGCTCATTTTGCCGTGTTCACTTTGCATGCTATGCTTGCTCCTATGCCTTTGCCATGCAATTGTGACCCTTGCTTGCATCTACCCATGTTTCATCATTATTCTACTTCTATGTGTATTTGCATGCTTGGTAGAGATCCTTGTTGCTATTGCCATGTTTATCATGTGCCCCATGCTATTGTCCTCATATCTTGCTTTCATGCTTGTGCTATGACATGTGAATTATTCATGCCCAATATTTGCACCAATGTCATGCTTGCCATGATTCCTCCTAGTATGTTGCATCTTCGCACTACTAGCATACTTGCCTTGATTGCTATGAATGCTCGCTATATTGCATCACCCATGTTCCACTACTTGCTTTCTTGGGTTGATGACATATATGCTCATGCCTCACACATGTTGAACAATTGCTCTTTCCTTTGTGTTGAGTGCCACGATATCTTCACTACACCCTATGCACGTTATGCTTGGATTGTCTTGCACTTGCCCCGTGTGTTTAGACATTTCACTATATTTGGTGTTGTGAATGACTCTTATGCCTACCATAGACCGTTCATTGAGCTCTTTATGCGTGCTTGCTATGAACTTGAGGTAGATGCTTGTTCACTTATCACATATATTTGCATCTTGACCTCACATTTGCATGCTTGTTCCCATGATATACTTGATTGTGCTCAATTTATATGCTCAAATGCCATGCCACACTTCTTTGTCAAACCATATGCTATGCTTGATGACAACACTTGTCGGGTGAATCACCTCTTGAATGCTTGGTTTTGCTCTTACGACAACCACATTTGTTTTTCCAAGTGCTTGTTATCTTCGCTACTTTTGAAGGAATTACAAGACGGTGCGACATTGGAGAGTGCCCATTTGGAACTACAAGATGACGAATGCTTGGTGATCGTCCACTTCTACACGACGACATCATCTCTTTCCCATGGTGATTTGGATTTCGATCCGAGGTCGGATCTTTCCCAAGGGGGAGGGGATGATGCGGAGCATCCTACGGACATCACCACGTCAAGAGCCCATTTGGCAAGTGACATGTGCGACATCTACTTCACATACACAAAGGTGAATCATCTCCTTTACACGTGCTCACTTGACACTCTCAAGGATGGTATACTACTTGACACTCCTTACGTGTGCATGCATAGGTATTGTCGGACCTTCACGGATGTCAAGGAGGAGTGCAAGCGCCAAGGAACGACTACACCATCCGCGAGGGAAGCATGGAAGAGAAGACGGAAGAAAGGAGAAGAAGACGGAGCGGCTATAGAGCTGGGCGGACATCCGGACCCTGTCCGGATCATCCGGCTCGGCCGGATCATCCGGTGCCCCGGATCATCCGGACAATTCGTCCAAGACAACAGAAGCTTGCTCGACGGCCGGATCATCCGGACGGTCGCTGGATCATCCGGACCCCGACACTCGGATCATCCGCCACCATCCGGATCATCCGGACCCGCTGGCGTGACTTGGGCCGGCCCGTGTACCCCTTCGCCTCACTTACCCCTTCGCTCCTTGGGCTATAAATAGACCTCATCCACCTCCTTTCTAGGGTTAGCAAAGTGATAGCTCATTCTTAGGTGAGCATTGCTCCTACCTATCTCTACTCTTGAGAGAGAGAGACCACTACTCCATTGGAGGCCAAGACCTCCATCTAGGAGAAGATCCCGCGGGATATCATCAAGACCCCCTTCTGGGAAGATCCATCTAGGATATCATCAAGACCTCCTCTTGGAGATGAACCTTAGCTTGTATCTTTCCCTTTGTTGTTCATGTACCTTGTGATCTTGTGTGTTTGATTGTCTAGTGGATGTGTGATTTGGACTTGTCTTGAGTGTTTCCCTTGTGATTTCTCTTCGTTCTTCCCCGTGTTCATCGTGTTCTCCGTAGGATCCCCTCCAAACATGAAAGATCGACGAATTAGGGTTCCACCCTACATCAGACACCTTACTGAGGAACATAATGATCAATGCCCAAATTGTGAAGGGTACCATCCAGCCAAAGAATGCCCTACCAAACACGTGACTTGTTTCTTATGCGAGGAAACCGATCACTACCCCGTGCAGTGTAAGATTTTCCTGGAAGTGCAAAGGAAAGTCCAACAGAGTAAGGAAAGGAAGCAAGTAACACCCGAGGAAGCATCACAAGACACCACCATATCATGGAAGGTCGTGGATGAAGAGCGATACCATGGAGAACCAGATAGTCTTCTCAGATCATGCCACTCATGTGGTAAAGAAGGGCACAAATCTAACTCTTGTTCTCAAAAGGATAAGAAGAAGGAATATGCACATGAAGTTGAATCGGTTGAAATAGAGTATGATCCCCAGGAGATAGCTGCCATATTAGCTAAGGAAAATCCAAAGGTGAACAAAAATAAGACAAAGAAGAGGAAGGAGCCTTCGTTCAATGAGCTTATGAGATGCACCATGGATCTCAAAGATTCCAGTCGGACTAACCAAGAAGCCTCGACCAACAGGATAAAAAAAAGAGAAGGACATGACAAAACTGATTTGTTATAAATGCAAAGAACCTGTACATTACCAAAATCAATGCCTCAATGAGGAGAAGTCCAAAAAGAGAAAGTGAAGGTAGATAGGAGTTCAAAGCGATTTTTATTTCATTAGTCATCAATTATGTAACCATGGATACCATGTTATGGAATAATAAAGGAAATAAGTTTGGTTACTTTCTTTTCATAAATGATGTCTTGTATTTTCAATGCTCATTGCAATCCAAGAGAAGTTAGTGGGATAACAATGTTTGATACATTAAGTGCAGAAGACCATTCTAGAGATCATGTGATAAAGGATCACCACATGCATCGTTCATAGAGGCATCACATCGTATCTTCTAAGGAGGGATTGGACATTTGCATGGAGAACACAACTCTTTTACATGGAAATTTCATCTCGGATGCAAGTTTTAGCACAAATTGTGTAGTCAACATCACCCAAAAGCGTTTTACTAGTTTGCAGGTGAAGACCTCTTAATGAGGAGTGAGAATGACCGAGTGTTAGAACACGCGATTCACCAATCTACATATGGGGTAATAATTTGAGTACGGGATGGATTGATCACCATACCGGAGACTCTTATTATATACTTTTGTATGTTTGATGGGTTAATCAGACAGATTTCAAAACCTAGTTGAGTGTCGATACGACCAGCCTAAAACCATAGAATGGTAAGACTTATTACCCTTATAAATAGGAAATCATGCCTAGCGTAGGCTAAAGGGTGAGGAGAAAACCCGAAAATCTTCGAGGAGTTCCATTTGGAAGATATTCAATTCGACCACCATGAGAGTCTCGATAGTTATCTTTGGAAAAAATGGATTCTGAGGAAGACTTGCGTCCGTTCTAAATCACAGAAGCTCAATGAAGAATCATCATGGAATAAAGAGATTTTGGAAAGCCCCACAAGTTTGTTTTTAAGGGTGGTAGTACCCTAAGAACACCCTGCGAGGATAAATGAACCAATCGACAATTGGCTAAGACCAAGGATGCTGTCTAAAGCCTCAGGATTTGTTGAAGTGACAATTGTATAAGAAATTGTACCAACGGAATACATTCCTACAAGCTGGAGGTGAAAAGAAAACCGCAAGCTTGCAGATGCTAAGAAATAACCCCCGGGAAGTAACCCAAGGCACCCAAACCTTAACCTATTTCTTGCTAGCCTCTGCAAATGTCGAGGACGAGATTTCTTTTAAGGGTGGTAGTTTGTAACATCCCAAATTCTTTTATATTTTGGAATGTTAATACTTATTATTATTGAGTGAGTTGTTATGATTTTCAGGGGAAACTAAAAACCTTTTTGTGTTGTTAAAAAAATCGAGTTTAGATTTCTTCTCTTTCCGAGTCCTATGAAATATTTTGAAACCATATTCAATATTATGGAGTGAGAATAAAAGGACTTTCTCAAATGTGGTGGATAAAAATTTCATTTAAAGTTCTTTGAATTTTGGAGTCCCATTTGCAATTGGATCTTATCTGGAGGTTTAATGCCATTTAAATATTTCTAAATTATTCAAATAAATTTAATGAGAGGAGATAGTGTGACTTCTCCTATAAATATAATTGGAAATATTTAATATTGCATAATTATTATTTCAGGAATTTTATAACTCTAAATTGAATTTTTTTAGTAATTCAATTATGTCCACAAAAGCGTTATAGGTGTTCGTACACAAAAATTTAATTCTGTTCAATTCTGAAACTAACCTTTTAAGTTAAAATATTATTTGCGCAACCATTTCTAATTATTTTGATAATACGTTTGTTCACGAAATTGACTATTCCTAGTCTACTGTGTTGAGCCAGTCGTATTTTTTTTACTATCTACACTCTCTATTTATTTCATTGGGCCTAATTTTCCCCACTAAGGCCCATATTTATTTCAGCTCAAGCCTAAGCGTACTGTTGTCTTCCTCCTCTGTTCCTTCAAAACTGAACACGAACACGGAGACAGAAACTTCACCATGGCGCCCTGTACCTTTTCCTCTCCCCCTAGCATTTGATTCCTTCACCCTTTCGACTTACCATCAACACGAGCATTAAAGAGGAATGCAAGGAGAACCCATTCACGTGATTAAAACCCAACATTATTGCCTCAATTAGACGAAACGGATCCGTGAAACGTACATGCACAATACCATTAATGGCCATATTGAGCTCGCTTGACCCACTCGTTCCGGCCTCTTCCGACCCTCTATAAAACCCCGACGCGTCGCCCACTCCGACCTCCTCCGAATCCCTCTCCCACGGGAGTCATACCTCCTCTCCATCCCTTCATTTTCTTGCCGGAGATCAGATCAGCCGCCCCGTCAATTGGAGATTTCGACGCTGCCAGTGAGGCCCTGGGCCTTCTATTCCCTCCATTTTCACTTTTTTTTTCTTTAGTGCTCAACTTCATGAATTATTTGTCCATTGTAATTTGCGGCCGGAGCACGCGTACGTTGCTCGCCGTGAGGATTTGACGAGCAAACCAACTCAGCGAGCTCCCACTGATTTCCTAGGACGCACTCGACGGAGCCTTCCTGTCCCGGAGGTTGTAGCGTCTCCCTCACCGCCGTCCGCCCCTACTCCTTCGGTGGAGGCAGCCACGTCACCGGATTGCCGCGCGTCCGAATCACCGCAGCCGTTTTCTTCTTCGTCCGTGGGACCCACTACGGTGAGGCCATCTCGTTGCTTCTGTTCCACACAAGTATAGTTTCTGTTAACAAATAAACAGGTATCCACTAGGAAGCCGACACGTGGCAAGATATTTACTTAACTCGTACTGACTTTCAGAAACATATTCAAATTTCGGAAATTCGTATCTCCCAAACCGTATGTTCGATTTCGACAAAATAATATATCCCCTGATTCGTTGGAACCTGTACTTTTTTATGAAATTATAAAATCTCACTTTTTGGCATTTTTTTAGTTTTGATTTAAATACAAATTTGAGTAATTTTGTTATATCTTTTATTCTGTAAATCATATAAAAATATTTTATATAGGAATGTTAGACCTTAGGACCTCACCTTTCTGTTGGAAACCATGGCATAATTTATCAACTATGTTTAGTTATTATTTTAGCTTGAACACCCCAAATTGACTCTCTTTAGTCATAATTCATTACCCCCATCCAAATAAGTTTTATCCTAGGATAAATCTCTTAGATTGATCCCTAGGGAACCTCTATGGTCATTTGATATCACCACAAAAATTTGGAGTTACAAGATTAAGAATTTAATTCTTGTCTTGAAGCTTATGTCATACCCATTTCCATTTAACCCAAGTCAAATATTTCGATCAAACCCATTATAGACTTTGTTATAGAACCCGGTCTCACAATCCTTCAATCCAAATCCTCAATTAGTATCAATATTATCCAACCCTAGAATATGACTATTTCATATTTTCTTCCAAGACCACACCTGATCCTATATCAACCCTAACCATGACCTAGAAATTATGATAATGGCAGCCAAATAATTTGTGTTGTTGTTTGGATCTTCATTTGGATTTTTATTGTATGTTGAATGTGAAGGAAATATGCCCTAGAGGCAATAATAAAGTTATTATTTATTTCCTTATTTCATGATAAATGTTTATCATTCATGCTAGAATTGTATTAACCTAAACATAATACATGTGTGAATGTATAAACAAACAGTGTCACTAGTATGCCTCTACTAGACTAGCTTGTTAATCAAAGATGGTTATGTTTCTAACCATAAACAAAGGGTTGTTATTTGATTAACAAGGTCACATCATTAGTTGAATGATCGATTGACATGACCCATTCCATTAGCTTAGCACACGATCGCTTAGTATGTTGCTACCGCTTTTATTCATGACTTATACATGTTCCTATAACTATGAGATTATGCAACTCCGTTTACGGAGGAACACTTTGGTGCTACCAAACGTCACAACGAATCGGGTGATTATAAAGGAGTACTACAGGTGTCTCCAAAGGCGGATGTTGGGTTGGCGTATTTCGAGATTAGGTTTTGTCACTCCGATTGTCTGGAGAGGTATCTCTGGGCCCTCTCGGTAATACACATCACTTAAGCCTTGCAAGCATTACAACTAATGAGTTAGCTGTGAGATGATGTATTACGGAACGAGTAAAGAGACTTGCCGTAGAACGAGATTGAACTAGGTATTGGATACCGACGATCGAATCTCGGCAAGTAACATACCGATGACAAAGGGACAACGATATTGTTATGCGGTCCGACCGATAAAGATCTTCGTAGAATATGTAGGAACCAATATGGGCATCCGGGTCCGCTATTGGTTATTGACCGGAGATGTGTCTCGGTCATGTCTACATTGTTCTCGAACCGTAGGGTTCGCACGCTTAAGGTTTCGATGGCGGTTATATTATGAGTTTATGTATTTTGATGTACCGAAGAAGTTCGAGTCCGGATGTGATCACGGACATGACGAGGAGTCTCGAAATGGTCGAGACATAAAGATTGATATATTGGACGACTATATTCGGACACGGAAAGGTTCCAAGTTTCCGGAGAAAATCGAGTGCCGGGAGGGTTACCGGAACCCCGGGAAGTTATGGGCTTTAGTGGGCCAAGAGGGAGAGAGAGGGCCGCACCGGTGGTGGCGCGCGCCCCGTGGGAGTCCGAATAGGACAGGAGGGGGCGCAGCCCCCTTCCCTCTCCTCTCCCTCTCCTTCCTTCCCCTTCGTCCTTCCTAGTTGGACTAGGAAAGGGAGTCCTACTTCCACTAGGAGGAGGACTCCCTCCCTCCTGGCCCGCGCCTCCTAGGGCCGGCCGGCCCTCCCCTTGCTCCTTTATATACGGGGGCGGGGGCACCCTAGAACACACGAGTTGATCCTTGAGATCGTTCCTTAGCCGC
Organism: Aegilops speltoides; assembly: GCA_021437245.1. NCBI lineage: Eukaryota > Viridiplantae > Streptophyta > Magnoliopsida > Poales > Poaceae > Aegilops > Aegilops speltoides. The sequence goes on from CM038143.1 coordinate 234,486,852, forward strand.
AGTGCGGTGCCCCCTCCACCATAATCCACCTCGGTCATATCGTGGCGGTGCTTAGGTGAAGCCTGCGTCGGTAGAACATCAAGATCGTCACCACGCCGTTGTCTTGACGGAACTCTCCTCCCCAAGCTCTCTTGGATTGGAGCCCGAGGAGCGCCACCGAGCTGTCGTGTGTCAAGAACTCGGGGCGCCGGAGTAACGGCGCTGGATCGGTTGGATCGCGAGGAGAACGTCTGATACTTCCTCTATGTTGTGATCGCTTCGCTTCGGTCTCACGAGGGCGTGAGACAACACTCTCCCTCTCGTTGCTATGCATCACCATGATCTTGCGTGTGCGTAGGAATTTTTTGAAATTACTCGTTCCCCAACAAAGGGTATCGAGCCTAGGTTTTTATGGTTTGATGTTTTGCACGAGTAGAACACAAGTGAGTTGTGGGCGATACAAGTCATACTACCTACCATGTCATATTTTGGTTCAGCGGTATTGTGAGATGAAGCGGCTGGACCGACATTACGCTTACGCTTACGCGAGACTAGTTTCACCGCTACGAGCACTCGTGCTTAAAGGTGACCGCGGGTGTCTGTCTCTCACTTTAGTTGAACCGAGTATGGCTACGCCGGTCCTTGATAAGGTTAAACGGAGTCTATTTGACGAAGTATCGTTGTGGTTTTGATGCGTGGGTGAGATTGGTTCTTGCTTAAGCCCGTAGCAGCCACGTAAAATTTGCAACAACAAAGTAGAGGACGTCTAACTTGTTTTTGCAGGCATGTTGTGATGTGATATGGTCAAGACGTGATGCTATATTTTATTGTATGAGATGATCATGTTTTGTAACCGGTTATCGGCAATCGGTGGAGCCATATGGTTGTCGCTTTATTGTATGAAATGCAACGCATCATAATTGCTTTACTTTATCACTAAGCGGTAGCGATAGTCGTAGAAGCAATAGATGGCGTAAACAACAACGATGCTACGATGGAGATCAAGGTGTTGCGCCGGTGACGATGGTGATCATGACGGTGCTTGAGATGGAGATCACAAGCACAAGATGATGATGGCCATATCATATCACTTATATTGATTGCATGTGATGTTTATCCTTTATGCATCTTATCTTGCTTTGATTGACGGTAGCATTTTAAGATGATCTCTCACTAAAATTATCAAGTAGTGTTCTCCCTGAGTATGCACCGTTGCCAAAGTTCGTCGTGCCGAGACACCACGTGATGATCGGGTGTGATAAGCTCTCGTCCATCTACAACGGGTGCAAGCCAGTTTTGCACACGCAGAATACTCAGTTATACTTGACGAGCCTAGCATATGCAGATATGGCCTCGGAACACGGAGACCGAAAGGTCGAGCGTGAATCATATAGTAGATATGATCAACATAAGATGTTCACCATTGAAAACTACTCCATCTCACGTGATGATCGGTTATGGTTTAGTTGATTTGGATCACGTGATCACTTAGATGACTAGAGATGTCTGTCTAAGTGGGAGTTCTTAAGTAATATGATTAATTGAACTTAAATTTATCATGAACTTAGTACCGATAGTATCTTGCTTGTCTATGTTTGTTTGTAGATAGATGGCTCGTCTTTGTTGTTCCGTTGAATTTTAATGCGTTCCTTGAGAAAGCAAAGTTGAAAGATGATGGTAGCAATTACACGGATCGGGTCCGTAACACGAGGATTATCCTCGTCTTTGCATGTAAGAGTTACGTCTGGATGCACCGCTAGGTGCCAGCCCTCTTCTTGATGTAACCGACGACGTTAAGAACGTCTGGCGAGCAAAGCGATGACTACTCTATAGTTCGATGTGTCATGCTTTACGGCTTAGAACCGGGACTTCAACGACGTTTTGAATGTCATGGAGCATATGAGATGTTCCAGAGTTGAAGTTGATATTCCAAAGAATGCCCGGATTGAGAGATATGAAGTCTCCAATAAGTTCTATAGCTGCAAGATGGAGGAGAATAGTTACGTCGGTGAGCACATACTCGTAATGTCCGGGTATTATAATCACTTGACTCAACCGGGAGTTAATCTTCCGGATGATTGTGTCATTGATGAAATTCTTCAATCACGCCACCAAGCTACAAAGGCTTCGTGATGAACTATAATATGCAAGGGTTAGTAAAGACTATACCGAGCTCTTCGCAATGCTAAAGGCTGCGAGGTAGAAATCAAGAAGGAGCATCAAGTGTTGATGGTCAATAAGACCACTAGTTTCAAGAAGAAAGGCAAAGGGAAGAAGAAGGGGAACATCAAGAAGAACAGCAAGCAAGTTCTCTCGGGAGAAGAAACCCAAGTCCGGACCTAAACACAAATCGAGTGCTTCTACCGCAAGCGCATCGTCATTTGAAGCGGAACTGCCCCAAGTATTTGGCGGATAAGAAGGATGGCAAGGTGAACAAAGGTATATGTGATATACATGTTATTGATGTGTACCTTACTAGAGCTCGCAGAGCACTGGTATTTTATATTTGTTACATTGCTAATATTTGCAACTCAAACAGGACTACGGATTAAGTGAACACCGGCAAAGGACGAGGTGACGATGCGCGTGGGAAATGGTTCCAAAGTCGATGTGATCGCGGTCGGCACGCTACCTCTACATCTACCTTCGGATTAGTTTTAGACCTAAATAATTGTTATTTGGTGCCTCGTTGAGCATGAACATTATATCTGGATCTTGTTTGATGCGAGACGGTTATTCATTTAAATCGAGAGAATAATGGTTGTTCTATTTATATGAGTAATATCTTTTATGGTCATGCACCCTTGAAGAGTGGTCTATTTTGATGAATCTCGATAGTAGTGATACACATATTCATAATGTTGAAGCCAAAAGATGCAGAGTTCATAATGATAGTGCAACTTATTTGTGGCACTTGCCGTTTAGGTCATATCGGTATAAAGCGCATGAAGAAACTCCATCTTGATGGACTTTTGGAGTCACTTGATTATGAATCACTTGGCACTTATGAACCGTGCCTCATGGGCAAGATGACTAAAACCCGTTCTCGGTACTATGGAGAGAGCAACAGATTTGTTGGAAATCATACATACGTATGTATGTGGTCCGATGAATGTTGAGGCTCATGGCGATATCGTTATTTTCTCACCTTCACAGATGATTTAAGCAGATATGGGTATATCTACTTAATGAAACATAAGTCTGAAACATTTGAGAAGTTCAAAGAATTTCAGAGTTAAGTTGAAAATCATCGTAATAAGAAAATTAAATTTCTACGATCCGATCGTGGAGGTGAATATTTGAGTTACGAGTTTGGTCTACATTTGAAACAATGCGGAATAGTTTCAGCAACTCACGCCACCCGAACACCACAACAGTAATGGTGTGTCCGAACGTCGAATCGCACTTTACTAGATATGGTGCGATCTATGATGTCCTTACAGATTTACCGCTATCGTTTTGGGGTTATGCTCTTGAGAGGGCCGCATTCACACTGAATAGAACACCACAAAATCCGTTGAGGCGACACCTTATGAACTATGGTTTAGCAAGAAACCAAAGTTGTCGTTTCTTAAAGTTTGGGGATGCGATGCTTATGTGAAAAAGCTTCAACCTGATAAGCTCGAACCCAAATCGAGAAATGTGTCTTCATAGGATACCCAAAGGAGACAGTTGGGTACACCTTCTATCACAGATCCGAAGGCAAGACATTTGTTGCCAAGAATGGATCCTTTCTAGAGAAGGAGTTTCTCTCAAAAGAAGTGAGTGGGAGGAAAGTAGAACTTGATGAGGTAATTGTACCTTCTCCCTTATTTGAAAGTAGTTTGTCGCAGAAACGGTTTACGAGACATCTACACCAAATAGTGAGGAAGTTGATGATGTTGATCATGAAACTTCAGATCAACTCACTCTGTAACCTCGTAGATCAACCAGAGTAAGATCCGCACTGAGTGGTACGGTAATCCTGTTCGGAAGTCATGCTACTAGATCATGATGAACCTACGAACTATGAAGAAGCGATGGTGAGCCCAGATTCGCAAAATGGCTTGAGGCCATGAAATCGAGATGGGATCCATGTATGAAAACAAAGTATGGACTTTGATTGACTTGCCCAAGGTTGGCAAGCAATAGAAAACAAGTGGATCTTCAAGAAGAAGACCGACGCTGATGGTAATGTAATCGTCTACAAAGCTCGACTTGTCGCAAAGGGTTTCCGACAAGTTCAAGGGATTGACTGCGATGAGACCTTCTCCCGTAGCGATGCTTAAGTCTGTCCGAATCATGTTAGCAATTGCGCATTTTATGATTATGAAATTTGGCAAATGGATGTAAAGACGCATTCTGAATGGATTTACGGAAGAAGAGTTGTATATGATGCAACCGAAGGTTTTATCGATCCAAAGGAGCTAACAAAGTGTGCAAGCTCCAAATGATCCATTTATGGACTGGTGCAAGCATCTCGAGTTGGAATAAACGCTTTGATAGTGTGATCAAAGCATTTGGGTTCATCTGAGACTTTTGGAGAAGCCTCAGTATTTACAAGAAAGTGAGTGGGAGCTCAGAGCATTTACGATATTATATGTAGATGACATATTACCGATCGGAAATGATATAGAATTTCTGGTAGCATAAAGGGATACTTGAATAAGAGTTTTTCGATGAAAGACCTCGGTGAAGCTGCATACATATTGGGCATCAAAATCTATAGAGATAGATCAAGACGCTTAATTGGACTTTCACAAAGCACATACCTTGACAAAATTTTGAAGAAGTTCAAAATGGATCAAGCAAAGAAAGGGTTCTTGCCTGTTTGCAAGGTGTGAAGTTGAGTAAGACTCAATGCCCGACCACCGCAGAAGATAGAGAGAAATGAAAGATGTTCCCTATGCTTCAGCCATAGGCTCTATCATGTATGCAATGCTGTGTACCAGACTGATGTGTGCCTTGCTATAAGCTTAGCAGGAGGTACCAAAGTAATCCAGAGTGGATCATCGGACAGCGGTCAAGAACATCTGAAATACCGAAAAGGACTAAGGATATGTTTCTCGATATGGAGGTGACAAAGAGCTCATCGTGGCAGTTACGTTGATGCAAGCTTTGACACCGATCCGGACGATTCTAAATTGCGACGGATACGTATTTACACTAAACGGAGGAGCTGTCGGTTGGTGCGTTCTAAACAAAGCGTCGTGAAGGGATCTACATGTGAAGCGGAGTACATAGCAGCTTCGGAAGCAGCTAATGAAGGAGTCTGGATGAAGGATTTCATATCCGATCTAGGTGTCATACCTAGTGCATCGGGTCCAATGAAAATCTTCTGTGATAATACTGGAGCAATAGCCTTAGCAAAGGAATCCAGATTTCACAAGAGGACCAAGCACATCAAGAGACGCTTCAATTCCATCCGGGATTTAGTCCAGGTGGGAGACATAGAGATTTGCAAGATACATACGGATCTGAATGTAGCGCACCGTTGACTAAGCCTCTTCCACGAGCAAAACATGATCAACACCAAGACTCCATGGGTGTTAGAATCATTACTATGCAATCTAGATTATTGACTCTAGTGCAAGTGGGAGACTGAAGGAAATATGCCCTAGAGGCAATAATAAAGTTATTATTTATTTCCTTATTTCATGATAAATGTTTATCATTCATGCTAGAATTGTATTAACCGGAAACATAATACATGTGTGAATGTATAAACAAACAGAGTGTCACTAGTATGCCTCTACTAGACTAGCTTGTTAATCAAAGATGGTTATGTTTCCTAACCATAAACAAAGGGTTGTTATTTGATTAACAAGGTCACATCATTAGTTGAATGATCGATTGACATGACCCATTCCATTAGCTTAGCACACGATCGCTTAGTATGTTGCTACCGCTTTTATCCATGACTTATACATGTTCCTATAACTATGATATTATGCAACTCCGTTCTTCGGAGGAACACTTTGGTGCTACCAAACGTCACAACGAATCGGGTGATTATAAAGGAGTACTATAGGTGTCTCCAAAGGCGATGTTGGGTTGGCGTATTTGAGATTAGGTTTTGTCACTCCGATTGTCGGAGAGGTATCTCTGGGCCCTCTCGGTAATACACATCACTTAAGCCTTGCAAGCATTACAACTAATGAGTTAGCTGTGAGATGATGTATTACGGAACGAGTAAAGAGACTTGCGTAGAACGAGATTGAACTAGGTATTGGATACCGACGATCGAATCTCGGGCAAGTAACATACCGATGACAAAGGGAACAACGATATTGTTATGCGGTCGACCGATAAAGATCTTCGTAGAATATGTAGGAACCAATATGGGCATCCAGGTCCCGCTATTGGTTATTGACGGAGACGTGTCTCGGTCATGTCTACATTGTTCTCGAACCGTAGGGTCCGCACGCTAAGGTTTCGATGGCGGTTATATTATGAGTTTATGTATTTTGATGTACCAAGAAGTTCGAGTCCCGGATGTGATCACGGACATGACGAGGAGTCTCGAAATGGTCGAGACATAAAGATTGATATATTGACGGCTATATTCGGACACGGAAAGGTTCCGGAAGTTTCGGAGAAAACCGGAGTCTTTGGAGGGGTTACCGGAACCCCCGGGAAGTTATGGGCCTTAGTGGGCCAAGAGGGAGAGAGAGGGCCGCACTGTGGTGGTGCGCGCTTCCCGGGAGTCCGAATAGGACAGGAGGGGGCACGCCCCCTTTCCCTCTCCCTCCCTCTCCTTCCTTCCCCTTCCTCCTTCCTAGTTGGACTAGGAAAGGGAGTCCTACTTCCACTAGGAGGAGGACTCCCCCCTCCCTTGGCGCGCCTCCTAGGGCCGGCCGGCCCTCCCCTTGCTCCTTTATATACGGGGGCAGGGGGGCACCCTTGAACACACAAGTTGATCCTTGAGATCGTTCCTTAGCCGTGTGCGGTGCCGCCTCCACCATAATCCACCTCGGTCATATCGTGGCGGTGCTTAGGCGAAGCCTGCGTCGATAGAACATCAAGATCGTACCACGCCGTCGTCTTGTGGAACTCTCCTCCCCGGCTCTCTTGGATTGGAGCCCGAGGAGCGCCACCGAGCTGTACGTGTGTCAAGAACTCGGGGCGCCGAGTAACGCGCTAGGATCGGTTGGATCGCGAGGAGAACGTCGACTACTTCCTCTACGCCAGATCGCTTCGCTTTGGTCTCGAGGGTGCGTAGACAACACTCTCCCCTCTCGTTGCTATGCATCACCATGATCTTGCGTGTGCGTAGGAAATTTTTTGAAATTACTACGTTCCCCAACAGAATGCTTGCTTGAACCATTGTTATGTGAATGTGGATATGCCGAGTGTCTTACTTGAGTTATTTATCGCATTAGATTACGACGAGTGCGAAGGTGAAATCTACGAGGAGGTAGAACCTTGTGACTGCAAAACCGAAGGCAAGTTGCAACTTGATCATACTTTGTCCTATGCTTTTGAAATATGCATTATCTTTTTAAAATTTACTAGTATGCATGTTTTACTAAAAAGTTTGCAAAGTATTTTTGCTAGTTAGAGCCTTAGGTTCAAGACTTACTACCATGCTTGGTCGCGCTTGCACAAATGGGTGGGTTGAAAATCAAACAAGTTTTTAAACAAATAAACTTGCCTTCTTTTGGGAAACATTTTGTGAAATCTTTTGAAAACAAAACTATATACTATTTTACTTCTACTACCTGGGCGGAATGGTATTGATGGGAGCGTCTACAAGTGATTGCACCCATCGGGGTCTTGCAGTGAATGTGCCCGACTGGGGTCTTGCACATAGGTTTTGGTGGGGACTACCGTCCAGGGGAAAGAGATCTTCCAAGTATAGTTTCATGCAGCTTCTAGTACAGCCACATGCTACTATGGGCTCTGGCTTAGCTTAGTACTAACGGGAAACCCTACCCCTGGTCCGCCATCGGAGAGGGGCTTTGATTGCCTAAGTTGCGGGCGGCTTAGTGGTATAGGAGGCTGTTACGGAAAGGCTTCATCACTATCTCCTCCTAGTCGTGCACCCAAGTGTGTAATGATAAACGGGGTTGGTTGTGTCATGTGGGGAACGTGTACGACCTCTGCAGAGGGTTAAACCTAATCGATTAGCCGTGCCCCCGGTTACGGGCAATTTTGAGCAACTGAAGACTTGGACTGAAGAAGAATCTCCCCTCTCTTTTCTAAAAGTCTATTTTAAGGGTTAAAGTTGAGAAATGAGCACAGTGAATGTGTTTCACTTCACCTTATGTATGATTTAAACTATTTTGGAGAATGAGCACTGGTGCGTATATCCAAGTGTCTCATTCCTACCTTTTATACCAAAAACTTTTTTTTATTTCAAAAGAATTTTGGTATAGAAGAAAATTGGCTTTATGCAAAGGAAACCTCCACCAATACTTACCTTGCATATATGTTCTGTTAAACTCCCCGTTGCAACTTGCGAGTACATTCCACGTACTTATCTGCACCTGTCATGTGCAGATCTCGGCAGATTAAGAGACGATAGGGTTATGGTCTACACTCAATGAGCCCAGTGGCGTTGATGGAGCCCTAACTTACCGACTACGTATAATTCCGCTGTATTATGTGCCAGGATTGAGCTGTGCCAATGGTATGTATTTGTTTAATTCTGGATGTATCGTTGTAGTAAAATGATGTATGTTTTACTGATATTCATTCTTGTTACTGTGTGTGCTAGCTATGATCTAGGGATAGCACAGTAAGCACAGAGACTTGGATTTTATCAAATCCGGGTCGTGACAATAACGATAATCAAGGAGCAACCTTTTGAGTGAAGGGGCATCTTTGATGATGAGCTCCTCTCCTTTAAAGCAAATTCCAATGCTTACAAGGTGATGCAAATTTATTTGGAGACAACATATACGGATTTCTTTTCCAAAAACAAGCAGTAAGCCCTCCAGGGCATGGCAATAGGAGTGGATGATGCTGTGCGGTGAGGCCTCCGACAGATCGACCACGACAAGCGCGAGTTTTTTAGCAGTGGGAGTTGAAGCATTTGTACCAGATTGTCTGCTTGATGGCACTGGGCCAAGGTGGCGGTGTGGAGAGGGGAGGAAAACCATGAGATGGACATTTGTGGGGAGGGCACAACTACAACGCTTTGGTGGGAAGCTATTTTCGTAGTAATGGTAGAACTCGAGATGTTGGAGTGTTTCAAATTGATGGGATGTCAGCCAGGCGTCCACCGTGCAGGGTATGTGTAGCAGGCAACATGCCGGGATGCATAGGCATTGAACAGAGCCCTGGTAAGAGGAGATGATGGATCCATGGAGTTCAAAATCATGAACGACAGATAGGTGGTGACAGTCAAGATTAAGAGGCGACACCTGCCATAGAGTGCATCATCGAGATGCGAGGACCTATGTGCGACAGCTATCCTTGGTGGGGAGAAGGGAGATGATCTCCGCAAGGATGGTGTCTGGGAGATCGCTGATGCGGTCCGCCCGAGATTCTACAGGTTCCTTGGATCCAGGATGATACGGAGCATCCTACGGACATCACCACGTCAAGAGCCCATTTGGCAAGTGACACGTGCGACATCTACTTCACATACACAAAGGTGAATCATCTCCTTTACACGTGCTCACTTGACACTCTCGAGGGTGGTATACTACTTGACACTCCTTACGTGTGCATGCATAGGTATTGTCGGACCTTCACGGATGTCAAGGAGGAGTGCAAGCGCCAAGGAACGACTACACCATCCGCGAGGGAAGCATGGAAGAGAAGACAGAAGAAAGGAGAAGAAGACGGAGCGGCTGCAGGAGCCAGGCCGGACATCCGGACCCCCGTCCGGATCATCAGGGCTCGGCCGGATCATCTGGGTCCCCCCCGGATCATCCGGATAATTCGTCCGAAGACAACAGAAGCTGCTCATGTGAAGCCGGATCATCCGGGCCCCCTCCCGGATCATCCGAACGATGGCCGGATCATCCGGGCCCCCTCCCGGATCATCCGGATGATGGCCGGATCATCCGGACCCCCTTCCGGATCATCTGGACCCTGCCTGCGTGCAACGTTTCGGGCCGAGGCCCATGTACCCATTCGCCCCTCACTTACCCCTTCGCCCACTAGACTATAAATAGACCTCCTCCTCCTCATTTTTAGGGTTAGCAAAGTGATAGCTCATTCTTAGGTGAGCTTTGCTCCTACCTATCTCTACTCTTGAGAGAGAGAGACCACTACTCCATTGGAGGCCAAGACCTCCATCTAGGAGAAGATCCCGCGGGATATCGACCCCCTTGTGGGAAGATCCATCTAGGATATCATCAAGACCTCCTCTTGGAGATGAACCTTACCTTGTATCTTTCTCTTTGTTGTTCATGTACCTTGTGGATCTTGTGTGTTTGATTGTCTAGTTGATGTGTGATTTGGACTTGTTCTTGAGTGTTCCCCCTTGTGATTTCTCCCCGTTCTTCCCCGTGTTCATCGTGTTCTTCGAGGGATCCCACTCCAAACATGAAAGATTGACGCTATAGGGTTCCACCCTACATCAAATGGTATCATGAGCTACGTTGATCACGTATTTGGAGTCCCTCCCACCGTTTTCTAGCCTTCTTTTGCTTGATTTCGTCCTAAATCCGAAAATCCCCACCAAAAAATAGCTCCAATTTTTTTTGTGATTTGTTGGTTTGATGATGTTTTGTTGATTTTGATCCGTGGATTTGCTTGGTTTCAAGTGGATCTAGCATTTTCCCAAGTTTCCCCACCTTCCATCCACGAAATCCTCAAATTTTGCCCCGAAAATCATCCATTTCCGCCCAAAAATTCGTCTCCACGAGCAAAACCCGAGCGGTTTGACTTGCCCGGATCATCCGGACCATCTCCCGGATCATCCGGACATCCCCCGGATCAGCTGGACGCCCCCCCGGACGTCCGGACACCCCACGCGCCCAAATTCCCGAACCGGAGCTGACGAACCTAGATCATCCGGATTTCCTCCCGGATCATCCGGACCTAGCCTGGATCATCCGGACCTCCTCCCGGATGTCCGGTTAACCCTGACACTGACTCGGCTGAATTCTTGTTTTGGTTGTATCTAATTCATCCGGAGTCCGATTTTGACGTTCTTTAGCTCGTTTTGAAGCTATTGACATCCACCATCCCACAAAAATACCACCAACATCATTTGCCTCCATCATATTTTCTGAAATTTGGCAAGTTTGCCTAGGCCCTCCACCATATCATCCGCATTTCCACCGCCGACTTCCGCAACCTAACCCATTCTGTTCCCCATTGCATTAGTGGTTGTTTGAGTTGTGATTTGAGTCTCCTAAGGTGTTTAGGCTACTTAGGGACAATTGCTTCTTCATCAACCACCACCATACCTTCCGCATAGGCTTACCCACCATACACTTCCGCCACCCAAACTTAACCCAATTGTTGTTTGAGCTTGTTTGAGTTGTGGCTTGTGTCTCCTAAGGTGTTTCGGCTACTTAGGGACGACAACTTCAACTCCGACTCGTGTTTAGCCCATCATTCAACTTCCGCATTGTGCAACACCACCACCGCTTTCCGCTACCACCATTTTGACATTTGTCATTTGAGATTTTGAGTTTGCGGTTTTTCCGTTTCCTAAGGTGTTTCGGCTACTTAGGGACGAGTCTCCATCATCTTGGTATCTACACCAAGAACACCGCCACTCATCATCGCAAAGGACAAGAACCTCGACGACACCTTTGTATATTCCTTGCAATTGCATTGTTAACCCCTAGCCCATTTTATGCTATTTGCCTATCGAGACTAGCCATTTGAGTATTGCCGGCAACATTACTTGTGCACATTAGTGATCCACCATCCATTGCATACATACCATATCATCTTGGTATCATATCATCCATTGTGCCTCAAGTTTGTTCCCGCATATACACAATTGCTATCTTGGTTTGTGCATTGTGCAAAAGTGGCCATAGAAAAAAAAGCTTTTATGCAAAAGAGAGATAGCAAAGAGCTCGTGAGCAAGTGCCATAGCATCATACCCCATTACACATAAGATTGTCAAATCTACATCATATGATATCATGCTTGAGATAAACACCGGGAACCATACATACATAGCATACTTGGGATAGAAATAATATCCATTTTGCATCTTATAGGTTGTGCACAAGTGTCGTATCCGCCTATTGAGCAATCGTGCTAGCGTCTCTCTTGAGTTGTGCAACACGAGCGTTTTCCGTGGACTCCACATTTTGTGCTCATTCCTTGGTTGCACGACCCCATTTATCTATCCGTGTGTGTGTTTCCGTGTACCATTTGCTATTGGTCTACTTGTTTCACTTGCGAATTTGTGAATCTTTTTCAACATTATTGACTCTTGCTAACATTTTGCATCAAATTTTTGTGCCACTATCCTCACCGAGCTCTACCATAAGCTTTTACTTGTAGGTGTGAGTGAACAAGTCCGGTACCAATTCCACTATTCTTTCATCTCACATTGAGTGAAACGAGATACATCCTCAACTTTGGGAAAAGGTAACTTGGTATTGTTTATCTCATTTCCTACTCACCTCTACTCGAGTCTTGTGATGGATAGGCAAGGCATTTCACTTTCGGTCTACAACAACAACGACGAGTTCGATGCCATGAACAACAACTACGACGCCAAGATGGACAGGCGCATGGAGGAGATCAAGGCCCTCATCAAGTCCTACAAGCGATCTTCCTCATCTTCGAGAAGACGCCAAGAGCACATCCTTCCGAGCTACCACCTCCGCAAGATCACATCGGCATCGACACCATCACCAACAAGAACGTGAAGGTCAAGAGCTCAACACCAACAACCGCTCAACGACTTCACCATCTCCCTTGGCATCTTCGCCAATCGACTTCAAGGCACCTTCGCCTACGGACATATGGCATCTTCGCCAACAAGAACCTCAAGACTACACTCAAGAGAAGCTACCCAAGCTCAAGTCCGCGACTTCCACGAGCTACTACGACCTCGACACCGACCACAAGATTCCTTTCTATGGGACTCAAGAACCCGAGGAGTACCTCGAGTGGGAGCGTTTGATGGACGACTACCTCAAGCTACATCAAGTTCGTCCCGAAGATCAAGTGAAGTGCGCCACAAGAAACTTCCACGACTACGCCTCGACATGGTGGCTTCACACACCTTCGGAGAGCTACGAGATGAGTTGGCCCAAGACGAAGAGAGCTTTACGGCGAGAGTTTGTGCCTCCAACCTACACGGAACAACTTCGATGCCAATTGGAGAACACCACCCAAGGATCCAAGTCCATCGACAAGTACTTCAAGGAGATGATGATTGCCTTGCGACGAGCCGGCGTGGACGACCCCATGTCAATGAAGTTCCACTTCATGATGGGATTGCAAAACAACATATCCAAGACCATCTTCCTCGAGAACTACAAGTCCATTGATGACTACTACATTGGTGCTCTCAAGGCGGAACAAGAACTCATGAAGGCCAAGGCTTCTCCACCTCAAGCACACTTCGCGGTGACCAAGCTCTACGACAATCATGAGGCTAGTACCACCAAGATGTCCAAGCCCGACGAGCTCCAAGACGATGCTCCCAAGGACCAACCTTTGAAGGCGAGCGACAGGGTGGCGAGCAAGGATGATGCTTCCATCTTAGGAGGCGAGAGTGATGATGTGCCATCTTCGGCCTTCATCCATGACGAGAGTGATGATGTGCCATCTTCGGCCTTCATCCACGGCGACCACGACGAGATGGTTGAGCATGGGACTTTCCCTTCGACCACGGCGACGTATGATGACTTGAGTGACTTTTGCCACCACATTGAGAGTGAGAGTGACTTCACCACTAGCCCCATATATGATGAGTTGCCACAATTCCCATGTGAGGAGAGCCACAAACCCCACCTCTTGAGTGAGATGAGTGACTCCACCATACGTGAGTTTGAGTGCACCTATTTTGAGGGAGTGAGTGAACCACCACATAGAGAGAGTGAGATAGTTGATAGGTCATGTGAGGCCACTTTCAACACTAACGACTTGACCTCTACCTCTATTGTGTCTTCTCATTTGGTGCTAGGTCCCATTTATGATGACGCGCCGATCCTCGACGATTTCGTCCTCCCTTTGGACAAGACGATGGCCATGGTGGAATATGATGCACCCACACATGGTTCCATCAAGATGAAGATGACCACCATTTGGTCTTTCCCACCTCACCTACACCACTTGAATGGAATGACAAAGGTAACAAAGGTGAAGGTGATGCTCTAGTCCCACTAGTGGACATTCTTGACATTGATTGCTTGCATGATGTTGATCCACCTATTGCCATGCTTCATGCTAGTATGATTTCCCCATGCGATGATTTGCCCATTTATGATGAGTATAATGATTCTACTGTGGAGTCTATTAGTTGTGATGCCATGTAACATAGGATTTCTTGTGACAATTCTTTAGGTCACATTATGTTTGATAATCCGCTTGACTTGTCATATGCTATGCATGAGATCAACCATATGTCTTATTTGCAATCTCTTCATAGTGACTATGCATATGCCATTAAAATAAACCCAATTTGCACATATGGCATAGATGACAAGCCCATGGTTATTGGCATTTGTTTTTCTTGTGATGATATTGATATGCTCCCTTTGCATCATTTATCTCATATGCCATGCCATGACCACCTAGCTTCGGATATGCATTGTTTTGGATGTTGTCCATTTTCTCCATATGATGTTTCCGATATTGCTCATGAGGAGACCCCCATAGTTTCCTCATACATGTTAGGAGAATTTGATCCATCCCATTCATTGCATGATCCCAATACTTCTGTGCACCATATGCTCCCCATGAATAAACATGCTTTTGATGTGTCATATACTTGTTTGCTCAATTTGTGTCCCCATCGTGTCATACATAACAACTATTCTTTCATGATGGATGACATGTTCCTATACCATGCATCAAATTTCTTTGAGCGATGCACATCTTGTGCTAACTCACACGTGCACATACACATCATGATGGATGATGTGTACATTTACCACACACACAATTTCTTTCGTTTGTGTCTCTTTTGTGTAGGTACCCATGCATACTTGTCAACTTCGCAATCCCACGAGTTGACAAAACGAGCTCTTGAGAGCAATGACGATTTGGGATCCCGTGGACTATCCTTACCACCGTTCCCTCCGCGCAAGGACTATGCGCAACTCCTCTACTTGGCTCTCACACGGCTATGGGCCATTTACCACTTCTCAGATTATGCTCATTTTACCGTGTTCACTTTGCGAGCTATGCTTCCTTCTATGCCTTTGCCATGCAATTGTGACCCTTGTTTGCATCTACCCATGATTCTCCATTATGATATTCCTATGTGTATTTGCATGCTTGTTGGAGATCCTTGTTTCTTTTGCCATGTTTATCATGTGCCCCATTCTATTGATGCTTGTTGTGTTGGGAGAGTCATGATGACCCATTGCTATTCACATATGGCCTCTCGCCAATACATTCATGATATTGTACTCATATCTTGCTTTCATGCTTGTGCTATGACTTGTGAATTATTCATGCCCATTATTTGCACCAATGACATGTTTGCCATGATTCCTTCTAGTATGTTGCATCTTCGCACTACTAGCATACTTGACTTGATTGCTATGAATGCTCGCTATATTGCATCACCCATGTTCCACTACTTGGTTTCTTGGGTTGATGACATATATGCTCATGCCTCACACATGTTGAACAATTGCTCTTTCCATTGTGTTGAGTGCCACGATATCTTCACTACACTCTATGCACGTTATGCTTGGATTGTCTTGCACTTGCCCCATGTGTTTAGACATTTCACTATATTTGGTGTTGTGAATGACTCTTATGCCTACCATAGACCGTTCATTGAGCTCTTTATGCATGCTTGCTATGACCTTGAGGTAGATGCTTGTTCACTTATCACATATATTTGCATCTTGACCTCCCATTTGCATGCTTGTTCCCATGATATACTTGATTGTGCTCAATTTATATGCTCAAATGCCATGCCACACTTCTTTGTCAAACCATATGCTATGCTTGCTGACAACACTTGTTGGGTGAATCACCTCTTGAATGCTTGGTTTTGCTCTTATGACAACCACATTTGTTTTTCCAAGTGCTTGTTATCTTTGCCACTTTTGAAGGAATTACAAGACGGTGCGACATTGGAGGGTGCCCATTTGGAAGTACAAGATGACGAATACTTGGTGATCGTCCACTTCTACACGACGGCATCATCTCTTTCCCATGGTGATTTGGATTTCGATCCGAGGTCGGATCTTTCCCAAGGGGGAGGGGATGATGCGGAGCATCCTACGGACATCACCACGTCAAGAGCCCATTTGGCAAGTGACACGTGCGACATCTACTTCACATACACAAAGGTGAATCATCTCCTTTACACGTGCTCACTTGACACTCTCGAGGGTGGTATACTACTTGACACTCCTTACGTGTGCATGCATAGGTATTGTCGGACCTTCACGGATGTCAAGGAGGAGTGCAAGCGCCAAGGAACGACTACACCATCCGCGAGGGAAGCATGGAAGAGAAGACGGAAGAAAGGAGAAGAAGACGGAGCGGCTGCAGGAGCCAGGCCGGACATCCGGACCCCCGTCCGGATCATCCGGGCTCGACCGGATCATCCGGGTCCCCCCCGGATCATCCGAATAATTCATCCGAAGACAACAGAAGCTGCTCATGTGAAGCCGGATCATCCGGGCCCCCTCCCGGATCATCCGGACGATGGCCGGATCATCCGGGCCCCCTCCCCGATCATCCGGACGATGGCCGGATCATCCGGACCCCCTTCCGGATCATCCGGCCCCGCCAAGTGTAACGTTTGGGCCGAGGCCCATGTACCCATTCGCCTCACTTACCCTTTGCCCACTAGACTATAAATAGACCTCCTCCTCCCCATTTTTAGGGTTAGCAAAGTGATAGCTCATTCTTAGGTGAGCTTTGCTCCTACCTATCTCTACTCTTGAGAGAGAGAGACCACTACTCCATTGGAGGCCAAGACCTCCATCTAGGAGAAGATCCCATGGATATCATCAAGACCCCCTTGTGGGAAGATCCATCTAGGATATCATCAAGACCTCCTCTTGGAGATGAACCTTACCTTGTATCTTTCTCTTTGTTGTTCATGTACCTTGTGGATCTTGTGTGTTTGATTGTCTAGTTGATGTGTGATTTGGACTTGTTCTTGAGTGTTCCCCCTTGTGATTTCTCCCCGTTCTTCCCCGTGTTCATCGTGTTCTTCGAGGGATCCCACTCCAAACATGAAAGATCGACGCTATAGGGTTCCACCCTACATCACAGGAGGCGTGGCCGCTTCTTCCCACACT
This sequence comes from Aegilops speltoides, assembly GCA_021437245.1. Taxonomy (NCBI): domain Eukaryota; kingdom Viridiplantae; phylum Streptophyta; class Magnoliopsida; order Poales; family Poaceae; genus Aegilops; species Aegilops speltoides. The sequence goes on from CM038143.1 coordinate 234,504,185, forward strand.
GCCGGGTGCATGATCTACAACCGGCGGCGCCGCTAGCCAGAGCCTCATCAGTGTACATACCGATCTAGGGGGAAAATTGGCACAAACATGTATGTAGGACATTCAAAATCAATTCTAAAGATCTGGAAGAAAAAAATGGCACAAAAATATGTAGGACAATCCAAATCAATTTTCAAGATCTGGCTACAAATTATTAGCACGCACTACAAAAAAAACACTTCTGTGATGATACGTGTTTGTCACAGTAGGTCGCGTTTTCTGGCATGCATGTACATCTATGACGATTTTATGACAGAATCAAGATAATCATACCTGTGCTGTCGTAGAAGTGTTCGATGACATTACTAAATTATCATCACGGAAGTGTCCCCATGATGATAAATTGCACGTCATAGAAGTGCTTTCGTCAAGGGTGACCGACACGTGGCATCCACCATAACCGGACGCCATTAACCGCCGTTAACCTATCGGGTCCGTTTTTTTGGATCCGATAACCCGCAAACAGCCACGACCAATGCCGATTTTTCACGTGTAAAATTCTCATTGGCTGACGGATCCACGCGTCAGCTCTGCGTTGGCACAGGTGTCACTCATCCAACGGTCGAGATGGGCCTATGATATGTTGACACGTGGACCGGCCCAAAAGTGGCCCATAAAGTTTAAATGGGCTGGCCCAATCGAAGGCCCATAAGATTTAGCAGACCATAATGGGCCGGCCCAGCTAAAGGCCCATAAGATTTTGCAGACCATAATGGGCCGGCCTAGCTAAAGGCCCACAAAATTTAGCAGACCATAATGGGCCGACCCAGCTAAAGGCCCACACGATTTTTCAGACCATAATGGGCCAGTCCAGCTAAAGGCCCACAAGATTTTGCGGCCACAATGGGCCGGCCCAGCTAAAGGCCCACAAGATTCTGCAGACCATAATGGGCCGGCCCAACTAAAGGCCCAACATTCTCTGTCAAATCGGCCCGTCAACGGCCTGTCCTAAACTTGTCATCAACGCGGCCCATGGTTACTTCTGGCCCGTTAACAGTCTGCTAAGTAATTGGGCCGAATTACGGCCGGTGTATTCCTACCGTTAAAGGTCCTGCTTCATTTGGGCCCATTTACAGGCCATCAAAACTTTCGGCCCATAAACGACCGTGAAGGATTTGGGTCATATTCGGCCATGTCTGACATTCGGCCTATTAGAGGCCAACTATAGATTTGGGCCACTTTCGGCCTGTTGTCATTTTCGGCCTGTTAACGCCAGACGAAAACCATGGGCCATATGTGGCCCAACGTCATATCGGGCCCATTAACGGCCCATATAAAAATGACGATAATCTAGCGCGACCGAAGTTTCGACCTGTTAAAGGCCCGTGTATTAGGTCGGGGCATTTACGGCCCGTCCGAATTTCGGCCTGTCAAAGATTCGCATCGTAAATGGGCCACCATTTCGGCCGGCTAAGACCAGTGGGTTATTTGGCACAATCAGGGCCCAATCTCACTTTCGGTCTATTAAAGGCCCATGTTTTTTATGGGCTCGAGATATTAACACCTGTAAACGGTCTATTTTTACTGAGGGCCAAATTATGTTTAGGCTTGTTAAAGGTCCACTATGGGCACAGGCCTACCAGAAAAATATGAAAGCTTATGCTGATTTAGGCCCAGATATTTTTAGTGTGCTACATGCCAATTTTGGCCCGTAATCATTTTTAGGCCAATTGGAATGGGCCCGACGAATGTTGGCATGTTGGGCTCCTATGAAGCTTTCGGCCAAATACATTACTAAGATAAACCTATAGTATACAAAAATACTGTCAATTATCGCAGCACATGGCAAAGATCATAAATGTTGTATCACAACAAAATAAATTCCAACCATACAACAAAAGGCCTGTTGGCATAAAGTTTACAGTCCTTCCAGATAAAAGCACCATCAGATGTATAGAAGAACAGATCCTTTGACCTGAGTGCTAATCTTTCAGGCTGTAGAATCTGATGGAGCAGCATGATCTCAACCTTTTTTCCACCATTGCTCTTGAACAACGAAGCGAATGTCTGATAGTCTGGTTTCAAAACCATTCATATCTTGACGACATTTGTCAACCACTATTCTTGTTTCCGAAACGACATCCATTAGGGATTGGACTTGTGTCTGGAGCACAGATATATCACTCTGTCTAGCAGGAAGATTTTGTTCAGTAGGCTATTTGGACAAGGTTACCTTGACAACCAACCCAGAATTATGCAGGAAGGTGCTTTTTGCACTGTTAGTGGAGAGATACTAACGCACTGCAGCAAGAGGTGACATTGTGCCTGTGGTAGCCTCGTCACCTTCAGGTGGTTGTGGCTGTTCAATCATTTGTTCCATAGCTTCCTGAAAGTTTGAACTTGTAGATTAGTGTACCAGATAAGTTACTAATGAGACGAAAACAAACAAAGTAGGTTAAATGTTTATACATAACTTATTTTGGTGAACTACTGTAATACATTAGCATGTATTGTAGTGCCAACTACATAATAAAATCACTTTCGGAACATATGTCCATGTAGCATGCCTACTCTATTGTCTATTTCCTCACATTCGTTGACATCTAAGGATAAAGAGACATGGTTTAAAGTAGGATGAACATAGTATGACATCATTCATATCATGGGCAAACAGATATAAAACAAACAGGCTATTTTATCATTGTGTGCGCACGTGAACATAACAACTAGATTACAGATCAAGACCAAAAGAATATCCTTCATCTCTTTTAAACCATGTAAGGTGAAATGATACGTTAAGACAACTGTGTATAAAAGTGAACAGAGTAACTGACATTGGCTGCAAACCAAGTAGTTAAATGAACACATCACAATACCAATCAGTTCAAGGCAGGAGGAGTGAGGACTTACAACATCAGCTTGAACTGGTGTGCTCATGCCCTTCATCTTGCTGGTGTGGCAATACTTGAAGATTTGCACTGCATTCGGTTCAGGTTCTTTTTGGTCCGCACGGGCTTTCCTCTGTATTTGGAACAAGTCAATATAGATACGATAATATGGCCCAAAAAAAAGAAGGAAGTAGCAGCTATTTACAAGAGCCTCGCAGTGTGCAATATAGCTACGAGATCCTATTGTCTGTTGGAATTTCACTTTAGAATGGTTGGTTTTGTTCTTCAAACAGTTAGCCTAGAAGAAGATACACTTGTAAGACACATACATAAATACAAGTTCAATATGTGGTCTGATCAAATACATATAGCCTACCTAATACTTTGGATCAGACCAGTGTTTAACGAGGGCTGTCCAGTCTTCATCCGTAATATGTTCCACTGGAGATGTTTGGGCGATTTCATTGTTAGCCTTGCCTTCAAAGTGAGATTTTCTAAGGTGGTACCGACATCGTCAGAGAGCGATCGAAAACATGAGTGCATGCTTGTTTAGTTGCATCATCTTTTGGATCCAACTTGAACCTCATCTGTTGAAAAAAGAATGTGAGTCTTATTAGGAGGAAGCTAGAAAGTATGGGACAGAGCAAGACAATATTACTAATTGCGATGAATAACATTACTTACGGATAAATGGTCAAGGAAGGTGTTAAACTGGGTATTGTCTTTCTCATTCCTGTACTGGATCCACGTTGGGATGATACGTGCGTGACACCAAACGGCAATGGCTGCCTCTGATACTAACTTGGCTGACTCTGTAGCATCACGTGGCCTTTTTAAACCTGCCTCAAAATGGATCTCCATTCTTTCTCCTTTAGATTTTGATAATTTGTCAAGCATTATCCCTGATGTCTGTTTCCGCTTGCGCCGTGGTGCTAGTTCAACAACGAATATGGAAAGTGTTAGTGTACATCAAACTGTGAGAGTACATATAAAGGAGCATGCAACTGCAACTTGACTTGGTCAAGTACCATCTTGGTGTTGATGCTCATGAGGTTCGTCTGATCTTGCCAAGTCCTGTTGTGTCAGCAGTGCTTCGGAAGTAGTGTTAGGTGTGAAGGTAGCTTGGGAACTGGCCAGTTCCGGAGCAAACGAACGAGTAACTCGTTGAGATGCTGGTACAGTTGAAGCGGATGCTGCAGCTGGTGGAGCATGTGATACTGTGTTTGTAGATTTAGCCGGTGGACTTGGACCTTCTACTGCACTATAAGTACCAGCAGAATCTCGACGGCAGATCCTTTTCCGTTTCACCCAACGAGTAACAGCACTCCCTACTATATTATTTTTCTTGCTCTTTTTTGACTTTGGCATGTCAAGCTGTACCCACAACACAAAAGAATAAAATCACTCTTTAGAACTCATTGATGCATGATACAGACAAGCAATACTTTGATGTAAGACAACCGTATGAGGATGGAATATGTAAGAAAAACAGGACGGCATGACATATTCACAGCTACGATGTGCAAACTAAGCAGAAGGATTTTCAAGAAAATAGAAGTAATGCAAGCTAGACACCATATGAAATATGCAACCAATATTACTCTGCCAAGTTAAAAGTGTCTTGTCATAAGTGGCAATTCAAAAAATTAGAAGCAGTACAACATAGAAATCAATGCACGATGCAACCACTATCAAACTGCCATGTTAAAAGCGTCCAATCATGAGTGACTGATGCGGGATACATAACAACAGTACTTTGATGTAAGAACATGGTATGATAGATAGATGCAGTGTATTCTAGACACAAAAAGCCATGTCATATGCACATGTATAACGTATAAACTCAGCAGGTGCAATTTTATCAAAATAGAAGAAATACAGGCTAGACAACATATGCAACATGAAACCAATTATAACACTGTCAACTTAGAGCAAGCACCTGCGATGATGGAGTACGGGAGATGAACTCATCATGTAGACTTGAGACTTCAACTTCATTAGCGATGAAAGGGCAAATCTAGAGAGTCTCTGTTTGCGTCGGTGCAGAGGACCACCAACATCCCCTAACTTACTATTTTCCTTCCTATTTTCTGATATTGCCTTATGAAGTCGAAACCACAAGAAGATGAATAAAATTAGCTCTGCATAACTGGTTAATGCATGATACAGACGAATACTACTTTGATGTAAGGCAAGCGCAGGATAGGAGGATGGAATATATACCATTTCATATTCACACGTACGATAGGAGGATAGAATATGTATGAAAAAACAGTAAGCAGAAGGCATTTCAACAAAATTAGAAGAAATGAAAGCTAGGCACCATATGAACATGCAACCAATATCACTCTATTAGGAAAAAAGTGTCTCGTCGTAAGTGCCATTTCAGGAAATTAGAAGCAGTACAAGCTATAAGACAATGCAAGATGCAACCTACATAACAGTCCCAAGTTAAATGTGTCTTATGGGTAAGTGATCGTTGCAGGTATAAGTTGTAAGCTACGCAGATGCAATTCAACATAATCAGAAGCAATACAAACTAGACATCATACGGAAAACACAACCACATATAACAGTTCCAAGTAAGAGCAAGCACATGTGATGGTGGAGTAGGGGAGATGTGCTCATCATGTACACGTATGTTCTAGAAACAGGAACACGTGTCATATTCACAGGCATTATGTGTAAAGTAAGCAGATGCAATTCAAGTTAGAAACAATACAAGCTAGACATCATACGCAACATGCGACCACATATAATAGTGCCTAGTTAGAGCAAGCACCTGTGATGGTGGACTAGGGGAGATGTGCTCATCATCTACACAGCTACGTTGACTGTCTAGCCTTGTCTTGTCTTGCGAATCTTGTTGGGAGGATGGCGGAGTAGAATCTGTAGAGACCCCCTGTTTGAGTTGCTCCGAAGGACCACCATCATCCACTGCCGTACTAATCTTCTTCAGCTGTAATGATTTTGCACTGTGAAGTCAAACCGATAAGAAAAAGAAATAAGATTCGATCTTCAGAACTCATTCATGCATGATACTGACGAACACTACTCAGATGAAAGGAAAACACATGATGCGAGAATGGAATATGTATGAAAAACAGGATGGTGTGACATATTCACACCTATGATGTGGTAACTAAGCAGAAGGCATTTCAACAAATTAGATGCACTGCAAGCTAGACACCATATGAAAGATGCAACCAATATCACTCTGCCAAGTTCAAACTGTATGGCGTTTCAACAAATTAGAAGCAGTACATGCTAGAAATGATATGCAAGACATAACCAATATCACAGTGGCGACTTAAAGGTGCCTTATCATAAGTGACTGATGCGGGATATCCAAGAACAGTAGTCTGCTGTAGAAACAGGAACACATGTCATATTCACAGGCATTATGTGTAAAGTAAGCAGATGCAATTCAACAAAGTTAGAAGCAATACAAGCTAGACATCATACGCAACATCCAACCACATATAATAGTGCCAAGTTAGAGCAAGCACCTGTGATGGTAGAGTAGGGGAGATGTGCTCATCATCTACACAGCTATGTTGACTGTCTAGCCTTGCATTGTCTTGCAAATCTTGTTGGGAGGATGGCAGAGTAGAATCTGTAGATAACCTCCGTTTCAGTTGCTCGGAAGGACCACCATCATCCAATGCCTTGCCAATTTCCTTCAGCTTTATTGATTTTGCATTGTGAGGTCATATCGACAAGAAAAAGGAATATAATTCTCTCTTCAGAACTCATTCATGCATGATACTGATGAACACTACTCTAATCAAAGGCAAAGTCATGATACGAGGATGAAATATGTATGAAAAAATGGACAGCTTGACATGTTCACACCTATGATGTGGTAACTAAGCAGAAGGCACTTCAATAGATTAGAAACACTACAAGACACCATATGGAAGGAGCAATCAATATCACTCTGCCAAGTTCAAACTGTCTCGTCATAGGTGGCGTTCATCAAATCGAAGCAATACATGCTAGAAATCATATTCAAGACGCAACCCATCATAAGTGACTGATGCAGGATACACAAGAAGAGTAGTTTCATGTAAGAACATGGTGTGATAGACAGATATAGTATGTACCAAAAATAGCAAAGCACGTCATATTCACATGTATCATGTGTAAGCTAAGCAGATGCAGTTTACACTAATTAGGAGCAATACGAGCTTGACACCACATGCAACATGCAACCAGATATCACACTGCCAAGTTAGAGCAAGCACCTTGAATGGTGGAGTAGGGGAGCGGAGACTTGGACATTGTAATGCACTATCAGTACAAGGAGAATCGGTATAGATGCTCCATTTACGTTGCTGCAGAGGACCACCATCATCGCCTTCCTTCCTCTTTTCCTTCCTCTTTCTTGATTTTGCCTTGTCAAGTCAAACCCACAAGAAAAAGGAATAAAATTTGCTTTTCAAAACTCACTGATGCATGATACTGACGAACACTGCTTTCATGTAAGGCAGCCGCATGATACGAGGATGGAATATGTATGAAAAATAGGACGGCGTGACATATTGACATGCATGATGTATAAAGTGTAAACTAAGCACAAGGTGCTTGAACTTGTTAGAATCAATGCAAGCTAGAAACCATATGAAAGATGAAACCAATATCACTTTGCCAAATTAAAAGGGTGCCCTAACAAATGTATTTGACCAAAATAGAAGCAATACATGGCAACAAGCTAGAAATAATATGCAATATGCAACGAATAAAGGTGACTCATCATAAGTGATTGATGCAGGATACAGAAGAGAGGTAGTTTCATGTAAGAACAAGGTTAACACATAGATGTAGTGTGTACCAAAAATAGGAAGGCATGTCATATTCACAGGTATAGTGTGTAAACTAAGCACATGCAATTTACCCTAATTAGAAGCATTACAAGCTAGACAACGTATGCAACATGCAACCACATATCACACTGCGAAGTTAGAGCAACCTGTGATGGTGGTGTAGGGGAAGTGCGGTCTTCAAGTACAGAGCTACGTTCAATATCTTCATTTAGGCTTGCTGTTTCTTGAGAATCATGTGGAGAGGATGAAATTGCATTCTTTATAAGAGTATTGCCTCTCATATTAACCCACGCGCCTGACTGACTCATCATAAACGATAGATGCAGGATACACAAGAACAGTAGTTTGATGTAAGAACATGGTGTGATAGGCAGATGTAGTATGTACCAAAAACAAGAAGGTGTGTCATATTCACATGTATAATGTGTAAGCTAAGGAGATGAAATTTAACAAATTAGGAGCAATACAAGCTAGGCACCATATGCAACATGCAACCAGATATCACACTGCCATGTTAGCGCAAGCACCTTGGGTTGTGGAGTAGGGGAGATGAGATTTGGAACTAGCACTGCAGTACGAGTAGCAGGAGAACCTGCAGAGATCATCTGTTTTGGTTGCTCCAGAGGACCACCATCATTGCGTGCCTTCATCCTTTCAGATTTTGCCTTGTCAAGTAAACACACAAGAAAAACGAATGAAATTCGCACTTCCAAATTCGTTGATGCATCATACTGACGAACACAACTTTTATGTATGGCAACCACATTGTAGGAGGATGGAATATGTATGAAAAACGCTAAGGAGAAGGCATTTCAACAAATTGGAAGCAATGCAATCTAGACACCATATGAAAGATCCAACCAAAATCACTCTACCAAGTTAGATGTATCTCATTATAAGTGGCACTTCAACAAATTAGAGGCAATACATGTTTGAAATGATATGCAAGATACAACCAATATTACATCACAACTTGAAGGTGTATCGTCGAAGTGATTGATGAGGATACACAAGAAAAGTAGTTTGATGTAAGAACATGGTTAATAGAAATCGTAGTATGTACCAAAAACAGGAAGGCATGTCATATTCACAGTATAATGTGTTAACTAAGTAGATGCAATTTATCCTAATTAGAAGCATTACAAGGTAGACACCATATGCAACATGCAACCACATATCACACTTGCCAAGTAAGAGCAAGCACTGCGATGGTGGTGTGGGGAATTGCGGTGATCAACTAGAGAGCTACGTTGACTATCTTCATTTAGCCTTGCTGTTTCTTGAGAATCATGTGGGAGGATGACACCGCACTCTTTAAGCGAGTAGGGCGTCTCACAAGAACCCACTCGGTGACTGTCTCATCATAAGTGATTGACGAGGGATACAAAAGAGCATTAGTTTGATGTACGAACATGGTTAATAGACATATGTAGTATGTATCAAAAAGAGGAAGGCATGTCATTATCAAAGGTATAATGTGTAAAGTAAGCAGATGCAATTTAACCAAATTGGAAGCAATACAAGCTAGACACCATATGCAACATGTAACCACATTTGACAGCGCGAAGTTAAAGCAAGCACCTGGGATGGTTGTGTGTGGCAATTGAGATCATCAACTGCAGAGCTACGTTTACTGTCTCCAACTGCTTACACTGCACCCATTAGAGCGCTGAAACGCTTAGCGCTTATCTTCGAATTACACTGGAGCGACTTCTGTCTTTTCTTTTCTGCATTCATCAACACTACGTCAGAGTCTGAAATACCCATGCATAAAAAAACAATAGTGTGAGTATGGGTGAAGTGTGTGCACAATTAGTAAAGTGTAAAGGTAGCAGATAGCAGGTCAGTGAGAAATAAATGACGGGAGACATATGATAGCTCTACAACATGCATGGCACACTAAATTAATACAGGATTCTATGAGAATAATAGTCGACTGAAAGCAAATAGGTCAGTCCATTTTTTCTGCACCGTCCGATGTGCAAAGAACGAGTAGATCGCCTTCATCTACCTCCAGCCAGTCAGTGTTGACGATCTTCCTCGAAACGCCAGCGACCACCGGCCTAGTATTCCTACCCTGCCTGCGCCCTCCCCTCGACCTCACCGCACCGCCGTGCTTGGCACTGCCCCCAGCCATCCATTCAAGCCCCGCCGACCTCTAGATCGGGCGCAAGCACCTCCTGCGCCCCACACCCCTATGATAGACACCGATGCACCGCTTCCTCGGGGAACAGGCGGACTAGGTGCTCCGCGCGCCTAAACGGGTGCTGCTTCTTTTAGTTGCGGTTTGACTGACCCTAAATTGAAATCTAGGCGGGCTACTGACCTCTAGCAAAGGTGAAATAGTAAAAGGGAGGAAACCTTGTGCATTTAGTATCACGAAGAAGATGCAGTAAGAAGCGCTCAACTAGTTTCTTTCGTGGGATGAATACGGTGTGAGCGGAGACGTAAGATTTGCATGATTAAGGGAAGAGGAGTACCTCTTTCTGCTGGTAGTGTTGTGTCCTCCTTCTGTTTTTCCAGTGATCTTCTTGTGGTTTGTCGGAAACCAGAAGTTGTGGAGGACGGTGCAGCCTTGGACGAACCTATAGCCAAGTTGTTGAGTGTGGTGCGGTGGCCATCTATCGGCGGCGGGGAAGCAGATCCGAGGTGGCGAACGATGGCATAGCGGGAACAACTCTAGTGAGGTGGACGGTTGCGATAGTGGAGCGGCAGCAGTGAGGCGTATGACGGCATGGTCAGAGTGGTTCTGGTATAGTGCACGTCGGTGTCGGCGTCATGGAGGCAGCTCTGCCTCGGCTTCAGCTGCTAAGTCCTTGAGGGCGTTGCGGTTGCGGTTGTGTTGGACGATGATGTCGGGGTACCGGCTCCGGCGTGATGGAGGAGGGAGGCGGTGGATTGGCCACTATGGGGTGGAGGACGGAGGAGGCTGGGGTTTCGCGGCTGGTGGAGAGGGCGTTTTGGCGCCCACGGAGTATGAATGGGGAAACAGAGGGAAGCAGGGAACTAAGGGGGAACAATGTTTTGGTTTGAGACGCGCTTGTTTGAAATTTGGGGAAAGTTACAAACTTTGCCCCCATCTAAAATTTCGGACATTGCGGGTTGGAGGTAGGACAGTAATGTCAGGTGTCCCAAATGTGGGTGGGATAGATTTCGGCCAAGCACATGGGTGTTTAGGCGCGCATGGCGTATGAATGCTTCTCGGAGGCAGTTGAGACTGGCGTCTTGGTGAAGTTACAAACCTACCCCGGTTTAGACCTTTGGACATCGGGCCGATTGGCTACGGGCGAGTCAGACAGTAATTTCCTACCACCAAACATTTGTCTCACAGCGGTTTGGGTGACCGAGCCTATTTGGCGCCGTTCAATATTTGGGGCGAAGCATTAACATTTTCGGTTCTCTTGAATTGAACTTTCAGGATTTGTCAAACTTCACAAATCTTTACTCTTGAAAATCCTAAAGCTACGATTATTTGGGAATGGAGGGGGTACATTTGAATATGCACTGTACACGAGTATATATTAAAAAATATGCAACTTACCTCAGTTCATGCATGGTTCCAGATATATTCTCCTTGGTTGCAAAAAAAAAGTTAGATATGCGTATGAATATATATAGCATGTTCAAACTCACAACAAATATTGATGCCCCCTTTTACATCTAATTTACAAATGCCATTATCTTGGGTTCAAATAGATGAATGCACTTCCTATGAATTCGAATCTTCGAAACCCCCTTTATGTTGAATTCGACATGTATTCTATTTCGTAGCTAGCAATTTTGGAATGTATCCATGCAAGTGACAAATGTATAAAGTGCTTCACACTAACAACATGGAGTGCACTGATTAATGTTTATATATGAATTGCAAAAGCATCCATTGCTTGTATTTCAAACCGCTCTCACTCTATGGATCGATAATATGAAATAGACACATGCACATGCTAGAATTCAATAGAGTATGGGTGTCTGATAGACCGATTTTTGTCCATACGCAATTTGCAAAATTCATGATCTCATCCAAAAATAATAATGCAATTTATATTTTAGTTTAATGCGTAGAACCGCCTTTTACACGTAGATGCACTATGCCTCAGCCCGTTCTCACAAACGTGTTATATATCTCTCTATTTAATGCATAAGTGCACACACTTTATATGCATCGGCATTTCTCTTTCACACATGCTCACAATCTCTCTCAGGGTGTCGGGGTGTCTCACGCACATGCTCTCTCTGTTTCTCTCTCTCTTTCTGACTACTATGTACCACTCTTTTCACTAATCTCAGTTGGAAAACACTATTTCTCTCACATGCATATATACACACGCACGGTCTCTACTAGCCCTCTATACGCACATATATGTGCCTCGTGTCTCCCTTACGCACATTATCTTTAGGCCTCTCTACACATTGCCCCCCAACACACCTCTCTCTTAGTAGTTGGCAGATATGATTTCATCATATCATTCGGTAGGATATCCCTGGCTGTTAGGCTGGATGGTAATACGAGGCAAAGTTTTACCCTAGTTCGGACCCTTGCAGTTGAAGAAAGAGCCTACTCCTGGTACTGTATATTAGTGATAGGGGGTGTACAAAGTACACGTGAATACCAGGCATTGTGCGTGTGTGTATACTATCCACGAACTAGCCCCCAAGCTTTTGTAACATACTGGGGGGCTAGGGTTACAAATCATATATAGTCGGCTTATCACCAGTGGGGATAGAGTCCTCCGAGACTCTGGTAGCTTTGTGTTGTACGCCGAGTCCTCCACATGGGTCTTCGTATAACGCGTCCCGGTCCAACCTATATGTGGCGCAGGATGGAACCGACCCATGAGTCTTCATGTTGACCCACCACAACTAGAAATGATGTGCCCACCACAACACACACGCAATCGGCCACTAAGAAAATAAGCATATCCAATCGTACAACAGTATCTAGCTCATGATACGTCTCCATATTTTGTTGATGACACTGACGGACTTTGCATTTGATGCGTGCTCCGTATTTTGTTGGCGACACTTACGGTCATTGTATTTGAAGCGAAAGCATGATATGGTCACTGGACTTCAGAATAAGCTCATCACGGTCACCACATACATTTTGTCGTGCTAACCAACATGTGGTTGGATAGTTAGGAGGACAATGGTTTCTCGAGCCCACCAAGATTAAAGTCCCGGTGCTCGCATTTATCTTGTGTTAATTTCAGTATTTTCCGGCGATGTGCGTTCAGTGGGAGGAGACGTTCCACTCGACTACGAGGCACCTATGGTAACTTCGTAAAATCTCAAGATCATATATGCTGGCCCACTCTCTCGAAGGTGCTCATAGGGGTAGGGTCCGCGTGTGTGCGCTTATAGCGGTGAGTGCTTGCGCGTATATATGAGCCCTTGCTTCTGTACCGTGTGAAACAAATACATGTCATGATTATACGGTCACTGGCTCACCCGTACAACTCTGTATTTTGTTGATGATGCAATCAATTGACCAGTCAAACATTCCATGCGGCGCAACTAGTGTTGCACCATCAGGGTGCGTAACCGTGGGGCCCACCTGTCAGCCCGTATATGAAAGAAAGAAAATGATAGTTTGAGTCTGTCTGTGTTAATAAAATAGGATTACATTTTAGGGTGATCATACGGTCACTGGCTCACCATACAACTCCGTAATTTGTTGATAACACGATCAATTGACCAGTCAAACGGTCCACATTCAGCAGTGCACATTACCATAGGGCCCACCCGTCAGCGCGTATATGAAGGATAGAAATGGTTTTAAATTAGTGGTCGGTGGGTATTCGAAGTCGTGAGACCTCTAGTTGGGGGGGCATTGAGTGGGCGGTGGGGTGGGGATCGCGGGAGAAAAAGCTCGGCGCGGGGGGGCCTAGAGGGATGGCTGGTGCGGCGGCGGACCGGCGGTGGGGAGTGGTTTCGGGGCGGCATAGCGGCGCGGGCCGCCTGTGGTAGGCGGGGGCCGGCGGTTCGGCTGGTGGTGGCTGGCGGCTCAGGGGGGGGGTGTGGAGTTTGATGATAAACTGAAGGCCCTTGATTTCATATCCAACGGCCGAAAAATGTAATGACCAGAGATTAAAAAGTCAGTCGACTGACGTGTAGCCTCACCCCGCACGTACACATGCACACACGCAAGACACACACCCATCCAGGCGTGCAGCACTGACACGTACACATAACATACACACACACGCATGCTGGCGTGCAACACTGACATGTACACATGCACTCACAAACACACGCACGTACGCACCCATGCATGCAACACTGAAACGTACCCTTGCACGCATGCAACACTCGCACACCTGCATGCACACAACACACGATGCAAGACACACGCTCAACCTATACGTGCATGCACCCTTTGTTAAGGACATGGATTGTTATGGGTATTAATCAATCTTATCTGTGATAAGCAGAACATTGATGTTTGCAGCGGTCTTTATGAATCACAACCTATCGAACGGGCTATCAACATAGTAGGCTTATCTACATGAAAAAGATGACGTCACACTCAATGAAAAATCATCGGTTTATGAAATGCCCGCTTCTGACCGCCCTGGCCCACCCAAGGTTCCTCTGGTGTGCGCTGCCTGCGTTGGGTCACTGACATGCAGGCCATGTACCCAAAGAGCCCACATGTCGTTGGGAGAATGGTGCGGTGTACTAGATCAGAGTCGAGGGCGCCACTCGCTGCACGCCCGGCTGAACACGCCTCCTTCCCGCATTCAAACGCCTCCATGAAACCCGCCCGTGTGGAAACCGAGAAACCCACTCTGGACACACATCTGTTCATGACCGGGTCGACATAAAACGCAACGCCGGCCGAGCTCCTCCCGTCCGCCGTCTATTTAATCTCCTATTTAAACGAGGCCAAACGCCGGCCAAGAATCGCACACCTCCGGCTCTCCCCTATCTCCTCCTTCACCATTTTCTCCACTCTTACAATGGCTTACGAAGAGTAGTTATTCCGCATCCAAGCCGGCTGGGTACCTCCCTCCCCTCACCCGACGGAGCCAGTTGCCGCCCCAAGCCGGCGCGCGGTTCAGCAACTCGCCGCTCCAGGCTAGCTCGACGAGGAGCGGCGCACGGGCATCGTTGCAGCCGGCCATGCCGCCGCCTCGTACCGCGTCTCCCATTTCTCTGGCCGAGACTCCCATGTTGGAGGCCGCGCCATGCAAGCAGCAACAGAAGCCGGGTGCGCAGAGAGCAACGATTCGGTGGCCAGCGCCTCCGCGTCCACCGCCATCATCGAGGAGATGTTGAACACGGGAGGCTGCCGCTACTTGGGTCCCATGAAGGCCACCGCGGAGGCGACGCCGGCATACATAGCAGGTATCTTGTCGGGTCCTTTTGTTGCGAGGACCTTCGTCGACCCCGCATGGGCTCCACAGGAGGGGAATGTTAGGATGAACTCGAGCCGGTGCCGGCCATGGCGAAGTAGTGGCCAGTGATGCACTCGAACCGGTGCCAGCCACCATCATCTTCGGCATCAGCCAATGATATCAGTTGGGCAGTGGGAAAGCGAGCCGTCCTTTGCGCTGAAGCATATACCTCCAGGGCTCTCGGCAGTCCGGTGATCGTGCTGCCGGACATGAGCAACACAAATCGATCGGCGGGCGACCAGTTAGGCCAGGTGTTATATGCCTGTGCTTTCCAGAACTAGCACCACATAGTTCATTTGAATGTAATGAAATCCATAATGTTTCTATGAAAATCCGGTATTTTATATGATTTCCGTCATTGTTATATGAAATATCAGTTTGTCTACGTGTTTGCGTGAATTTCGTCCGGTTAGTTGAGTTGCCGTCATAATGTGTGCGGCTACGGTTGGATGGCGTAATTTGCGGGTCGCCGGTCGGTCTGCGGGCGGCTCGGGCGGCGTTGTGGGACAAAAAAACACAGCTCGTGCGAGCTCGTCTCAAACCTGCGCGCTGGAGGATGCATGAGCACCCGAGCCATTCCTTGTTCATCGGTGGCAAAGGCACTGGTGGACAAAAGGGTCGCCAATATTTTGGCTACCCCGGGCAAGATCCAAACAGCCCCTCCCAACAGATTCAAATCCCTCGTTCGCCGTGGAATTTTGCCATGTGTTGTTTTCATGGACTATCAAGATGCCCATGCATTGCATGGAACATCAAGATGCATTTTTTGACAAACTCCCGCATGCATACAAGGGATAATTAATGTACTCCTTTGCTAGTACCACGAGGCAAACACCATTAATAATGCATCGATTAGTGTTAGTGGCCTTGTATATCTGCAAATTGTAATTTTGATAGTGGCCCCTTGTATATAAAAAAGGAGGGAGAAAGATGAGAGATAAGGTGAGGAGGAGTGGGGCGTGGTGGTGACTGGTGGTCGGACTGGGCGGAGGCATGGGGATGGACGGCGCATTATGTCCAGGTTTGTATCTCTCTCACACACACCCACGTAGGTGGGGGACGTGCACGAAGAGAATAGGTGCACGCACTCCTATCTCTTTCCCAACCACGCCCGCGCGGGTACACGGTGGAGCTCATTTCTGTACGAAAAGGCAGCCCACGTAGTAATTTGACACGTGTACTGGTTGTCTACTTGGTGGAGGGAGGATCGTCTACCACGGGTGAACAAAGAAATTACTACTTGACGTGTTATGTTAAAAAAGAGGCAAACCATGTGGGGCCTACCATAGAAGCAAGGTTCTATACACTGGAGTACTTTTGATGTGTCCCGTCAACTCATAGAACGAGGAGAAGCTTGCTTAGTACTCCGTCTTCCCCGCCCACGGGCGTGGTGGCTTGTAGGATGAGGTGAAGCTTTCTTACGAGTAGTAGTAGTAGTACTACTGTATGCCTTACGCCCGCTCCCTCGCCCACGCGCGCGGTGGCTCGCAGCACGAGGAGAAAATTTTACTACTCCCTCCGTTTACTCCTCGTCCCTACTACGTACCTTGGTTAGAGAGATTATCATATTGTTTGGATTATATATGTCTTTAGTACTCCCTCCATTTACTCATACAAGGCCACTATAAAAAAATACATTTTGCATCTATACAAGGCCACAAATAGTAATCGAGACAAAAGTTACTACTCTCTCCTTTCCAGTTTATGGCTCAATTTCAAAATCTCTCCAACCAAGATAGATGGTGAGTGGTCGAATTAATTTTGCAGTTTGCACAAGTAATTAGTACGCTCATTTTTCTCAAGAAGTTATGTTTACCGAGGCATTAATTAGAACGAATGCATGAATGACCACTAAATTTCCATGAACTTCTACATGCATTGGTGAGTTTCCTCTTGACATTGCTTGCATCGGGTGATCTAACGCACCTCGAAATCCAACATGTAATGGTACTACTACTAGTAGTAGAACTGAGACTTATCAAACAAAAAAAGAATGTTTTTTAGATGAGCCCTATAAACCCTAGTGGGTACATACTCCGTAAAAACAGATTTTTCCAAAACTAAGTCGTTCCCTTTCATGAATTCTGTACTTCCCGTCGTCGACATGTGGGACATATAGCAACCGGGTCGACGTGTCAAGCACCAAATAACAGTGCAGAACAGCAGGGGGGACACACCCCACTCGTACCGGCCCAGTAGTAGTAATGAGCAATGAGACGTCAAATCCCAATGCCGCACCTTCCCAGACGGACGAAGCAACCATTATTTCACAATTCGGTTCACCATCATCTCAAACCACGTAGTATTGCTTCTGCCTCAAGAGGGACACACACATCACCTTGGTACATCATGACACGTGGGACCGCATGACAGGCCATGCTCCCTCGCAAAGGCTCGGTAAAATCACCTCATTTTTACTATACTTCCTCCGTATCGGTTTACTACATGGCATGCACGTCGTTCTAGGTTGAGAATTTAACTGGCTATATATGTGATGAACAGTACTCTAGCCTTTTAAAAAATGTATACTTTTGTACAGTAGTAGTATCGATGGATTGCGCCATGGAGCAAAAATTTAAATTAAAAAAAGGTGGTACATACAGAGAGCACTCGTCGCCAAATTATGCATAGAGTACTATTAAAAAGCTAGTACGTGCTTAATTGGGGTGCTAAATTCTATTAAAGAAATACTAGTAGTATGTACATACTGAAGAGTTAAAGTAATGAGAAGAAACATAACATAGTTCTGCTGGGGGCTCATCACAACACACCCCTCAAATTAAACTAAGCACGCCTGAAATTAAACTATGCAACTAATCTGGTAGACACTGCATTAGAACCACCATGAGCAATGATACTGACACCTTACTCACTCGGAGTCCTCGTCCACATCCTTGACTTCGTCCTTGTCCGTCTTCCTCTTGGCTGATACTTCTTTGCTTGAACTACACACTTGGCTCTTGCTCTTCATCCAACCCTTCTAGATATTGAAACAAAGGTGGCCATCCATTGCAGCGTAGTGGGTGTGGTCTATATCTAGTACATTCCGCTGCCATGCATGACGATGAAACGTGTAAAGAGGTTTCTCCAGTTTACGGTACGAAGGATGAACCATGGCTCCTGCCAGGGTCAGCATTGAAGGCTGGCCACCGGAGGGCAGCAGCCGATTCTTCTGGAGGTCGAAGGGGTTGCCTACAACGAGGCCTATCCGACTCAGGACTTCTTTGTCATTCCTAAAGTCTACAGTACTGAATTTGACTAGGTTGCTATCGAGGAAGTTCTTAAAATCCAGGCATTTAATGTCGGCATGGCATATGTGGTAGACCAAGCATAAGTCATGCACGCAAACCTGGATCACGGCGGGCTTCTTCCTATCTTCGTCCTTTAGATCCTTCTCTTGTCCCAGGACTGTGGTCTACTCAACATCTAGCCCAGCGACACACTCATCATCTGAGTTTTCGAATATGCTCTGAAGCGAGAAATGCATCCTTTCACCGTCACGGAAGAACGGGTGTAGATGACGTCGAACTCATCGCCGGTGATGGTTCTAACCTTGTACACACCGCCGATCATGGAGATTTGGGATGCCATGGATTTGGGAGGAGGGTTAGGATTAGTGGAACTGCCGTAATGTGAAAAGGACGGGACAACTAGGAGAAAACCGCCGTAGTATTAAAGGACGTGCGGGGACGAGTAGGAGCGAACTGCCAGAGTGCGAATGGCAGGGTAGTGGCTTTCCATTCTCCCATGATACGGGCTTCCGAGAGCCCTTGGATCTGAGATCGAACGGTTGCATGGCGTGATTCTAGACCTATGGGTGAATATCCTATCTCGAGGGTTATTCGCAAATTTTCAGCAACTTAGCATGCGATCGCTTGATTCAGATCCAAGGGCTGCTAGCAGCCCGTATCATGGTCGCGCCTACCACGACCGTCGCGTCGCTCACGCGGTCGCGCCCTTGGAGATTTAACACGGTGAGTTAGGGATGTTGGCATGTCATACATAGTCATCACTTAGTCACTCATACTACAACAAGGTTAGCTATAAGGTTGGCTATAAGTGTATTTTTTTACTTCTCTCTATCTTTTTCAGATTTTCCATCCCATAATATAAGAACGTTTTTGACACTACTGTAGTGCCAAAAATGTTTTTATATTATGGGACACAGGGAGTACTAGTATTTATTGCATTTTCCAAGGAGTGACCTCTTCCAATGAAATGGTGTGCTTATTAGTTTTTTGTTGCTGAGTTTGCTTCATTTAATTAGCTATAGACTCAAAATTGTCTTTTCACCTAGGTACACACGCTTAGCACCATTTCTTCCTTGGGTCACCAAACTAGTCTCTCTCTTCTTGATTAACTTGCCACATCAGACTTTATGCCTATGTGGCAAGCTTAGCACCTGTAGGAGCAAGTAAGTACAATAGTGCGCTTTACATGACATTTTTGCATATGTGGAGGAAAGAGAGGAAAGGGAAAAGTGGAGAAGTGGGCTCTCATGCAAGAGCCAGCCTCTACTACATGGTGGAGCATTGGGAGAGGCACCTGTATGGAGGTGGTCAGGAATCAGGAGACTCACGCCGGTCGTAGCGCTGCAGTTAAAATGATAATGGCAAGTCAAATCACGTGGCCCCACCTGTCCAAAGAAGAATCATTGTCAAATCACACAGCCCTCGCTTGCAGCAGCCTACTCCCTCGTCTTCTCCGCTCTCATCAAACAGACTAGGCGGAACTGCCCGCCATCACAAGCAGAAAAGCCCGCCCTCGACTTTTAAATACAACTACATCCGCTTAAGAATCCAATGATATACTTTTTCGACATAGTAACTCATATTTAGTTAGTCAAATGGATGACCGAGAACTATGTGCACGCCCTATAAACTGAGACGCCTAAAAATAAAAAAACCGAGACGGAGAGGATAGTTTAGCACGTATCTTTTTAGATCAATATAGTTGGGATTCACCAAGGAGCAAAACCAAGTGGTAGGCTGCTCCTGTTGTGTTGGCGTAGCAACTCAAGCATGGTCAGTCCGCACATGAAATGGCAACACACTTAACAGGACCCCTTTGGACGACATGTGGCTCATCCACCGTTTTGTTCCACGTGTGATGCACCAAATTACAGTTCGGAGCAATGGTTGGAATTGGAGGCACCCCGGTCGTAACGCCGCAGTAGTAGAAAATGAGCGATGAGGGGTCAAATCACAAAGCCCCACCTTTCCCGCATTAAGCTGGACGGACGAAGCAACCATCATTTCACTCTAGGGTGCAAGAGCATAAAGAAAAGAGAAAACAATGATGCGTGCGGCAGCTACCTAGGGCGCCCTAGGGTAGGGGTCTCCACTACAGATCCTTTTTTTGAAAGCGCCTCCACTACAAATCGGCTTCTCCCTCGTCCTCTTGAATAAAACCGATGATGAGTGTGGCGGTAGGGTTTGTAGGAGTACTACAGCGTGCGAGGCCACGTCGTAGTAAACCAGTTCGAGTTGATGCCTTAAATATGTGTGGGCCGCTTGGTTTTACGGGAATGAGGCAGCATTTTGGGTTCGGGGACCAGTGGAGATATAGTATACGTACAAAAAGTTGTGGACGTAGGTTCTACCGAAAGGCAATGATGCATGGGCCCTGCATTTTGCTATACCAGGGGCCGTGTGAAATTTGCTACTCTACTCAAAACTAGCAAGGTACACATGCATTGAACGCATGAGATTTCGAAACCAAATTATGAATAAATACACACTATAGCATGTAAAGCTTTGAGTCATATATGCATGACGTGGATGTTCGTTTAGTTCTTATAGTTCATCTCATTCAAAATCAATTAGTTTTATAAAAATGTTAAGATTCATGGGGTTGTGCATTGTAAAGCATAAAGTAAAAAACAAATAATGGCAATTAATTTAGAAAAAAATCAATTATGATACAGAAGATTCTAGAACAAAGGAGAAGTGCTTGTGTTTTGAGGTTTGTGCATTATGCTTAAGTTCAACCATGGAGTCTTCTAAATTGTACATGTGACAGATCTGGTGGAATGTTGATGATATCCAACGGCCAGTAGTGCTCGGATTTGCCATCTCTGCACTGTCGGATTAGCTTCATCTAGCGACCATCTTTCAAAGTTATTGGCACACTATATAGTTCTTGTGGCCATAGTTGCATGTTTTAGAAAAAAGCTACTAGTGGGTTGTACTATCTATTTAGGAATAGAAGATGTATACATGGAAGTTGTAGGGAAGGAGATGACATGGAGCATCTCAATTCCTATGAGTAATTGGAAAAGAGGTGTCATTTGGTTCACATCATAGGAACTTTTCTATTGAATCTAGAGATGACATGTATCTCAATTCCTATGAGGAGGGATTAGAAAAGAGATGTAATTTGGTTTATATCATAGGAACTTTTCCATTGAATATATGCTAATGTTTATTTTCCTTTGAAATTAAGGGAGTATAGGACTCCATTCATATGAACCAAGTGGCTCTAAAGCTATAGAAATGGTATCATGTTTATTTCCTTTGAAATGTGGAGTATATGAATCTATTCCTATGAACCAATTGGCTCTAAAGGAAAAAATCCTATAAAAATCATATCATATAGAGTTCCTATGATATTCCTCGACACTAAAGGATGGTTGAAATTACTGCGGGTGATACGATGGTCTTTCTTTGTAGACTCCTCACCCATCTCTATAGTTACCTCTCGAAGATGAATGACATGATATATACAGGGTATTCTACATGTGCAATTTGGTACACGAAAACTCGGTAAAAGTTTGCAAGGTTTGAATTTTCAATAAAGCTATATGCACTACATTTCGGAACGGAGGGAGCATACGGTAGTTGCTAACACTCACGTGGAAGATTTGTGTGTAGGAGGAGTGGCTGTTCTGTTAAATGACATGGAAAAATTGATACTGTCGGATGCCGATCTAACGGTTCTTACGGCGTTCGTCAGGAAAAGGCTTGTGGCGAACGTTTGTCGGATAATGATTTACGGACACATGCATTGCATTGATACGTGCCCCCCTCTCTCTCACGCACACACACCCTCACGAGTCACGACCCTCCCGAGTCCTCTCGCAAACTCGCATGTCTCACCCACCGTCTATCTGCAGGTAGACGTCACGCACATATGTGCTCTTCACACCCCCCCTCAGAACTTCTAAAAAACAAAAGACGTCGCGCACATTTTGTTTTAGCTCACACGTCACACACTTATACTATTACTCTTGCGGCAAACGTTCTTTGGGCATAGTATATTGTACTCTCACGAAGAGAAGCAGTGCACGCATGCACTAGTTCTCTCACACCCACTCGCGGGTACACGTAGGAGCGCATTTTTTTGAAGCTGGTACAACAAAATCACTCCACTATATATATAAGAAGGAGCCTTAGCACTTGCTTTACTAGGGTTCCTCTTGTTCACTCTCTCATGCTCTCCAGATCTAAGCAAGACATAGGTGGCCACACTCTCTCTTAGCTCACGGCTGGTCACAAATCCGGCTAGACAACCTCGACCGGGACAAGGTGTAGGTGCATCATTCACGCTGTCGTCGGCGGCGAGGGAGGAGACCAACGTCTTCCTGCGTGTCCCGATCGGTGGCCGTGCCGTTCTCTCTGAGAAAGCGCCGGCTCGGGAGAGCCTCCGACCCCTTCTTCCTCCCTACAGTATTGTGTCCAAGATGCGGCCTCCCGACGCCGTCTTTGCCACATGCCGTCGACCCGCAGGTATATATTCCTTAGAAACGGAACACCTGCCTTGCTCTACTGCCCCAGCTCTCTTCATGTGGATCTTTTTCTACTTCCGTCCGTTGTTCCAAAGCTACCTAGACTTTTACTATTATTAGAGGTAAATCTAGTTCATACAGTCGACTCTAAGCGTTGGTTCAAACAGGGAAGAAAGTGGGAAAGCTGTAGCATGAATCTATGACTTGGTTCTAAGAGGAAACGGGGGAAAGTACTAGGTACTGGCTACCCAACCGGTCTCTTGGTTGAAAAGACGAAGAAAGCATGGTGGATGGCTAATGGTGGGGGGAAGTGGACCTTTCTCTTGGTTGAAAAAGGAAAGAAAGTGACGGGTGTTGGGGGACAACGCAAATGAGAATGAGCAGGTCTAGATTTCTTGTGCTCACTTAGGAAAATGTCGCCGAGGAGATAAAACATGGGACAAACGCAGACATGCTGCCTGAGTGTTTGCCGCTCTTGGCAGCCACATCTGCCTCACCACTTTATGCCCCTGCTGTCTCTACGCCCATATAGCTACCGTTAATGTAAAATCACATGAAGCATTAAGCAATGCCACTTAATGTCACTATAACTAATGGTCTAGTGCCGTCGATAAATTGAAGCAATGCCACCACCATTTTATGAAGTGCTTCTGTCTTGCTTTATTTCCCATGAATTGTGTTTTTGTAGTTACACTTAAATCTCACACCGCTAACATTTCTTCATCCCAGTGGAACTGCACAAATTTGATTGCACATTTACTAACCATGTGCTACTCTCATGACAGTAATACTAATGCTATTGTTCTGCATGTTAGTCTAGTGGCATTGTTGATGTGATGTGATGCTACTTACTTAAGGACTCTTCATAATGTCAATCTAGTGCCAATTATAACACAATAGATGCTGCTGTTAATCATACGCCACTGCAAATATCTGTCACTGTTTAAATAACCGTATTTCGTATTTGCACAAATAGGGATGTTTGTCTCCATATCGTTTTGAGATGTCTGTCTTCGTATCGTTTCTATCCGCTCAATCAAAAGCACACACCTCAGTTTTAGTACAACTGCACAAAATGAGATGGCTATCCTCGTTGCCGTCGTCTAACCTCCCGTCTTCAAGGTATTCCTACATTGGTAGTAACTAAGGTAGAATGACCAACGCAATCTAAAAGAAGCTGATTCGTACGTTTTACTTCCTGGTTGCAGTGCAGGGACGAGTGAAAACAACTGCATCCTAGTCCGGAATGCAATGTCTACCAGTTCATCCATGGACCAAGGACTAGCTAGGATGGCTGCACGGCGGTTTTTTGGACAGGTGTGCGGACAAGAGGCATTGTGGTCTGCTTATTTCTGCAAATAGCGGTGCTTAAATTTAGTGTAATGCACAAGAATTTCACCGGTCAAGATAACCTTTGGTTCGATTCAGCATTCCAAATGAGACCACAATTACAATTTGTTATTCGGAATGAGAGAACCTAACCTGGATGGTGGCAACAAGAAAAAACCAGACCGACTCCGTGAAATTTAAGCTCGCCGGAGGCCCTTTTGCTCGAGAAGCCTTGCTTGTTTTTTCCTGATTTGTAAACCTTCTCACAACTTTGTCTTTTGCTATGAACTAGTATATGTTTGTTATGTTCTATGAATCATTGAGATGTATAAAATTGCTTAACTTATGCTTTTCAAGTTTTTTATGAAGACGAGTTTAATGTGAGTGTTCCACATGAGCATTGGACTAGCGTGTGAACGCTTGGAATTTATTACATTGTGGCCTCATTTAACCGCATGAACCACTGTAACAAGATACATAGTTGCTTATATGTCAGACAGAAGATTGTTGATTGTTAGCTGGTCGATAGCCTAGTGTTGAAGTGAGCTGAGCCAATGTGCCGTGTTTTGCACAACTGCTTACAAGTGGGGTAGCACCAACATTGTTTACATGTACTTATGTATACGTTGGCGCACAGTTCTCGAATGAGTGCTCTATTTCATCAAAACACACACTGCTCGTATGATAAACCGTGACAACTTATGTCTTACCATGCCATATTCATGAAAAAACTAGCGAGGACGCATTTGTTTGGGAAACAATTATGATGGTTCTCACATGATTCACGGGCACACAAAAGTAGCAGCAGTTCCCATAGACGGATTCAAACAGAGTACTAGCCCTAGAGGGGTCGATAACAGGCAAGGTTCGGATAATTAGACACAATCCAAACTACTATTAAACACTAGCTGGGGCAACTATTTCATGCCTCGATCTAATTTGGGCTGGACACAAGACGGACCTTGCCATGAACATCATAGAGGACGTCCCGCAGCAGCTCAATCCTGTGAACCTTCACGAAGACAACCTTGTGGCCTTGCCACTGATAAACTTGTTTGTGGAGGCATGCCACGTCATCTTCCTGCGTAAGCTTGACAAGAACAGTATGCCTCACAAACGAAGGAGTACCTTTGAACTTCTTGTGCTTCAGTACACCCTGGACAACATGCCTGACAACAGTGAGGCTGGAATAAAACTCTTCATTGGTATAACCGCAAATGGCCTCCAGGATCTAGCAGCCTAAGAACTCTGTTTTCCCAGTGCGTATATTCAGGTCATCCGCCTCATAGTGAGTGACATGTACAACCACACAATCCTTGTCTGCATCAGGGCTCTAATTGAAACAGAAACAAATTCCGAATTACTTTTCAGTATAAGAAACATAAGTTATTTAAACCACTATGTATAACATGGCATCGAAGCTAATAAAATTTTGCATTATTAATCATCACATACTTAGATGGAAAACCACAATCGACATCGGCAAAGAAGAAAATCACCTTGGGCAGCTCAGTGGGGGAGGGGGGGAGGACACATCCTCGAAGGGGGAAAACTGCTCCTGCAGTGCCACAGGGGCTGTAACCTCAAACAGGGCGTTGACCATCTCAGTAGTGGCCGTGAGCGTATCTGGGGTCGGCTCGGTGGCTGCCTCCACCTTCTTGGAGCTCTCTGTCTTGTGGGGATCAACCTCCCACGTCTGCTCCAATATCGGCAGATCTTTTCCTGGTTCTCCTTGGTCCATCATGAAGCTGACGAATACTAGGAGACCACTGAAAGGAAAACACAATCGCAATGACAATGAAACAAAAAAGAGAGTGAGGATCGGTTACTGCTTTGCAAAAGTTCTTTTTTTTCTCTGAACGAAAATATACCAACATCACGGATCCGCTTACCTTCCCTTCGTTGGGAGAGAAGAACATTGGCAGATGCGAGTGTTGCCTTTCTTGAAGACGGTGAGGGAGAAGGGGATTCAGCGAAGAGTGAAATGATGGTTGCTTCATGCTTCAAAC
The DNA here is from genome assembly GCA_021437245.1 of Aegilops speltoides. Classification (NCBI taxonomy): domain Eukaryota; kingdom Viridiplantae; phylum Streptophyta; class Magnoliopsida; order Poales; family Poaceae; genus Aegilops; species Aegilops speltoides. The sequence continues at coordinate 234,530,339 of CM038143.1, forward strand.
TTAGACTGCGGGGAGGTGGGGTTTTGTGATACGACGGCTTGTTGCTGCCACGCTACGACCGGGGTGACTCTCCTCCTGCATACTGCCTTCTAATTTGGTGGACGGCATTTGGGCCCGCGTGCTGCATGGCCCGCATTTCGGTGAACAAAAGTATAACGGCATTCAGTAGAGGGAGATGTTTCAATGACCTAGGAGGAGCCAGAAGCAGTAGAGTGTCTCCACTATACTAGTAGTAATTGTTTCTCTGGGTAGCTGTAGAGTGTCTCCACTGTACTAGTAGTAATTGTTTCTCTGGGCCCAAGACAAAACAGCCCATCCACACTAGTAAATAGTAAAATCAATTCAAAAGCCCATATATTTACTGAATGAGAGGTGCTACCCACACCCAGGCACCCATCACACCGCCCCCCAAAAAAACCTGGGTGCTCTTCTTCCTCCTCGCTCCCACCCACCTCACGTCAGCTCGCTCCACTCGTACCCCCAAATTCCTCACCTCACTTGTCGTGGTGGGTGCACGGCAGATGCCAAGGGATGGCTAAAGAGAGGAGGAGGCTCGAGGGCGCTGGTGGGCTCCAGAGGTGAGGTTGGCATGCGCGGGCACGGGACGCCGGACATACCCAGGTTCGGGGCTCTCCGGAGAGATAACACCCCTAGTCCTGCCGAGTTTGGTTAGATGATTGATAGTACAATGTTGCTCCTGGAGCTGTATGGAGGAGGAAGGAAGCTGGCCAAGGCTTGGGCTGCCCCTTCTCTCCGGTGCTACTGTTTGGTGGCTAGTCCTATGCTTCTGCTTCTTGCTTTTTGTCTCTGTGTGTCGTATGGTGATGTCGATATGATAGTGCGATGCCCCTGTGGGCGTGGGTTCCTGGGGGGTTTTATAGATCAACCCACCCAGGGTTACAATGGTAATATGCCGAGTTGGTGGGTCTGTATTGTCGGTGCCCGGGACTCCGAGCTGGGTCCCGCTTGGGGGCTTGTGGTTCGCCGGATTCCCCTAGGCGCGGGCCCCGCATGCCTAGGGGACTGTGCGCCGTCTTGTCAATCGTCAGGTCGTGGCCGAGTCGAGTCGTGTCACAGGTTTCCATCGTGCCGCCGCTTGCTATCGCTGGTGAGGGCGGCAAAGATCGTAGCCATGCCAGCCTTGGTCGTGGTAGGTGAGGGTATCGCGCCGCCTTTACCGGCCACAAGCTTGGTGGAAACACTGTTGCCTTGGTCATTGGTGGCTTGGGTCACGTCCCATCGTACGGCCTGGATGGGATGGGAGCTGACCCGTGGCTGGGTTGCCGTGGGCGCCACGGGTGGTGCTGGCTTGCCGTGGAATCCTTGGTTGCGCCGGGTCGAGTTGTCTTGCGCCAGTTGGTATGGCCGGGTAGACATACCTTGCTGCGTCGAAGAGTTTGGCCGGATTGCGGGCCCTGCCGGGTCGAGCGACTCGGCCAACAGCATGCCGGCTTGCGGGGTGATGCGGGCCCCGCTGTTTTTCAAGAGGATCCGGGTTCCGTTGCCTGCCCGGGGTTCATCCCCCCGACAGTAGTCCCCGAAGCTGTGAAGGTCCGCCGTCTTCTGATGAGTGGGCCTTCCCAGTTTCCCCCTTGAGCAAGGAAGATTCTACGAACGCCGGGTCCGGCAACACCCGCTGTGTGCCAGTTTTCTCGGAAACCGGATCGCGGCATCCCGGCTGTGGCGGGAACCGAGGAGTTCGTCAAATCTTGAGGCGACCCCTTGGGCTTCGCGCAGGCGCCACGTGGCGCTCGGAAGTCGGAGGGGCCTGACAGGCTACACGCGTGATGGGACCGGGCGACGGGCCGGGGGCCCGCTGCCGCGCGCCCTTGGGCCACGCGCGCGGATTTATTATGGCGTCTGGGGGCCGGTTGCACTTCCTCGAGCAGTTAATGCATGCGTACTTGCACACTTATTGCGGGGTAGTGGAACGGGCACGTGCAGACGATGCCACTTCCCCACGTTTGATCTGGGGCTTATAAATTGAGGGGGGCAAGGGGGCGGCGGACACCATTCTCGCTCGCGCCCTCCTGTCCCCCTGCTCGTGCTCTGCTCTTTGCCACCGACGCACAGCTGCGTCCCCAGCCCCGAGCAGAGCCTCCTCCACCGCTCGTCTTCTTCTTCTATCCATGGTGCTGCCGTCGGGCTCTTGGATGGACTCCAATGTCACCCCCGAGGACATCACGCAGCTTCGAGCTTTGCGGCGCTTGCCGCGGGAGACGGACGTCGGCGTCCTCCTGCCGCGCGGCGAGCAAAGGCCCCGACCCGAGGGGCAGGAGCGCGTCGTCTTCCTTACCCGTTTTGAGCGTGGGTTCGGGCTGCCGGTGAGCACCTTCTTCCGCGCCTTCTTGGAGTTCTTCGGGCTTCAACCGCACCATCTTGGCGCCGGCGCCATCGTCCAACTCTCCGGCTTCGTGACCCTGTGCGAGGGGTACCTGGGGGTCAAGCCGACGATTGACCTCTGGGCGCGCTTCTTCTCCTTGAAGTAGCTGGGCCGGTCGGCCGGGGAGTTTGCCGACTGCAGCGCCGTCGTCATCTCCAAGCGGTTGGGGGCAGATTTCCCCAAGATTCCGCTCGAGGGTTCTGCCAAGAAGTGGCAGAATTCTTTCTTCTATGTCTGCAACCATGGCACGGACCATATCAATCTTCCCCCCTTCGTCATTGCACCGCCGTGAGCGAAGACGATCTGCGGCTACTTGCTCCAGCGCCCGTCGCAGGAGATCGTCAATCTCTGCGAGCGGGTGACGGTGATGAGGACACAGGAGGGGCTCGCCGGCACGGACCTCCTCGCCGCATTCATCTCCCACCGAGTCCTCCCACTTCAGAGGCGCTCCTGCCTCATTGGCGAGATGATTGTCCTGCAAGACCCCAACCGGATGGGGTCGACGCAGCTATCTGCGGAGCAGGTCGCGCGCGGCGTCAACGACATCTCCAAGGCCAACCTTGGAGAGGATTGGCGATTCGGCAAGGCGCCGAATAGCCAGTCGAACCCGGCACCGCAGGTGAGCGTCTGGTCTCCTTATTTTTCTGCCGCGCATCTTCTTGTTCGTCCTTACACAACGTGGGAGGTTCTCTTGAATGCAATCCGGCATCCTTACGCCCGGGCTCCGTCGCAGGTGGCGCCGGTGGCACCAGAGGAGCCTGCGGCCCAAGGCGGCAAGGAGGTGGCCGAGTCCGACGCCGGCGCTGGGCGCCGAGCCGGTAAGTCTTGCATGTTTCCTTCTTCGTTTCGTCTTGAATTGTTGCTCGTGTCGCGGTGAAGGCGAGGTTGATGCCGGTTGCTGGTGTAGCGGCGTTGCGCGGGGGAGGCGGCGACGCGGGCGGAGCTGGTCTCATAGGCGGCGCCGAGCCGCCTGAAAGACGGCGTCGCATGCGACGCGAATTCGCGGAACAAAATGCACGGCGGACCCGGCCGAGCCCGGGAGGCCGGCCAAGAAGAAGAGCGGGAAGCCGATCCCGTCCCGGCGGGGCGGGTTCTTTCTGCTTGCGCTGGATTTATAGTTTCTTTCCTTATTTTGCCTTCTTCTTGAGTCACCCATCGCTACGGCGAGAGCGCTGGCGAGGCATGCCGCGCCCGAAGGACCGCGCCCGCAGAGCTGGTCCAACCCTGCCGGTCTGGCCGGGGAGGAGGGGCGAGGCGACTCGGACCTCGGCCTGGATCCGGACGACGCCGAGGCCTTAGCCTGGCGGGACAGGAACTGGGCCGAGGCGGAGCTGGAGGCGGCGTCGGTCCAGGCTTGGACCGACATGGCGGCGGCATGGGCGTGATCCGGCGTGGAGCCGGCCTGTCACGAGATGCCGGAGGGCACGGTGGTGGGGGTGACGGTTTTTGAACTGTCGTTGGTGAGGGAGCGCGGCCGTGGGGGCTGGGCTGAGGTGGCGATCCTTGACCAGGAGGTCGTGGATGTGGGGGGCGATACCCCGCCGCGAGCCGATGTGGTCGAGCGCGCGGGGGCTGATGGTAGTGGAGGCGGCGGCATCCTGGAGGAGGTGCCGCAGCCGGCGGCGCCGGAGGCGCCGTCGTTCATGGAGGAGGCACCGCGGGCGGCGGTGCCTGAGGTGGCGACTCAGGGCGTCCCGGTGTCCGGATCGCCATTGGCGCCGGAAGGAGCGTTGGAGGAGGTGCTGGCGCGCCATAGCGACCAGCGGGGCACGCTTTGGTGCCCGGCGGTAGGCGCCGAGCTGCCGTGTGCCGCAGCCAGCGTGAAGCGAAGCGCGGCGCCTTTGGGCCCTGCACCTGGAGGAGGTGGCGCTGGATGCCGTCAGCCGCCGCCTGCGAGGCCGGACGGAGCGGCTTGAGGCCTTTGCCCAGGCCGAGACGGAGTGGATGCACGACCTTGAGCGTGCCGTCCTGGTAAGGCCTTCTTCTTCGTTTTCTTGTAACTTCTTCATTATGGGGGCGCGCCAGCGCACCCACTGGGTGTAGCCCGCGAGGTTCGGGCCAACTACGTAGTAGTTGGGTCAAATCTTTAGATCACCGGGCCTTGTTCTGACTTCTATCTTCTTTCAGCAACTTGATGCTTTCGGGGTTGCCGCCTTCAACCGACTCCTGGGTAAGCATCGGGAGCTCAAGGAGCAGCTCACTGCCAAGGAGGAGGAGCTTTGCGTCGCTGCAGGTACGTTCATGCTCTTTTCTAGTGGGGGGGCGCTAGCGCACCCATTGGGTGTAGCCCCCGAGATTCGGGCCAACTGTAACAGTTGGGCCAAATCTCAAGTCTTTTCTTTTTTCTTCTGCTGAATTCTTTTTCTTTGCAGCCGAGGTGCTGTCTTGGCGGACCCGGCTTCTCCGGTCTGGTCATCATTATGACCGGCTTGTTGCTACGCCGGCTGCCTAGGCGCCGAGGTGGCGCAGGCGAGGGCGGAGGCGGCCGCGGCCCGGCGGTCTCTTGACGAGGCGAACCGGCTGCATGAGCAGCTGGCGGGTCACAAGATCCGCCTTGAGGCCAAGGTGGAGCTTCTGAAGGCAGAGGCCGCCAAGGTGTTGGAGATGCAGCAGGCCCTAGCCAAGGCGGACCAGCAGCGCGGTCGGCTGGTCGATGACAAGGGCCGGCTCCAAGCCCAGGTGGATCGCCTGCGGGAGCAGGCCGCCGCGGCCGAGGAGGCTCATCAGGACGAGACTCGTCGCCGGGACGTGGCTGAGAAGGCGGCTGAAGACAAGGACGCCGAGCTGAAGGCGGCTCTTGCTAAGGCGGCCGATCTGGAGAAGGCACTCGAGGAGCGCGACCGCGTCGTGGAGTGGGAGTGGCGTGGTACGTTGCTCGAGGCACAACACCTGGAAGAGTCTTTCTCCAGTAAGTGCTGCTTCTTGTAATTTTTCTGGGGAGGGACCCTGCTTTTCTTCCTTGTTTGTTCTTCTAATCTTGCTTTTTCTTTGACGGCAGGGGCCTTCCCGGAGACGCAGCGGCTGGCGGAGGAAGCCGTTCGCTACCAGCATGACCCGACCGGCGTTGTTGGGTCTGGGACGGAGCCACGGGTAGCATGGACCTTCCCGGAGATCATGGCCGCTGCCGAGGCCCGCCTGCGGGCCCTGGGGACGAAGATGGAGCGGCTGTCCCAGGCCGGCACCGCGATGACGGCGGCCTTGTGGCCGGACTCCGTCCATCCGCGCAGCTTCTCGTGCCTGGCGCGCTGGCTGGAGGCGGGGTCCGGACCGTCTTGGCGAGTGGCGTGTTTCTGCCGCCCGTGTCGGTGCCGGTGCCGAGATGGCACTATGGTTTGCGCTGTCTTGGCATCCAGATCTTCAGCTTGACGTGCTAATGGGTCATTGCGCTAGTTCGGAGCAGTTGCTGCAGGAGCAAGCTGGTCGGATCGCCTCCCGGGCTAGCTACATCGCCGAGTTCGCCTTCCACGACGAGTTCCATCCGGAGAGGACGGAAGACGGCAGGGTCGTGGATGGCGATGACTACGGCTTGCTTCTCTGTGACCCGGAGGGGAGCTCGGAGGAGACGTGCGTCTACGGCGACGCGGATGCTGAGGAGGACACCGGTGTCACGCCGGACCCGGAAGCCGCCATAGGAGGGCCGTCGTCGTCGCGACGCGACGCTGGAGATGCCTGAGATACTTTGTGCAGAATCTGTTAAGTAGCAGGTCCACCCACCCATGGGGGTTGTTTTAGGGTGTAATGAACTCGGGCCGTGGGCCTTTGTTTTAAATATTTGTGTGTGAGTGTCGTGACTGCTTTTTTGCTCTTTGCCTTCCGCTTTTTCGAACCGATTTCATGCGCTTCTCCTGTCTGAAACCTCCCCCCCCCCCCCCGCGAGTCAAACGGCCGAGGCTCCGGTCCGTGACAAAGGGTTCGATTCTTTGAGAGGGGCGTGCAGGACTTGGGTCCTTAGAAACATTGAGCGAGAGCGAAACACCCACCGGGCCCGCTGGCGGCAATCCGGCTTGGCCGGTTGGCGAGCAGCCGGTCGTGCGACTACTTATCTGATGAGTGACAGGCCGGGTCGGTCGACCCGACAGCCTTTGTCTTAGTGTATGAATCTAAAGGAGCTTTGGCCCGTTGTGCTTGCCGCCGACTGCCAAAGCTGGATCTGCGGTTTCAGGGCTAAGTGGGGACCGCGTCCCCAACTTTTTCGAGAATCACTGGTAAGGTGGCGGGTGGTGACCCAGTTGCCCGCCCGAGCCCCCCGGTCGAAGCGAAGTCGAGCCGGCGGCCGGGTTCGATGGTAAAGTGATGCGGATAAATATGGACACAATAAATTGGTCGACAAAAGGTAGCCCTCGAGTTTCGTCGGGGACCCGTGAGTTTCATGCGCTTACAAAATGCAACGATACATACACTCGCAGCTAATCGTAAAATGTGGAGGAGTTCCGCTCCACGGTGGGTCGCTTTCTTCGCTCGGCGGTGTCCTTCTTGGCGCTTCTTTGACTTGCCGTGTCGATGAGGTAGTAGGCGTTCGCGCAAGCAGGCTCACGACGATGAACGGGCCCTCCCATGGAGAGGACAGCTTGTGCTGGCCTGCCTGCTCTTGGACGAGTCAGAGGACGAGGTCGCCTTTGCGGAATGCGAGAGGCTTGATCTTCTTGCTGTGGTAGTGCCTTAGTCCTTGCTGGTAGATAGCCGAATGGCTAAGTTCCAGAAGGCGCGCTTCTTCGAGTAGGTCGACGCGGTCTTCGCGCGCCTCTCTTGCTTCGGCTTCAGTGTACATTGCGATGCATGGCGAGTCGAACTCGATGTCGGTCGGGATGACAACTTCGGATCCATAGACGAGGAGAAACAGGGTGAACTCGGTCGACCGATTCGGCACTGTGTGCAGGCTCCAGAGTACCACTGGCAACTCGTCAAGCCAGCTGCCGGGTGAGAGGATGAGTGGCTCGACGAGTCGCGGCTTGATGCCGGACAGAATGAGTCCATTGGCCCGCTCGATCTGCCCGTTGGACTGCGGATGTGCCACGGAGGCCAGGTCGAGGCGGATGCCGGAGACGGAGCAAAGATTACCGAAAGCGCACCTTAGCGGTTGGTGCCATTGTCGGTGATGATGCTGTTCGGCATGCCGTAGCGCACCGCTATGTCCTTGATGAATCGGACGGCTGTTGGCCTGTCCAATTTCTTGATAGGTCTTGCTTCGATCCACTTGGTAAACTGTCCACTACCACCAGTAAGCGCGTCATGCTGCCTCGAGCGGTTTTGAATGGTCCCACCATATCGAGTTCCCAGACCGCGAAGGGCCAGGCGATCGGTATGGTACGGAGCGCTAACGCCACTGGTGGTTGCGCCATCAAGCGCTGGCACCTTCGTGATTTGAGAACGAGCGACTCGGCGTCTTCGAGGGCCGTGGGCCAATAGAAACCGTGGCGGAACGCCTTGGCCACCAAGGATCTTGATGCGGTGTGGTGCTCGCACTCGCCCTGGTGAATGTCGAGGAGGTTGCCGATGCCATGATCCTGCTCGACGTAGCACTGGAACACGCCGGTAGAGCTGTGCTTGACGAGCTCGTTGTTGATGATGCTATAGGCGGCTGCCCGGCGCTGAATTTGCCGAGCCTCAGCCTCGTCCATGGGGAGAACCCCGTTCTCCAGAAACTCTGATATTGGGAGAGCCCAAGATGGCGCTGCAATCATTGCAAAAACGGCCACCAGGGTGGGTTCCGGGTCGGCAGCCCCGGAGCTGGGTTGAGCAGCCCCCGGGTTGGGGATGGCGACGTCCGGGTCCGGGATGATGGTGCCCGGGTCCAGCTGAGCAGCCCCTGGCCCAGGCTCAGCAGCCCCCGGGCTGACTTGGGGTGCAGCCGGGTTGTCTGGAACGTGGATGGACTCGGAGTCCGGTGATGGCTTGACGGACAGCTTGCACAGGTGCTCAAGGGAGACGCAGGATGGGATGGCTTGTCGTGACGAGGCGATCTTGGCGAGCGTGTCGGCTGCTTCGTTCTCCACGCGCGGGACATGGAGGAACTCGCAGCCTCGGCGATCTCGACAGCTTCGACGAGGAAGCGTAGCTTGCCATGTTGGAGTCGCTGGCGCCCCATTCGCCGAACACTATCGCACTACTGTGTCCGAAGTCACCGTAGCACAGGATGTGCTGGACGCCGAGTTCCTTGGCAAGTCGGAGGCCATGCAGGCTTCATACTCGGCGACGCTTGTTGGAGGCGCGGCGGATCTCGAGCGCCGAGCGGCTGGTCGCCTTCGAGATGATAGTACCATGCCGCCCCTAGGCCGAAGTCGCATCTTGACCCGGCTGGCGCATGCGCCAATGCGTCGAGTCGAGAGGCGGCGGCAAGTACTGGGTCTCGGTCCAGTCGACGAGGAAATCGGCTAGGGCCTAAGACTTGATCGTTGTGCGGGGCAGCTGGATCATTGTGCAGAGGATGGTGTGGCTGGCCAGCTTGATCGCCCATTTGGCAACACGGTCAGAGGCGTCCTGGCACCCAATGATTTCTCCGATAGGCGTCGTGCTGAGGACGGTGACGACATGCTCTTGGAAGTACTGCTTCAGCTTCTTGGCGGTGAGCTACACTCCGTAACACATCTTCTGGTAATGCGGGTAGTTCTGCTTGGAAATGGAGAGAACCTCGCTCAGGTAGTAGATTGGCCGCTGGACGGCTTGGATCTTGCCCTCATCTGGTCGCTCGACCACCAGCACTGGTCGACGCCACAGGTCGCGCTATGTAGAGCAACAATGCTCCTTGTCGGTCGGCGCGGGCTGGGATCGGTGCGGTGGAGAGCATGCGCTGAGGTCTTGAAGGCCTCGTTCGCTTTGTTGCCCACTCGAACGGGCTTGTCTTCATCACCGGCATGTGGGGAGCGCCTCGCCCAACCGGCCGACCGAGGCCAAGCACCCGGTGAACTTCTCGACGTCGCGCAACCGAGCCGGCTTGCACATGCACTCGATGGCCTTGATCTTCTCCGGGTTCGCCTCGATGCCTCGTTTCGAGACGAGGAAGCCGAGTAGCTTTCCGACCGGGACGCCAACAACGCACTTTTCTGGGTTGAGCTTGACCTTGTATTCGCGGAGGTTGGCGAATGTTTCCTTCAAATCATCGAGGAGCATGAGGTGTTGCTTGGTCTTCACCACGATGTCGTCCACGTATGCGTGAATGTTGCGGCCGAGTTATGGCAGCATGCATTTCTGCATGCAGCGTTGGAAGGTGGCGCCGGCGTTCTTCAATCCGAACGACATGGTGACGTAGCAGTACGCTCCAAAGGGCGTGATGAAGGACATCTTTAGGGCATCGGCCGGGTCCAGCTTGATCTGGTGGTAGCCGGAGTAAGCGCCCAGAAGGATGTGAGTCAGACCCGCGGGTCAAGTCGATGACTTGGTCGATCCGCTGGAGAGCGAACGGGTCCTTGGGATGCCTTGTTGAGGCTGGTGTAGTCGATACACATGCGCCAGACTTTTTCTTCTTCAGACGAGGATTGATTGGCCAGCCACTGGGTGAAACACTTCCATTATGAAGCCGACCGCCAAAAGCTTAGCTAATTCTTCACCAATGGTTATTCTCTTTAGAAAATCGCCGAGGGGTTGATGGACAGGCTTGGCGCCCTTGCAGATGTGAAGTTTGTGCTCGGCGATTTCTCGATACCCGCATGTCCTTGGGGTCCATGCGAAGATATCCCGATTCTCACGGAGGAAGTCGACAGCTCGCCTTCCTATTTGTCAGTCGAGGCGCTGCATTTACAACGCATTTGTCGCAGCTTGGGTCTTCAGGGTTGAGCTTCACTTTCTTGGTCTCCTCGGAGGGCTTGAAGGCAGCCTCTTCGGCCGGGTCCGAGGTCGAGATCGATGCATCGGAGGCCTCGCCGCTGTATGACGATCCGCCGAGCGGGCGCCGCCTCGGCAATGACCAGCGACTCGCCAGCACGCCCGCCTCAAGACTCCAGATACTTCATGTAGTCGCCGGTGATGGTAATGAGGCCCTTGGGACCCCAGATCTTCATCTTCGTGCACGCGTAGTGGGGAACCGCCATGAACTTGGCGAAGGGCCGCCCAAAGAAAGCATGATATGCGCTGGACAGGTCCACCACTAACTAGATCGGTTCGCACGGTGTGGTGCCGCCGCCGAACAGACATCGAGCCGGACCCGCCAATGGGCGAGCAGAAAGGCCGCACAATGCCATGGAAGACTTTTCTTGTTGGTTTGTGTCCTCGCCTTGAGGCCGAAGCTTGGTCATCGTGGTCGCGTAGAGGATGTTGATGCCGCCGCCGGCCGATGAGGACTCGAGAACTTGTATGATACCTGTGGCGACGATGGTGGGGTTGAGGACAACGGCGATCCACCCGTGACCGCAAGATGACCGCCGGATGATCCTTGCGTCCAGGATCGGGCGATCCAACCAGCAGTATGAAATCCGCTTGGCCGACGCATAATGTTCACCTCCCGCTGAAGAAGGCGCCATTGCTTGTTGTTGCCGAGGCTGGTGAAGACGATGTAGGCCACGCTCGTCCGGTAGGCGCTGCTCGCATCGCGCCGCCGGTGGAGGCGCGGTGGAGGCGGAGGTGGCTGCCTCGCACTGGAGCCGGAGCCGAGCCGAGGAGGCGGAACGCTCCCTCATGATGCGCTTAGTGATGGCGCATCGTCAAGCATGTGCGGAGGGCCTTGCACCGCTGTGGTGCTTGCATGGGGCGCCGAGCATTCAAACTCATGGCGGGTTGCCATGCCATCTTGCCGGTCTGCTGGCGCTGCCGCCGGTCCGGCCGCTGGCTCGGGCGCCGCGACGAACCAGCTTGTCGTGGACGCCGCGCCGCTGGTCGGGTTTGGCGCTTTGTTGTTCTAGTGATGTTGCCGCCGCTGCTTTCGCAGTCAAGGCTACAGGTGGAACCGCTTTGCTTTTGCCGGGCTTCGCCCAACGCCACCGGATCTTCATGGCGGAATCGGCGCTGGCGCATTTGTTCGCCACACCATGCGCGCCATGGTGGCCGCCCAAGCGTAGGAGCTTGTGCTTGAGGAGAGTGCCATCTCGCACCCGCTGACGGGCATCGATCGCTCGACTTCATGGACGCCTCGCAGCTGTCTCTTGAGCTCGGCCCAGCGCGCAGGTACTCGCGTCCTTTTGCTGTCCTCGCACGCACATGGCGAGCTGGCTAGGTGACCGGTCGCCAGGTCCCTCGTGAAGTCGCGGACAAAGGCCTCCTCAAAATTGACCCACGCGTTGATACTGCCCATCGGCAGACTGTTCAACCATGTGCGGGCCGACCCCAGGAGCATGAGCGGTGCGTAACGCACGGCGAGATGACGATTGGCACCGGTGATGCCAATGGCCGTGGTGTAGTCGGTGAGCCATTCTTATGGCTTCACGGTCCCATTGTATTTGGGGGTGTCGCGGGGGAGCACGAACCCTTCGTAAAGGGCTCTCCGGATGCGGGTCGGCACGCCAGCTTCGATGGCGCCGCTTCTCCTCCACCTCCGTGGAGCGAGCGAGCTGATCGAGGTAGTGGCGCACGCCGCCGGGTCGGCGGCGCGGCCGAAGCCGATCAGGCCAGCCCCGAGGGGCCGGGTCGATTGAGCCGGACGCCAAGCTGGCCGGGTCCGCTGGTTCTTCTCGGGCGGGCTCGCTGCCCGCAGCATCCGCGTAGTGGCGCCGAAGGCGCTTAAGTCCGGTCTCGGCCGAAATGCCCCTCGTCGGGTGGCGAGGAAGCTGTATGCAGAAGTTCGACGGGTTTGCCAAGGCGGGCGGAGCCGAATCCTGCCGGCTTGGCGAGCTGGTTGAGGCGATCCTGCTGGGTGTTGGCGGCATGGAGGAGCTCGCGCATCTTCCCCATGCACTCCTTGAGCTCCTCGCCCGCGAGTTGGTCAAGGCCAACCGCGGCTGCCTCCACAGCGCGCATGTTCTTCACTGGGGTCTCGTAGACGGTCCGAACGACACCGGCTCGCCGATCGCTTCCTCCCGGGCGCTGGGCGGCGACCTGGCTTGGCTCGCCGTGGGGGCGAATTCCTGAGCGGCGCGCGGTTCCATCTCGAAGGCCCTTCAGCGGCGCCGGGGCGGCCAGCGCCTCGTAAAGGTCCATCATCGCCGGCGCCTATCTTCGAGCTGGGTTCGGGCTTCGGCGACGTTGGTGGTGTCGACGTCGGTGCCGATGGGGATGCGGAGGCTCTGCATCGCAGCGCGCAGCGGGTCGAATGGCTCGGTCCATTCCGCGGTGGCCCTGGCCTCCGCGGCCTTCCTCGTTTTTCTTGACGAGGAAGAGACGCCATCAACCGTGGCGTAAACCTCCACGTGAACGTCCATCCCCCGACGGCAATGCTACCGCCGAGGGAAAGGGGGAGTTGGAGTAGCTTAGCACCTCGCTGGGGTATTTGCCGGGCCGCGAAGCGATCGGAGATGCGGAGCGCGGGCGAGGAGGCGGCGAAGACGATGACGCCGTCTCGCCAGCGACGGACTGCCGGTGTAGGAGAAGGGCCCCGCCTCAAGCATGCTCCCGCCAGCTCTCGAGCTACTCACGGGCGCCAACTGTCGTGGTGGGCGCGAGGCAGATGCCAAGGGATGGCTAAAGAGAAGAGGAGGCTCGAGGGCGCTGGTGGGCTCCAGAGGCAAGGTTGGCATGCGCGGGCGCGGGACGCCGGACATACCTAGGTTCGGGGCTCTCCGGAGAGATAACACCCCTAGTCCTGCCGAGTTTGTTTAGATGATTGATACTACAATGTTGCTCCTGGAGCTGTATGGAGGAGGAAGGAAGCTGGCCAAGGCTTGGGCTGCTCCTTCTCTCCGGTACTGCTGTTTGGTGGCTAGTCCTATGCTTCTGCTTCTTGCTTTTTGTCTCTGTGTGTCATATGGTGATGTCGATATGATAGTGCGATGCCCCTGTGGGCGTGGGTTCCTGGGGGGTTTTATAGATCAACCCACCTAGGGTTACAATGGTAATATGCCGAGTCGGTGGGTCCAGACAGGCGCCCGGACTCGAGCTGGGTCCCGCTTGGGGCTTGTGGTTCGCTGGTTCCTTTAGGCGCGGCCCGCTGCGTTTAGGGGATCAGGCACCGCCTTGTCGATCGTCAGTCGTGGGCCGAGTCGAGTCGCGGTATGCGTTTCCGTCAGCCGCCGCCGCCGCCGCCAGTGAGGGTTGGAGCACCGAGCCATGCCAGCCTTTGGTCACGGGTAGGTGAGGGTATCGTTGTTACGCTTCGGCCGACCACGTGCATGGTGGAAACACGCTGCCTTTGGTCATCGGTGGCGGATCTCGCCCCATCGGACGGCTCGATGGGACGGAGCCGACCCGGGTCGGGTTGCCGGGCGCCACGGGTGGTGCCGGGCTTGCCGTGGAAGCCTTTGGTTGCGCCGGGTCGAGTTGCTTTGCGCCAGCTTGTTGTGGCTGGTTGACATACCTTGCCGCTGGCCGGAGAGTTTGGCCGATATGGCCTCGCCGGGTCAAGCGACCCGGCCAAGCGCGTGCCGGCTTGAGGGGTGATGTGGGCCCCGCTGTTTTGAAGAGGATCCGGTTCCACACTCGCCCGGCTCATCCCCGACATCATTCCTACAGAAAACCCCAGCCCCCTGCTCTCCTCACTCCTACAAAACCCCAAAGACTCCTTCTTCTTCACTCGACTACAACTAGGCTCGCCATTCACATACTCGCCAAATCAGGAGCGAGACGCGACACCTCGAGGAAAATGGAGTCGGCTGACCTAGCGCCAAGAAGATGAGGTTCTCCAGAGGCGACGCCATTGTAGATCCCGAACTGCAGCAAGGGAGAAGCGGGCGACCCCGCCCCACCGAATCCCAGAACTCAGAGAACTCTGGGACCGTGAGACGATCTCCTTGACACTGCCCTGGGGAGATCATCTCGCTTCTCCCCACCAAGGATGCTGTCACAAGACCCAAGTCCTCTCAATTCGTGGCACCTCTATGGCGTCGTGCTCCTTAATCTCGATCACATCGCCTATCTCTTCAATTATTTTGAAATCCCCAAAGCCATCATCTCCTCCCACCAGCTCCGCTCACAACCTCTCAGATCCCAATATGCTACCCGAAAAAGCATACCATGCCCTACACGATGGACACTTGGCTAAAATCCTCAATTCACGTAACTACACCTGCTTAGTTCTACTATTCCCCAGAAATCACATACCACATAATCGAACGCCATGAACTTGTGCCCTCGCACCGATGTCCATCTCATGGTTTTCCTCCTCTCTCCACATCACCACCTTTATGCAGTGCTACCTACTGCATAACTGGTACTAAACCTTCGACTACCATTTCTCAAGAAACTTTCACTTGTGCAGGTTCGTATATCAGTGGCCTCATTGCACAGCATCATCCACTCCAGTTGCCCTGCCCTGGAGTGTTTGGTCTTGTTTTCATAGTTAGAATCAGTTGTCTCCAAATAAAGTCGCCTAACCTTGTAAGAATTGGAATTTCTTTTGACGGAAGGCAACTCATCATCCAAGATGCCCCTTCACTTCAAAGGTTGATCCTTGATTCTAGTTATTCACCGTTGCAAATAACCGTCCTCTCTATGCACAAACTGGAGACCTTGGGTGTAATACATGATCTCTGTGCTCATTTCAATACGATGTTTGGCTCCACAATTCTTCAGGTACTTTATATTATCATCTACACTTGTAACCATAAGCTGCATTTTAAATTTCTACGCATAAGTTATATATCATCTTGAAGTACACATTTTTTACTAATATTATGTTTTATGCTCAATGAAGAGTTTCTCCATGGATGGCCTATCAATGGTCCTGGATTCTGTTAAGATCTTATATATCCAAATGAATAGTTTTGATCTGAACAAGATTATTGGCTTGCTGCAGTGCTTTCCATGTCTGGAGAAGTTGTATATAATGGTGATAATTTCACGCACATTGAAGCCCGATATAGTGTACTAGAAGTAACTGCTCAGCTTGTTGCTCTTTTGGCACTCTTCTTTAGACCTTAACTGCTTTTCAATCTTCATGTCTATTTAGGCAACAGGACGGGTAAGAAAGTTATAACCAATCGGTGGATTCGTAAGCATCGATTTTCTCACTTCTCATGAGATTCGATTGAAGACAATAACGCTAGAACGATATGTAGCCAACCGTGCAAACACTAGATTTGTCACATTCTTCTTGCTGAATGCGAGGTTACTATTGTCCATCAGGCTTAAGTTTATCAGCAGCATGGTTTTGACGGATGGGTATATTGAAGAGCAAAAAAAGGAGTTTCAGGTGGGCAAAAGAGCTTCTAAACGTGCCGGGCTTCTATTTACAACATATTGTGGTCATAATCCAGTAAATTTTGTGACCCAAGATATTCATTCTATGGACCTGACCGATCCATTTGACTGTGGATCGCCAAAACAAAGGCCGAGTTAGATGTTGTCGCCTTTTCAACTCGGGTTTTTGTAAACCCGATGAACAATTAACCTCGTGCTTTTGTACAGCTTTGTAAGTGGAGTTAGATGTTCCTGCCTTTTCAACTCGGCTGTGATCACATACTTTATTTGAAACAAGGCAAATGGCTTGCCATTCGCTTAATTTAGAGTGAAATATTGTAACAAATTCCAACCAAGGGAAATAACATCACTCTCGCCGTCTGCTTGAGCTCACTGCATTACCGAAGCCAAGTGATTAGCCCCCACCAGCACCCACAAACTTATTTCGAACTAGCACATCAAATGGGCTATAAATTTTCATAGGAAAGGCTGCATGACCGTGACAGATTTGGATTCTGACATTTGGGACCCGCGAGGAAATAGTCTATCCAAGGTGGTGTCGACTTACTAGCCAGTCAACAAACGATTCTGCCTACCAGCCTTTCGTTTGACATCCAACATCTGTCATTTATCTTCTATCTCTTGTCTTCTTCTTCCTCCAGCCACCCAAACCAAACCACCCCGTCGGCTCGGCCTGCTCCCACCTCCCATGGCTGGTCAGGCTCCGCCGCCTCTACCAGACGCACTTCTCCGACGCCGGCAGTCCCTCCTCTATTCCCCACACGCCCTATTATTCTTTGGCGACGCCAGCCCCAACACGCACTCAAGACCAACCAGTCAACCCTCCTACTCCCCTCCTCCTACGACTGGAACGGTGCATCTTCCACGGCTCCTGTTCGTTCTGTCCGAGGCCTTGCCATCGTCCTCCGCCTTGCAGCCTTGGTTCGCTCGCATGCAAGGTGCGCCGCCTTCTTGCTTGTCAACATCATCAACAACCGAGAGGAACAAGGAGATGATCAGTATGTGGAGAGGATGACAAGAGGGACCCACCAGCCATGGCAAGACGCAAGCAAGTGCCTCTATATTACAAGCCCAAAAATATGGTTCCTCCTAATGGTTGACATCCGGGGCTCACGCCATTATCAGCGTAATAATAAACCAGAGAATTACACTACGAAGCGGTCGATGCTAGGGACCCATCAGTCGCGCTAGCTTATTTTTTGAGGAACAAGTAGTTGTTATTTATACTAGTTTTAGCGACGGATCGTGGTAACAACGGGTCAGTAAGGGGTCAGGTCTGCCTAGCTGTGGTTTTATTTATGATTACCACATCATGAGCCCAGCTTGTGTTTTTTTTCTTGCTGAAAATGGCTAGCCCAGTTCTATTTTTTAAAGAAATACCCAAACAAGGCCTACTTGCTTTATCGGCCCTCCAGGTCGCTAATCTTTCAAGACGAGGAGAGTTTCATTCGGTTTGCCCGTAAATGGGTCAGACATTTTAAAACACATCAAATCGGGAATTAGTTTCAATTTTTTCATTACAAGATTTTAAATTCCATTGATTTTTATGCGAGACAATTAGTTGGATTTTATATTTATATAAATTATTTCTCAAAATAGTTTGAATGTGAATCGATATTTCGGATTAAAACGGTCAATTACACCAAATATGCAAAATTTCAGATACTTTTTGACCGTGGCCACAATATGGGGTGTAATGCTAACAAAAAGAAGATGGGCTCCAAAAAATTCTTAAGAATTAGAAAATGGGCTGTACATTATTAGAAATAATGGCGATGGGCAGATGCTATTTTCAACAGATTTTAGGCTGACTTGTGCGCCTTACTACAGTTGACGATATGCTTTCATAAAAAGGTCGACGCACAAGCAACGCTCATCAACTTAGTCAACACACGAGTAGTGACTATCGGATGTCCATCCAATGGCTATCGTGCTTCTTCAATCTCGCTCTTCATGCTCCAAATTACCGACAAGCGCCGGTGGACTGCTCGCTTCCCTCCTCCTGCGTCGGCTATGTTGCCATGCAGCCTCACGGCCCCACCAGCATTCCCATCACGGCCTAGCCATCCCTCTAGTCACCCACACTTGTTGTTATTCTTCGGGGACGGCAGACGAACCAGTAAACCCTCGTACTCCTCTGTGTGGGAAACAACTGCCGAGTATTCCGTGGCTCCGTGTTGTTCCCTATCTAGGCCTCGATGTCATCCACCGCCCTGGTGCTCTCGGCACGGCCTGGTGAACGTGGCACTGTTGGTGGAGAGGCTGACAGCTGGGTCCACGGCTGCACACAAAGGAATGCCTCCTTATTACGCGCAAAATAATGATTCCTCCACCTGACACCTAGGACCCACAGAAAGGGCCTCTATATTTCTCCAAAAAACGTTTCCCCCCGCTGACAGGTCAGACCCACCAGCTATATCTTCGCACGCAAGGAAGTGCCTCCTTATTACGCCCAAAAACTGAATACCCCCTGCTAGCTGGGACCCACCATATTGTTGGGCTGACTTGTAGGCCTACTAAGTTGACGGGGACGGAGGGCTTTGTCAACTTAGTCAATACTCCAGTGACCGTATGATGTCCATCCAACAGC
The DNA here is from genome assembly GCA_021437245.1 of Aegilops speltoides. NCBI lineage: Eukaryota > Viridiplantae > Streptophyta > Magnoliopsida > Poales > Poaceae > Aegilops > Aegilops speltoides. The sequence goes on from CM038143.1 coordinate 234,548,527, forward strand.
CATAGTGCTTCTTCAACCTCTGGTCTTCTTGCTCCAGCCGCCCAAAGCAGCGCCGATCGTGTCACCGCTTCCCGCCTTCCATGGCCGGCTGTGCTACCGCAGAGGCCTCACCGCCCCCATACTACTCCCACCACTGGCCAGGCCATCCCTCCACTCACCCACACCCCCTGTTATTCTGCGGCCACAGTAGCCTCACACCGCAGCCAAACTGGTGAACCCTCATACTCCTCTTCGTGTGGGCATCTACTGCCGTGTCTTCCCCGGCTTCGCGTCGTCCCCTTCCTAGGCCCCTCCGTCATCCACCGCCGTGGTGCTCTCGGCACGGCGTGGTCAATGTGGTCAACGACCGACTTCCATCGAAAGAGTGCTGTACATGGAGAGGCTGACAGCTGGGTGCACGGCAGCCGCAAGGAAGTGCCTCCTTATTATGCGAAAAATAATTATTCCTCCACCTGACAGCAGGGACCCACCGGACGGGCCACCAGTATTTCGTGAAAAAAACGTTTGCCCCTGACTGCTGGGACCCACCGGACGGGCCACCGTATTTTGAAAAAAAAACGTTCCCCCAGCTGTCAGCTTGGACCCACCGAAAGTGCCTCCTTACTACGCAAAAAAAAAATGAATACTCCCCCTGCTAGCTGGGACCCACCTTGGTGGGAGGCTGACTTGTGGGCCTACTAATTTGACGGGGATGGAGGGCTTTGTCAACTTAGTCAATATAAACGATTCTAGCTCTAGTGGTCGTACGATGTCCATCCAACAGCCATAGTGCTTCTTCAACCTCTGGTCTTCTTGCTCCAGCCACCCAAAGCAGCGCCGATCTTGCCGCATGCTCCTCCCTCCCGTGGCCGGCTGTGCTGTCGTGGAGGCCTCACAACCCCCTACTATTCCCAACGCTGGCAGGCCCTGCGGCGACGGCAGCCTCACACCGCAGCCGAACCAGTGAACCCTTGTACTCCTCTCCGCGCGGGCTTCCACTGCCGCGTCTTCCCTGGCTCCCCGTCGTCCCCTTCCTAGGCCTCTCCGTCGTCCATCGTCCTGGTGCTCTCAGCGCGGCGTGGTCAACGTGGTCAAGGAATGACTTCCATCGGACGTGGACTATACGTGGAGAGGCTGACAGTTGGGTCCACGGCCGCAGCAAGGAAGTGCCCCCTTATTACGCGAAAAATAATGATTCCTCCACCTGACAGCAGGGACCCACCGGATGGGCCACCGTATTTCATGAAAAAACGTTTCCCCCCTGACTGCTGGGACCACCAGCTACATCTTCGCACGCAAGGAAGTGCATCCTGGCAAAGAAAAATGATTCACCCCCCTAACAGCTAGGATCCACCAGCTACATCTTCGCACGCAAGGAAGTGCCTGACAGTCGGGACCCACCTGGTCGAAGCGTACGTAGCGTTGTCATTCTGGTTGCGAACGTGTATGCACATATATACTGGTGGATGTAGAGGCGCCGCGCGCGTCATAGTAGAGGCGCCAGACGTGTCGTAGTAGAGGCGCGCGACGTAGCATGTACACGCACGCACAAATGCCGCAGTGCAGAAATAAAATACGACCACGTATGTGTACATATAGGTGGGGTCTCGAACGCCTATCACAAGATATGTACGGCCAGGCTCGTGTACATGGCTGGGTCGAACAGAAACAACGCCGTCGTCGTGTTCATGGGGAGCCAACCGCTGGGTCGGAACGGAATGCGCGTTGTGTTCATCGGGAAGGCTTGGACGGAATGCATAATGGAACGAGGCTTATGCATCACCGCAGAACGGAGGAAACGGCCTTGTGTTCGACCGGCCACATTCGAAACGGGATCCTGTTCATTGGGAGGGTCTTGCATCGCAAAACGGAGGAAACGGACCTCCCACGATCAAACGGGGTCCCGTTGATCGGGAGGGTGTGGCGCATCGCAAAACGGACGAAATGGACTTGTGTTGAGCGCCACGGTCAAACGGGGTCCTTTGATCGAGGGTGTGGCGCATCGCAAAACGGATGAAACGGACTTGTGTTGAGCGCCACGGTCTAAACGGGGTTCTGTTTCATCGGGAGGTGTGGCGATCGCAAAACGGACTCCACGGATACCGCTCATCTCCACCGCCGACCTCCTCCACCTCCATGGGCTACCATCAACTTCCTCCAGCCTCCACGGGCTTCGCTCATCCAGCCTCCACCGCGCTACTCCACAAAGCTACTGCTCAACCACCCTCCACGGCACCCCTTCACCGCTTCATCGCTCATCCAGCCTCTCGCGGGTCGCCCTGTTCATCCAGAGGCAACGCCACGGGTCCTCGTGATCCACACCCACCGCTCACTGTTCATCCACCCCGCAACGCTCATTGTTCATCCAATCGATCGGCTTCAGTTAGTAGCAGTAGCAAAGGAATCGCTCGATCGGGTTCAGTTAACAGCCATCGATCGATCGCCGGGTTCGAGAACGCGAGTTCGCAGCGGTAATCGCCGGGTTCGTTAGAGCCCAATGCCTCGCTCGGGTTTAGTTAGAGCCAACACCTCGCACACACACGCGTGTGTGTATGAGAGAAACGCGCATCGCTCGGCCCCCGACCACCCACCGTAACCGGGAACTCCCCAAAATTTTCCTCGCCCTTGCTTCTACCATGGTTTTTTCCGTCATGGACGGCCCAAGGAATGTCATGCAGCTGCGTCTCCAGCCCGCCCAGGATGAAAAGCCCATTTTCTGTCATGATTTTTTGTCATAGAAGTAGGATCCCACCACATCTATGATGATACCGGGTTTTGTCACAATTATCATCATAGAAGTGTCATATGTATGACAGAAAAAAATTTCGTTCGACCCAAGATGTCACGGATGTGTCTTTTTTTTGTAGTGACGAGCGCTAACCCTAGTCGGATTATTAGCACAAAATTCATTTGTAGAGAACAAACAATTAATCACTAACCATATATACCATTCAAACAATCAATACACTACACGGATCTATCGAATCTTACTCTGATTTCATGGGCTGGGTGAACAAAACCATAGGATTTCTATTCCAAGAAAAGAAGGGGGGGTGGGGGACTAACCGGTTTTCTGTCCGAGTCAGAGTCATTGTTGGAGTAGCTGTGGACCGCCGACTCCGGCTGGGGAGGTATGATGATGGCGACAAAGTCAAGGTCACGTTGCTGCCCATGCGAGACCTCGTCGGTGGCGACCGCAACCACTGTGCCCAGCTTCATACGCTGCGTGGGTGCTTCACCCGCCCCTTTGTCGCCACTCCCTCGGATGGTGCACTTTGGCGGCATCCTCATACACTTCAGGCAACAGTGACAACTATGGACGGGGGGTTCGGCCGCCTATTATGACCAGCGGGCCAGGCACGGCATTAATATGAAGTAGTGGGAGCGAGGTAGGTAACGATCGAAGGGCTGGCTCGCCTCCCGGTGAGCCTGTGCAGTGGACTGCTAGCATGCCCACCGTCATTTCACACAGCTACTAGCATGCCCACGGTGACACTACGTAGAGAACATGCGCATGCCTCGGCCTCTCGGTCTGCCTACGCGGCGGACTCATCGCATGCGTCTCGTCAACTCACGCGTGCTCGTACGGCACACGGGACGCTTGGCAGCACGTATTATATTGATATTTCCTGTTTGATGATTAATTCTGCCGCTTTATTGTTTAACCAAAGCACGACACGTACATTGTTGGTCTAGTACACACGATTCGAATAAAGAGTCTGTTTGCGAAATTAGTTGCTAATTATTGATAATTTCCTGTTTGTAAGAAGATTATTGATACATCTCTGACATATCTATAATTTTTTATTGTTCCATGTTGTTATATTATCATTCTTGAATGTTTTACAATCTTTTTATAGCAACTTTACATCATTTTGGGACTAATCTATTGACATATTGCTCAGTGCCAGTTGCTGTTTTTTGCTTGTTTTTTATTTCACAGAAAGTCAATACCAAATGGAGTCTAAATGTAGTGAAACTTTTAGGAGATTTTTTCTGGACCAGAAAATACCTGTTGGGCCAAAGAAATACCATAGGGGGTTCTGAGGGGAGCACAAACCACCTGGGCGCGCCTGGGCCCTTGGCGCGCCCTAGTGGGTTGTTCCCACCTCGGCCGCCTCCCACACCGCCTCTTTGCTCTATAAATACCCCGAAAATCCAAAAACCCTAGGGGAGTTGACGGAACACAGTTCCAGCCGCTGCCAGTTCCAGAACCACCAGATCCAATCTAGACACCATTACAGAGGGGTTCATCATCTTCATTAGTGCCTCTCCGTTGATGCATGAGTAGTTCATTGTAGACCTACGGGTCCATAGTTAGTAGCTAGATGGCTTCCTCTCTCTCTTTTGATTCTCAATACAATGGTCTCTTGCAGATCTATTTTTATGTAACTCTTTTTGCGGTGTGTTTGTTGATCCGATGAACTTTGAGTTTATGATCAGATCTATTTTATCCATGAAAGTTATTTGAGTTTTTGATCTCTTATATGCATGATTACTTATATCCTTGCATTTCTTCTTTGAATCTTTGGTTCAGTTAGGACAACTAGATCGATTTTTCTTGCCATGGGAAGAGGTGCTTTGTGATGGGTTTGTTCGTGCAGTGTTCTTTCCCTGTGACAGAAGGGGCAACAAGACACGTATTGATCATTGCTATTAAGGATAACAAGATGGGGTCTTTTCCTACATGAAAAGATCTTGTCTACATCATGTCATCGTTCTTATTTTATTACTCCGTTTCTCCATGAACTCAATACACTAGATGCATGTTGGATAGCGAACGATGTGTGGAGTAATAGTAGTAGATGCAGGCAGGAGTCGGTCTACTAATCTCGGATGTAATGCCTATATAATGATCATTGCCTGGATATCGTCATAATTATTTGAAGTTCTATCAATTGCCCAACAGTAATTTGTTTACCCGCCATATGTTATTTTTCTCGAGAGAAGCCACTAGGGAAATCTACGGGCCCCGGGTCTATTCTTTATCATATTTGCTTTGGGATCTATTTTTATTTGCTTTTTTCAGATCTATTATTCTAAAAATCAGAAAATACCTTGCTGCACTTTTTCTTTATTTAGTTTATTTTGTTTCATTGTGAGATCTATTTATCCAAAATTGTACAAATCAATCTATCTTTTACGCAAGAGGGATTGATAACCCCTCTTACATGTCGGGTTGCAAGTATTTGTTCTTTGTGTGCAGGTACCGTTTACATAGTGTTGCTTGTTTCTCCTACTGGTTTGATAACCTTCATTTCATCACTGAGGGAAATACCTACCGTAGATGTGCGGCATCATCCCTTCGTCTTCAGGGAAATACTGACGCGGACACGAGCCATCAAGAAAGGATTTCTGACGCCGTTGCCAAGGAAGATCTAGTCAAGATAGTCTCCTGTCAACGTGCCTATTTCTGGCGCTGTTGCCATGGAGACATCGTCAACATCTATCAGGTTCCTAATCACAAATTTCATCTCTTTGCAATTTAAATTATTTTCCATTTGCCTCTCGTTTTCATCTGCCCCACTTCACAAAAAATTACCGTTTTATCCGCCCTTCTTTTCAGTTCGGCGTTTTTCTCGTCAGATCTGTTTTTGTGTGCAATCTTGTTTGCATTGTCACGATGACTAAAGAAAACACCAAGTTGTGTGATTTTTCTGATACCAATAATAATGATTTTATTAGCACTCCGATTTCTCCTCCCGCCACTAGTGCAAAATCTTGTGATATTAATGCCACTTTGTTGAATCTTGTTACGAAAGATCAATTTTCTAGTACTCCTAATGAGGATGCAGCATCCCATCTAAACACATCTGTAGGATTATGCGATATGTAAAAGAAAAAAGATGTGGACAATAGTATTGTGAAGTTGAAATTATTTCTGTTTTCTTTGCGAGATCGCGCAAAAATTAGTTTTTATTCTTTGCCTCACAATAGTATTGATTCTTGGGATAAGTGCAAAGATGCTTTTATTACTAAGTATTTTCCGCCAGCGAAAATTCTTTCCCTTGGAACTCAAATCATGAATTTTAAGCAACTTGGGCATGGATATGTTGCACAATCTTGGAAAAGAATGAAATTGATGCTAAGAAATTGTCCTATTCATGGTTTAAATCTTTGGGTGATCATACAAAAAATTTATGCGGGGTTGAACTTTGTTTCTACAAATCTTTTAGATTCCGCCGCGGATGGTACTTTTATGGAAATTACTTTGGGTGACGCTACTAAATTGCTTAATAATATTATGGAAAATTATTCACAATGGCATACCGAAAGAGCGCCTACTAGCAAAAAAGTTAATTCGGTTGAAGAAGTTAGTACGTTGAGTGAAAAAGTTGATTCTCTTATGAAATTGGTTGCTAATAAAGGTGCTCCTATTGGTCTTAATGATGTGTCTTTGTCTACTTTGGTTGAGCAAAATAGTGATCCTGCAGATGCGAATTTTGTCCCGCGAAATAATTTAATAACAACGCTTATAGAGGTAATTTTAATCCTAGGCCTTTTCCTCAAAATTCTTCTAATAGTTATGGTAATTCCTATGGTAATTATTATTACAATAATAATAGGAACACCTCTGATCTTGAGAATAATATTAAAGAATTTATCAATGCCCAAAAAGCTTTTAATTCGACGATACAAGAAAAGTTGAATAAGATTGATGATATGTCTAGTAGCATTGGCAGAATTTCTCATGATGTATAAAATCTCAAGTTGAAAACTTTTGTGCCTAAGGTTGATGAATCAATTAAAGCTTTATATGTTTCTATGGATGAAGGTAAGAAAAGAACCGCTATGCTTAGAGCTTGAACATAATTATTAGAAAGAAAGTTTTCTAGTGATTCTTTTCATAAAAATGCTGAATATCTTAAATTGATTGGTGTTTGTTCTATTGATTCTTTGTTTATTAAGATTCAAATTGATGATAAAGAGACCGAAGAAGAGTTAACTTTAGTTAGAAGGCGTCCCGATAATTTGGAGGGTGAAAATCTTGATGAAAAAATTGATAACAGTGGGTTTGGAGAGGTCAAAAGTTTAACTAGTATGTGCCCACTCTTTTAGATTACAAAGACTTTAATTATGATAATTGCTCTTTGATTGATTGTATTTCTTTGTTGCAATCCATGATAAATTGACCCCACGCTTACGAACAAAATAAAGCTTTTACTAAACATATCATAGATGCCATGATGCAAGCTTTGGAAGAAAAAATGGAATTAGAACTCTCGATTCCTAGAACCTACTATAAAAATTCAAGATTAAAAGTTATGAGTGTTTTTCTTTATGTGATTTGGGTGCTAGTGTTTCCACTATTCCGAAATCTTTATGTGATGTGCTTGGTCTTACCGATATTGAAGAATGTTCTCTTAATTTGCACTCGGTGGATTCTACTATTCAAAAGGCTTTGGGAAGAATTAATGATGTTCTTATTCTTGCAAATAGTATCTATGTGCCCATAGATTTTATTGTTCTTGATATTGGTTGCAATCCGTCTTTTGCAATTATACTTGGTAGAACATTTTACACACTATAGGTGTCACGACTGACATGAAAGAAGGCAATATTAAATTTCAATTTCCACTAACAAAGGGAATGGAACACTTCCCTAGAGCAAGAATTAAGCCACCATACGAATCTACCACGAGGGCATCCTATGGATCTAGAACTAAAGATGACAATACTTGAATCTATGCATTATGCCTAGCTAGTGGAGTAAAATGATAGCGCTTGTTTGGAGGCAACCCGATGAATAAAATTAATTTTTCCTTTTTATTTCTGTTCTTGAGTGTTTGCACAATTATTCTACTGTTATGATCGTGTTTTTATGTTTTAATTAGTTTTTGTGCCAAGCAAAGCCTTTGGGATCATGTTGGGTGATAGTTGATTTGATCTTGTTGAAAAATAGAAACTTTGTGCGCCAATGACAAAATTGTTTGAATTTACAGAAGCATGATAAAATTCTAAATTTTTTACACAACATTGATATACAAATTGTCCACGTTTTCCTAAGTTTCAAAATTTTTCAAGTTACATAAGTATACAAAGTTTTTAGATTGCTACAAACTGTTCTATTTTTGACAGATTCTGTTTTCTTTGCGTGGTGTGCTTATTTTGATGAATCTATGGAGTTTATCGGGGAGGGGGGTATAAGCCATAGCAAAGTTGGAATATAGTAGATATAATGCAAAAATAAAATATGAATGGGTTTGGAACAGTACTTAGAGTGGTGATTTGCGTTGAAATACTAACGGATCTCACGAAGGTTTTTGTTGAGTTTTGTGTGATTGAAGTTTTCAAGTTTTGGATGAGATCATGATGGATGAAGGAAGAAGGCTTAAGAAGAGCCTAAGATTGGGGATACCCCATGGCACCCCAAGTTATTATCCAAATAGGAACAAAAAACTAAGCTTGGGGATGCCCCGAGTGGCATCCCCTCTTTCTTCTAACGACCATCAGTATTTTACTTGGAGCTATATTTTATTCGTCACATATCATGAGTTTTGCTTGGAGCGTCTTCTATTATATGAGTCTTTGCTTATTTTGTTTTTTTAGTTTGTGTCATCTATCCTTGCTGGACACACCTATTTGAGAGAGCCAAAATTATGCTATGGTTTGTTAGAATTGTTCTTTATGCTTCACTTAAAATTTGTGAGCTATGGAATTGCTCTAGTGCTTCACTTATATCTTTTTTAGCATGTTGTGCCTTACTATTTTTGAAGAAATGCTATCATGCTTCACTTAGATTTATTTGAGAGTCAGTAAAATTTTGAAGAAATTGTCTCATGCTTCATTTATATTATTTTGAGAGAAGAAATTTTTTATGCTCATGTTCTTCACTTAAATTTGTTTGAGCTATCAAAAGCAACATATGAAACTAGTTCCAAAGTGATAGATATTCAAGAGGGATATAATAAAAAAACTCTCATGAACATCATTGGACAAAATAAAATTGATTCTTTCTAATAGTTTTGAGATATGATGATAGAGACATGCGAGTCATGTTGGTGAGTAATTGTGCTTTAGTAAGAATATTGTTGTTAAGGTTTGTGATTCCCAATGCAAGCACGAAAGTCAATACTTATGCAATGAAATTACATCCTACTTGTGGTGCATTATTTGGTGTTAGTTATGCTTAATGCTCGCTTATGTGATTTTTCGTTTCTTCGTTGGATGCTTCTCAATCTTTTTGCTAGCCTTCATTTGTATTAAGTGGGATTACTACTTGTGCATCCAAAATCCTTAAACCCAATTTTGCCATATGAATTCACTATACCTACATATATGTGGTATTTCAGTGCCGTTCTAAGCAAATTTGTATGTGCCATATCTAATCTTCAAAATAAATTTCCTTTTTGTGTGCTTGTACCGCTCATGAAACGATAGGGGGTGGCTGATATTTTTCCGTGCTGGATGTGTTAATCTCAAGTGCGTGTTTCACTTGTCATTGCACGAGAGTACGGCAAAGGTATTAGGGATGCCTAGTCTCGAAATGAAAAATGAATTTTCTTGTTGTGAATTAATAAATTCCTCGGAAAGTGTTGGTATGGATGGTACCCATGGATACGACTAGGCGTGGAATGTGAAAGCTTGGTGGAAAAGGAATAAACTTTATTTTTTGTTTGGGAACCGCCTATGATATATCTAGCATGGAAAGTATTGGGAACTACTCGATCGTTTTTGTTGACAGGAAAAGCTTGCTACTCAAAATGTTTTCTCCTTATTTTTTCGCTTTGAGCTCTGGAACCTCTAAAAATCCCTACTTCCCTCTGTGAAGGGTCTTTTTATCTACTTTATGTGATTTTTATTTTTATTTGAGTCTCCATCTTCTCTTATAAAGCACCAACTAAGGGGCACTATGATCGTACTTGAGCATTGGATGTAGCTAATATGCGAGTGTGTTTCATGAATGGATGAATGATTGAGCATAATGGGCTAGGGATAACTTGCTTTAGTGTTAATATTTTGAAAGACATGGTTGCTTGTTGATATTCTTGAGTATTGAAACCTTCATGTTAAAACTAGACTATTGCTTTGAACCATATAAAAGTCTATATGTCCATGCCACAGAAGAAAAGAATATGTGGTGAACATGTTAGGCAGCATTCCACATCAAAAATACTGCTTTGATCATTTACCTACTTGAGGACGAGCATGAATTAAGCTTGGGGATGCTGATACGTCTCCAACATATCTATAATTTTTTATTGTTCCATGATGTTATATTATCATTCTTGGATGTTTTACGATCATTTTATAGCAACTTTATATCATTTTTTGGGACTAACCTATTGACATAGTGCCCAGTGCCGGTTGCTGTTTTTTGCTTCGCAGAAAATCAATACCAAACGGAGTCCAAACGCAGCGAAACTTTTTGGTGTTTTTTTCTAGACCAGAAGAAACTTGTCGTGCCAAAGAAGTACCATAGGTGGGCTCCGAGGGGAGCACAACCCACCTGGGCGCGCCTGGGGGCCCAGGCGTGCCCTGGTGGGTTGTGCCCACCACAGCCGCCTCCCGAACCACCTCTTTGCTCTATAAATACCCCAATATTCCAGAAACCCTAGGGGAGTTGACGAAAAACAATTCCAGCCGCCGCAAGTTCCAGAAACCACATATCCAATCTAGACACCATCACGGAGGGGTTCATCATCCTCATTGGTGCCTCTCCAATGATGCATGAGTAGTTCATTGTAGACCTACGGGTCCGTAGTTAGTAGCTAGATGTCTCTCTCTCTCTTGATTCTCGATACAATGTCCCTTGGAGAACTATTTTATGTAACTCTTTTTGCGGTGTGTTTGTTGGGATCTGATGAACTTTGAGTTTATGATCAGATATATTTTATCCATGAAAATTATTTGAGTTTTTGATCTCTTATATGCATGGTTACTTATAGCCTCGTATTTCTTCTTTGAATCTTTGGTTTAGTTAGGCCAACTAGATCGATTTTTCTTGCCACGGGAAGAGGTGCTTTGTGATGGGTTCGTCTGTGCGGTGTTCTTTCCCAGTGACAGAAGTGGCAGCCAGACACGTATTGATCGTTGCTATTAAGGATAACAAGATGTGGTCTTTTCCTACATGAAAATATCTTGTCTACATCATGTCATCATTCTTATTGCATTACTCCGTTTCTCCATGAACTTAATACACTAGATGCATACTGGATAACATTCGATGTGTGGAGTAATAGTAGTAGATGCGGCAGGAGTCGGTCTACTAGTCTTTCACGTGATGCCTATATAATGATCATTGCCTGAATATTGTCATAATTATTTGAAGTTCTATCAATTGCCCAACAGTAATTTATTTACCCGCCGTATGCTATTTTTCTCGAGAAAAGCCACTAGTGAAATCTATGGCCCCAGGTCTATTCTTTATCATAGTTTCTTTTAGATCTATTTTTATTTGCTTTTGCTTTCAGATCTATTATTCTAAAATCCTAAAATACCTAGCTGCAATTTTTCTTTAATTATTTTATTTTATTTTATTGCGAGATCTATTTATCCAAATCATACAAATCAATTTATCTTTTACCCGTGAGGGATTGACAACCCCTCTTACACGTCGGGTTGCAAGTATTTGTTCTTTGTGTGCAGGTACCATTTACAAAGTATTACTTGGTTCTCCTGCTGGTTCGATAACCATGGTTTCATCACCGAGGGAAACACCTATCATAACTGTGCTGCATCATCCCTTCCTCTTCGGGGAAATACTAACGCGGACACGAGCCATCAATTATATCAGAATTTGTCTCAAATTAGACAAAAAATATATAATATCAATGTCTATTGGTGTTCGTATGACACCACGATAAGTTTCATGAATTTAAAATCAAGATTCTCAATTTTAGAAATTTCTTGTGTGGGGACTAAACATGTACCCAGGGACACATAAACAAATGATTTTCCAATCTATTTTGGTGTACTGTCACGGGCAGGGGCGGGCCCAGGATTTGAAGAGTGTGCATTCAAAATATTAAAGGACATATTTTTTGCAGTCGCAAGTTTCGAGTGCTAATTGTTTGAAGTAATGTTCATTGATACAAATTCATTATTCACAAAGATTCTCGCATTGCAAACCTACATTGCAAACTTCAAACAATATTAACGTATTAGACGACTTAGTAACTCAAGCAAATTCTCAATTTATCTTGTTTGAACAATACATGAATTTGCTGTAAAGTGCAAACAAATCAAAAATTTCAATATGCTAAAATAGAAAGCCTACCAGGCAAAATAACTTGTTGCTTTTGTTGTTTGTACACATGTGGGGAAGTGGACGCTGCATAGCAAGTAGAATGTGACCACAGTCTATCCTGATCCTGAGCATTGAGGTAGGTAATTCGAGACGAATACCCCATGTCGCATACGAGATGTCTGCGCCATGTTGCCGCCCACCGGCCCATGGCCACGGCCACGTCTGCCCTTGTCACGTGCATCGTGCCCTGTCTAGATGTGCCGCTGAGGTGCTAACATGGAAAGATGACCAGCGATCAGAATTGACTGTTCGGGGAGGCGACACGCCCTTTGACCTGTCGTGTTCTTTTTTATGAGGGAACCTATCGTGTTTAGTGCGGTGCAATCAGGCAGGCCGCAACTATTTTTTAATGGGGCGCGAGCATGGGATATGGCTACTGGGCCATGTCAGGTGACACCAGAACATGGCCTAAAAGCTTGATAGGCTTTCATTTTGTCTCGGTTTCATTAATTTCCATATACATGTACATAATATACATTGTAGACATCAATTATTTTGACAAAAATAATGAATACCCATGAATTGAACTAGGCCCGCCCCTGGTCACGGGTCTCATGTAGCTCAAATTTGATTTTTGCACATTAAATCCCTAGGAAATCAATCAATATATAAAAATGGACGAATGATATCTTTTTTTCAATTTTCAACACTAAACTACTTTGATCGCATGTTCGCTGCAAAAAAAGTTTGGCATGCATATTTGGGCCACACGCATGCGGTGGTTAGGACATTCACTCCCATGTGACGCTCTCAGTGGGCCTGGGAGGTCGTCGTCCATCACTATGACCTGCAGCGAGAGAGGTTAATTTGACCAACAAGGATGGTCATCTTTTGGTTTGTGTTATGTACGGTAGGAGTATATATATAGTACGCATCGAAAGGGTGCGGGCAACATATACTATGTGTCATATAGGACAGTCACTTGCATGTGATGCTTCCATCCGTGGGCCCGCGAGGCTGTCCTCCATCACTTTGACCCAACGACGGTGGTTGATACGTCTCCTACGTATCTATAATTTTTTATTGTTCCATGCTATTATATTATCTGTTTTGGATGTTTAATATGCATTTATATGCTATTTTATATTATTTTAGGGACTAACGTATTAACCTAGAGCCCAGTGCCAGTTTCTGTTTTTTTGCCTGTTTTAGAGTTTCGTAGAAAAGGAATACCAAACGGAGTCCAAATGGAGTGAAACTTTCGCGATGATCTTTCTTGGACTAGAAGCAAACCAGGAGACTTGGAGATGAAGTCAGAGACTCAAGGAGGCGGCCACGAGGGTGGAGGGCGTGCCCCCTACCTCGTGGGCCCCTCGGAGCTCTTCTAACTTAGTTCCTTTGCCTATATATATACTCTTATACCGCAAAAACATCAGGGGGAGCCACGAAAACGCTTCCTCCGCCGCAACCTTCTGTTCCCGTGAGATCCCATCTAGGGGCCTTCTCCGGCGTCCTGCTGGAGGGGGATTTGATCATGGAGGGCTTCTACATCAACACCATTATCCTTCTGATAAAGCGTGAGTAGTTTACCACAGACCTACGGGTCCATAGCTGGTAGCTCAATGGCTTCTTCTCTCTTTTTGATTCTCAATACCATGTTCTCCTCGATGTTCTTTTAGATCTATTTGATATAATATTCTTTTGCGGTTTGTTTGCCGAGATCCGATGAATTGTGCATTTATGATCATATTATCTATGAATATTATTTGAATCTTCTCTGAATTCTTATATGCATGATGTGATATCTTTGCAAGTCTCTTCGAATTATCGGTTTAATTTGGCCTACTAGATTGGTTTTTCTTGCAATGAGAAGTGCTTAGCTTTGGGTTCAATCTTGCTGTGTCCTTTCCCAGTGATAGTAGGGGCAGCAAGGCACGTATTGTACTGTTGCCATCGAGGATAAAAAGATGGGGTTTTCATCATATTGCTTGAGTTAATTCATCTACATCATGTCATCTTACTTAATGCATTACTCCGTTCTTTATGAACTTAATACTCTAGATGCATGCTGGATAGCGGTCGATGTGTGGAGTAATAGTATTAGTTGCAGAATCATTTCAGTCTACTTGACACAGACGTGATGCCTATGTTCATGATCATTGCCTTAAATATCGTCATAATTATGCACTCTTCTATCAATTGCTCGATAGTAATTTGTTCACCCATCGTAATATTTGCTATCTTGAGAGAAGCCACTAGTGAAACCTATGCCCCTCGAGTCTCTTTTCCATCATGCAAGTTCTCTTTTTCATCATACTAGTTCCGATCTACTATTTTGAAATCTTTTACTTTCCAATCTATAAACCAAAAATACCAAAAATATTTACTTTACCATTTATCTATCTCTATCAGATTTCACTTTTGTAAGTAACCATGAAGGGATTGACAACCCCTTTATCGCGTTGGGTGCAAGTTCGTTGATTGTTTCTGCATCTATTCGGTGACTTGTGTGTTGTCTCCTACTGGATTGATACCTTGGTTCTCAAACTGAAGGAAATACTTACTCTACTTTGCTGCATCACCCTTTCCTCTTCAAGGGAAAAACCAACGCAAGCTCAATAGGTAGCAGTGGTTAATTTGACTAACAAGGAGGTTTTCTTTTTGGTTTGTGTTGCGGTAGGAGTACGTAGTACGTGTCGAGGAGGGGAGGAGGGGCCAGCACATACTACACACACGCCATGAACGATCTCGCTCCGTGTGGGGACTTTTCAGTTTCCGAGGCAGGTGCCACATCGAAGTTGTGCATATTGGGTATTCAAACATCACCAACACCTCTTTGGGACACGTGCATACGATGGTTGTCACTCACTCGCCTGCAACGGTTCCCTCCATGGTCCCACGAGGTCGTCGTCCATCTAATTTGACCCAATGAGAGAGATAAATCTGATGAACAAGGAGGATTATTTTCAGGTTATCGACGAGATGCTTCATCCATATGTGTGTCCGCTTGGTGAATCACTTTGACCGACATCGATAGAGGTTAATTTGTCTTATACTTAGGAGGGGAGTAAATTTTGGTTCGTCTTATATGGTACATGTCATGCTGTGAGATCACATAATATACTTTGAGCACATGTGTATGCATGAATACCTCCCACCGGATCAAGTCGGGCCAGGGGGCACGCACGACGCGTCATGAACCTCGCCTGTGTGGGGGGCAGGCGATTTTCGACGCATGCGCCACATAAAAATGTTGTGCTTTTGGTATTCAAACATATGCATGCATCATGCATGTCCATACATATGTTTGGGGCACATGCATGTAGTGGTTGTCTTTGGACACTCTCCCTCTCTTGGTTATCATCGACAACCTATATATTCATGGCCCGGCGTGGACGTCCATCACTTTGAGCGACAATGGGAGAGGTTACCAGGGTGGATTCTTCTTCTCTTGGTTCGCGTTACTGTATAGTCGTACGTTGATCATGGTGAGATTCCAGACCTAAGTCTGAGCACAAGCATACACATGAATCCATATATAGGGTGGGTCTATTATGATAACACCCCTTAATACCTTATTTTGCACACCAAAACACCTTATTCTGCACACCACCCAGATCGCGCCACTGCCCCTCCCCTCCCGACCTTCTATCGCGGCAGCGGCCTGGGCTAGCTGCCGCCCTTCCCCTCCCGGCCTTCTTCCGTGGCGGCGGCCTGGGAGAGATGCCGCCCTTCCCCTCCCCGCTTTCTCCATGGCGGCGCTCGAGCGCCCGCCTCCTCCCAGCCTTCTTCCGCGGCAGCGGCCGGCAGTGACGCCGCCCCTCCCCTCCCGACCATCTTCCTTGGCGGCGGCCAGGCAGCGACGCCGCCCGTCGCCTCTCGGCCTTCTTCCGTGGCAGGCACCGAGCAACACCAGCCTATTGGCCTTCTTCCACGGCAGCAGCTCGATAGCGCCGCCACCGAACTCCTCAGGTCCTGCAATTAGCTGTAATTCATCAGATGTGGATTGGTGCTGCCTCGACATCAAACCAATTCGAGCAAGGAGGAGTGTGCGCAAGGTTGCTTCATCCACTGTAGCTTCTTGGAATAAGTCTGCATCAACCTTCAGAGCAAATCCTCCTTCCCCGTTCACATTGAGCAACGTCCAGACAGCCCATGAACTTCAAGGGCAAGTGGACTGCACGGGCGAACGTGGAAGTTGTCGCGGCGGACGAGAAGGAACTTCCTCCTCAGAACGCAAGAAATCATCGCATCACGAGGTAAGCAAAGACACTTCCTATACCATCTTAGTGTAGTTATCATACACAAATCAAGACAAGCAAGACAAATAGCGTGATTATGCAAAGACAAAACTTATGCAAAGGCGGTTGCTTCATTCGTTGTGGGGAAAATGCAAGACGCTTGTATAGGTTCATTACGTATAACGATGCAGTGCGGTTGCTTCAGTTCCCCTTGAGGGGTGATGCAGTCAACTTGCAATGCTTCGGCAGTACCATTTTGAACACATTGCAGTTCGAATGATTCAGTTCATTTAACCTGACAATGTAGCTCGGTCATTTTGTGTACAGGAGATGACGTTCAGCAGATACAAAATGCCGCGCATAGTTGACAGCACTGAGAACAACAACTTTCAGAAGAGTGGATATTCTTCTGACAGAGATACTGGCTGGGTTACCCCTGAGATTCCTCATGGATTCTTCACGACGACAAACAGGGTGCAGTACTCTCCACAAGAAGATTTTTCCCAGGAAGAAGATGTAGTTGAAGATGACGATGATGTCACATTCATCTGGGAAGGCACTCACCAATGCGATGATGAAGAAGATGACGATGAAGATGAGCCAATAACAGTTCTCAACCCAGAGTATAAGCACGAGTTCACTACGTTTGGACAGCATGTCCGAATAGATAATGATGACGCAGTTGAACACGATGTTGCAGCAGATAATGATTATGTCTATGATGGTGTGCCACTGCTCCAAAATTTTAAAACCAATCCACCGAGGCATCGTCACAACACTGGATTTCCACCACGTCCACCTGCCGCACCCCAAAACAGAGCTCAGCGTCCACCTGCTGCACCAAAAAACAGAGCTCCAACCAGACCTGCTGCATCAACTTCGACGCTGCGACCACCAACAAGGCCTCGGTCAAAAGTAAACAGCAGTACAAATCCTCCTCATCGTTACCACCATGAGATCCTCAACTACACACATCTGCTATAACCCCGCCATGTCCAATACAACCCGGCGAGCTGCAAACACCATCAGGCGAATGACTCTACACACATGTAAGTTTATGGTCTGAAAAATAAAATAGTTGCAGTCCATTCAGATAACATTGTAGTGCACACTAATATTTCTTGTGAGCTTTGGCTAGGAACATTGAAAATGCTTTATTAAACTCATATGCACTCCTCGTATTCAAAAAACAGAAGAGAACAAATTTTCTCATATAGCATTTCGATTAATGCAGGATAAAAAAATGCTGCTCAACCTCGTACCTACTGCTGGAATGAAGTTCACCACGTACGAAAAGGCATGGGACTTTACAACAATTATGCAAGATGTGCGTGGTTTGGTATACGAAGAGGGCAAAACACAGACAAATGCCTACATTGTCCGCTCAAGAGAAGGGGTCCACAAGTCGGTCGTGTCGATTATCACCGGCACGCCGAAGACATCAAAAGGATTGGCTGCAATGCAAAGATTAGAGTTAAAAAGGAAGGATGGCAAATTTGTGATAGAAATGGTTCAACTCAACCACAATCACAAGATGCCGGAAAGCCCCGGATGCTTTTGCACATGCGATCGCACAAAAAGACGATCCTTTGATAGACCAGCTTAGTGAAAGACATGCAACCGGACAAGCACACACATGCTCGATGATGTCGACGCTGTCACAGATGTCCGTGGTCTACATAGATGGGACATACTAGCCGCGATCGGGTAAACAGTAAGCACGTAATGAGCATATCTCTTGAGCATTCTGTCTCGTAATTATCCCTGCTTTTGGTGAGATAAGTATGAATTGTCTATGAAAATGCAGGAAATGAAGTTTGCCGAGAAGAGTCTCAAGATGATGTCAAGAAACTTCAATTTCTTCGAGAAAATGCAAAAGATAAACCCGTAGTTCTTCTATGATTATGACGCTGATGCGATAACCGTAAGAAACGCTTTTGGGCTAACGCAAGTTGCAGAGGATCGTATGAAGATTTTGGAGACTGGGTTACATTTGACACGACGATAAAACTAACAAATTCCACATGCACCGGGAGTGTTTGTGGGGGTGAACCATCATCTACAAAGCACCATATTTGTTGTTGCACTCGTGCGAGATGAAACAATACCATCATTTGAGTGGGTTTTCAAAACCTTTCTGAGGTGTATGAACAACAAGCCGCCAATCTGCATGCTCACAGGTACAAAAAATAAAAAACACCTGCATACTTACGTTTTGTTTTGTTTTGTGCACTTACAATTCTTCCATCTATCTTGCAAACACACAAACAACTTAATAAAAAAACATTGTTTGTCTTTTCTCAGACCAGTGTTCTTCGATGAAGGCAGCATTAAAAACTATCCTCCCAAAAACTCTGCATAAGCTATGTCGGTGGCATATCATGAAGAAGTACAAGGACCACCTCGTCTTGCTGTATAAGGCGCACGAGAAGCTCAAGGACAAACTCAATGCAGTGCTGAACCAACCCACTAATGCCGTCAGAATTTGAACGAGCATGGAAGAACCTCATTCAGAGGTACAACTTGCAAGACAATGAAGTGATGAATTCACTGTGGAATGACAGGCACGAGTGGATCTCAGCTTACTACAACGAAATTTTCTGTGCTCGGATGACTTCCACACAGAGAAGCGAGAGCATGAACCGCATACTGAAGAAATTTTTTGTCAGGGAGAAGCATGATCTCCATCTATTTGCTCAGCAGGTGAGTGCATTCAGACCAGGAACACCGTCGAGCACGCAGAGACAGTAGCAAAATGTCAATCAAAAACTGCTTAAAAATATGAATAAAAAACAAACAATTTTTTCATTTCTCTGGATCGTAACAGTGCATTTGTGATCATGCAGTCAGAGGTAAAAACAACAACAAAGTTTGGCTTTGAAGTTCAGCTATCAAAAGTGTATACAAGAGCAGTGTTTGCAGATTTCAAAGAAACGCTCTACCGTAGCACTGCATTCAGAGCGCAACAAAGGCCCCGAGAACCCGACAAAGTATCTAGTACACCACTACAACAGATCGGATGCATTTGACTGGGCAAGGCATAATTTCCAAGTGGTCGCCTATGAAGAGAAAGGTGTCTACAAATGTGAGTGCAAACTCGACACACACAGTGAGACTCTTAACAAAAAAATTCTAGATTCTCATAGTCATGCACGAAAGCTAACTTATCAAATTTAAAAGTACATATGCATGTGTAATTCATTTAAACCAAATGAAGTTCACTTTTTAAAAATGAACAAATAATGAAAAAAATATATGTTTACTAATTTCATGCGCTTCACTTACGTAACACAAAAAAATGTTTTTGTCTGCAGCCTCTTCAAGGCCCATGTCTTATGCATGCTTTCTCATTTGAGAGTACTCAACATTCCTGAGGTGTACATCATGAAGAGATACACCCGTAACGCAAGATCAGATGCAAAGTTTGACAGAAGAGACACGAACAAACAGCACCAGATGGAACCTCCCTTTTTTGCCGTAGAAAATTGCTGACAGAAACAACAATGGACCTTGCAAACAGAGCGACAAGGTCAGACGCTGGGTGCCACAGAGCGTTGTCTGGTATGAGGGCACTGATAGAGGAAGTTGACGTGCTCAACGAAGAAGAAGAAGAAGCAGCAAAACTAAAGCAAGCAGAGAAATACCAACATGACAATAAAGACGAGCAAGAAGAAAAAACTGAACACATTGGAACTGGTGCTATCAAAAAAGAAACAATTCTTCCACCTCCTGTTTCAAACACAAGAGGAAGAAAGAAAGGGGGAGACGCAAACCAGAAAAAGGTGGCATCCAAGGAGAAAAATGATGACAAAACAGAAGCCACGTACCGAGCCGGATAAAGGATGGTCGCCCACCGGGAGTAAGAATGTGCGAAATATGTAATCAAGTCACGCCACAATTCCGTGACGGTGAAAAAGACATGAACAAGAAAAACGAGGACGGAGATGCACAACAAAACAGAAATTCCACTCACAACACTAAGAAATGGACAAAACCGAGACGCTTGTAGCATCTCAAAAAAGAGGAAGAGACACAATTCAAGAACCCGCCTCAAAAGAAAAAGAAAAATATCAAAAAATGAGGAAGACGAAGAAGGTGAGATCAAAGAAGAATATGATGACACAACCGAAGAAGAAATGGCTTATGAAGAAGCAGATGGAGAAGAGGAGGAGGAAGAAGAGAGGAAGAGGACGAAGAACGGAAGAAATCAAGAAACAAAGGGCTTATGAAGGTACAGATGATGAAGATGATGAAGAGGAAGAAGAGAGTGAAGAGACTGAAGAGAGTGAAGAAGACGAAGAACATGAAGAAACAATATCAACAAGACCACCACGAGGAAATGCTTCAACCAGCACGCGGGGATTAAAGAAGGATGCAGTTCTCAGCACTGGAAAACGAAAATCACCATCAACCAGCACGCGGTGATCAAAGAAGGATGCGCTTCACCATCGAAAACGAAGCAGCCAACAACCAGCACGCAGGGAGCAAAGAAGGATGCAGTTAACAACACTAGAAAACAAAAGCAGACATCAACCAGCGCGAGGGGAGCAAAGAAGGATGCAGTCCACATTGCTGAAAAACAAAAGCAGCCATCAACCAACAAGCTGGGAGCAAAGAAGGATGCAGTTCACAAATAATGAAAAACGAAAAGCAGCCATCAACCAAAGACACGAGGGCTACAAACACAAAGGTGCAGAGACAAGAACCAAGAACACCGCCATGGAAAACAAAACAAAGTGCAACATTAGACACGCCCAAATACCACGCAGTATAAAGAAAGTTAACGACCAAATAGATGAACAAACAATAAATTTATCGTATGCATAGCAATTTGCTTAACTCTATGACATATGTATCAGCTTAAATTTTGTGTAAACCATGTAGCGTGTCTAATGTCATAGCTCGCTGCGCCTTGAGTAAAACATTGACACATTTTGATTCAAAACCATGTAAAAAATGTCATAGCTAGTTGCGATCCTACAAGTAGTACATATAAAAAGCATTTCAAGATGCAAGATGGAACTTGCAAAATGCAGTACGCTTCGAACTATCATGCAGTACTGTAGACTAACTACATGTAGTACACACCATGCAAATTGGGAAAAAATGTGGAAACATGTAATGCTCAGCTGACATATAAGAAGTTCACATATTTTAACCATGCAAACACAAATTTACCGTTGAATAATAATTGAAGCGGTTCAGATCACAAAAGTGCTTATTATAAAACACATACAAAGATGAAAAGTGTTCAACACGCAGAAGTACTTATTACAAATCAACCTCATAACCTTAGCCAATCACGTCAAACATGTTTCTAACAGTACGATCCTTGAGTTCAAAGAAGTTGAGGACAACAACTTGCTCGGACTTCAGGCCGCTATCAATGACAAATTCCTTCCACCCTTTGTGCGGAACCGCCGCAACGCTTAATCAGACTTGGCTGGTTTAAGGTATCCATTACCAAGAACAACTTCAGAATTCCTTTCTTCTTGAGCAAGACATACCTAATAGCTCACGAGGAATTTTCTCAGAAAAATAATAAAACTGTTTGAGAACGAAACTAGCAGTACAATTCTCATGTTTTGAATAGAGATAGATGAAGTGCACAATAGTCCAACAAGTAGTACATATAAAACATTTTCAATATGTAGTATGGAACTTACAAATATGCAGTTCTCTTTAAACAATCATGCAGTGCTATAGACTAGCTACATGTAGTACACAGCATACAAAATTGGAAAAAATGTAGAAATATGAAGTGATCAGCCAATATATAAGCAGTTCACATATTCTAACCTGTAAACTAAAACATAAGCTACATCCACACGAGGAAAAAAAACAAGAAAATAAGAACACATTGCAGTACACTTCAAAAAACACAAAGAAAAAAGTGCGTTCCTAAAATACTACAAGTTCAGGATACAATGGAATTATACAAAAAAACACTAAGAAAAAAAAATCATATCTAACGAAACATACCATCTTGTAGTGCCACATCTGTTGGCGTAAGCTGATGGACAAAAGGACTTGTGCAGCCAAGGCCATGACGAAGCAGCAGAGAATAGAACGCAGATACGTTGATCTAGCCCATATCCAATCCTTCTGTGAATACTGTACCATATGCAAGCTGCTCGGCTCGCCCAGTTCGGCACAATACCTTCCCACCACGACGAAAGCACGACGGGCTCGAAAGCAAGCTAAACAATTGCAGTACGTCGGCACACCACAACCATGGCCACAACAGAAGAGATACGCACAGGGGCCTGGAGCCATCGCAACAAAAACCTAGAGAAAGGAGAGAACTTGCGGCTAGAGGAGAAAAATGAAATGCAAACGAAGGGTATAAGTTAGCCTTCATTTATACAAGAGGAATGCAAAAAGGTCAAAACTGAAAATTAAAGGGGACTTAATGGAAATTATGTTCCCAAGAATAAATGACAATCAATGAAAGCTTATGTTACCAAAGAAAGAGGAACGGAAAAAGAAGGTGTACTTTGACTTCAGAAATTCCCACGAACAAAACCACAGATCATTAAAAAATAATACTTTGAAAAATTATAATCCACGGACCATTTTATGTGTGCAGTTCTCCAAATTCGTACTAGGTAGTTTACTATATGTGTGCATGAAGTGCAGTACGTGCTTTTTGGCACAAAGAAGAATGCACGCAGTGCAAGATGTGTACACCTGCAGCACAGAACTATGACGAATGCAGTGCACACCCGTACACTAAGAAAAAAGGATACGAAAGATGAAAAACAATAAAGAAAAATGATACCAATGCAGTCCACAAAAATGTAGCCGAGAAAATGTGCAGTATGGTATGCGTGCACATGCAGTACAGAAACTAAATGAATGTAGTGCACGCATGATTTACTAAAAAAAATTGACCACCCAGGTGCTACAGGCCCCAGCCAGTCTCGTAATAGGTCTGCACCCACAGAAAGGGAGTCGTTCTAAGTCACAGTGCATGGGGCCGGTTGCACACGGGCCCACAGGTCAAAGAGCATATAGCTACGAGCGCCGTGTATAAGCACCCAGATAAGTATACGCAGGAGTTCGACCAGTATGCCTCGCCAACGCTTATAAACAGGTCGGGCGCGCCTTCCGGTAGCGATGTGGGACTAAACATTAGGACGCACACACAGCGAAACGGGAACCAAGCCATGCTCACAGGCCAACTTGGACCCAAGTATGTATATAAACTAGCCGAACAAAGGCCCAACAAGGCCGACTAAGAAAAAACAATAAGCTAAAAAAAAGGGGGACCCCCACCCCCCCTTTCCCTACTCATCCTGCATCAAACGATTGCAGCAGTACAAGCAAAAACAAGATGCAGATGTAGTCAGAAACAATACAAGGCACTAATTTACACGATGCAAAGGCGGTATGGCAATCTAGTTCCCGACACCCCTACACGATAAGTAAACTCAAAAAACAGTGAAGTACGCACATGTATACACAAGTGCAGTACTGAATTCTAGATGATGCAGTTCAGGACTATATTATAATGCAGTTCATTATCGCACAGGATGCATCTACAAAACATAACAAAACGACCGTTCGAATAAAAAAGGTGATGGTTAAAAAAATGTGCTGATAAAAAAAAATCAACCTTAAAAAAAACACCCCTCCCATTTCCTATCCGTCCCGTGCTAGGGACTTCAATAAGTACCGGCAAAACAAGATGCAGTACGGGTCGGTAGAAGTATGCAGTGCATTCCGGTGCGCAATGCAGACCACCGAAGCATATAGCAAGAGACACGCAAAAAATGATGAAGTACACACATGTATACAATGTTGCAGTTCTGATTTGTACGCGACACAGTGCTTAATTGTAAGCAATGCAGTTATGTTGTCACCTAGTATACATCTATAAAACATGACAAAATGCTCGTTCGAATAGAAAAAGGTTATGGTTAAAAAATGTGCTGATAAAAAAACATTAAAAAAAACCATGTTCGCATACATACACCCGATCGGAGCAGTTCCATCGCCACAAGCCACGATCCGCACAACCGCATCATCAGCGCTATCGTGCAGTTCATCCGACGAGGCCATCCCACCCCGCGCCCTCCCCTTAAATTCAGACCCCTGCCAAAGGCCTTCTCATCCACATCCACAACAACACAAGTATCCATTGCGCTCCCACCACCGGCGATGACGTTCACCGATGATTACAAGGGCGACAACGCCGTGGAGGCGCACGGCAACACCAAGTTGCACGTCATCCACACCAACGACAAGAAGCAGATGGCGATCACCCTCGCGCAATACGAGCGCCACCTCAGCCTCCAGCGCCACAAGATCGTCGACATTGGTCTCGAGTACGACAACGACTCTGAAGCGATGCAGAAACCCGCCCTCTGCCAGCTCTCCATCGGCAAGAATCACCCGGTGCTGCTCTTCCAAATGAGCGACACTGAAAGGTGCATCGTCTTCGACAACTTCCTCGCCGACCCCAGGTACACCTTTGTAGGATTCTCCATCGACGGCGACAAAACCAGGCTGGAGCGCGTCAAACTGGAGGTCGCCAACTTCGTCGACATCCAGAAGGAGTGGAGGGTGCCCAACGCAACCAAGCCGTTGACTCCTCGAGACGCGTCTCCGCGTGCTCATCGACGACTACTACAAAGAACATGAAGAAGAAGATCACCGACACCGAGCACCAGCATTGGGCCATCCTGCCTCTGTCCAGGAGGCACATCGAGTACGCGGCAAAGGATGCCTATGCAGCGTACGAGATATGGAACCCCATCACCCTCACCCAGGCCGGCCTTCGCCGTGCAAAGCTAGAGAAGGAGGAGCCACCCAACAAGCGCGCCAGGAGCAGCTGGGGATGGGAAGAGCCTAACTGGTGAAGAAGAAGATGGTCCAGCCAGGAGCCAAGAATGCCAGCGTTCTTTTAGAATTATCATCAAATTTGCTTTGTGTTGTTTGCTTATGTATCATTAGTTTGCTTGTGTGCTGAACCTAGTTTGCTTGCCATGCACAATCGCTTTGTAATGACGAACTCTGATTATGTTAGTTTGCTTTCTGTTGAACTTACCTTGCTGGTGATGAAATTGTCGTATAGAATGCAAACAGACGATGCAAAGGTAAGTTAAGATAAATGCAAAGACAATCGAATTTGTCGAATGAAGTATTAACATACCCAACAAAGCAGTGCACGAACATAAATTTCAAAAAAGGAATACATAAGAGCAAATACAGTCCGGAAGTACACGAAAGTACAGCAAAGAACCATAATTAGTGAAGTACACGTATGATTTACAAAGCAGTGCACTCCCATACATTGGGAAAAAAGATTAACTGATAGCAAAAAGACGGAAACAAAAAAAAATGACAACTGTACATGCAGTATGTAATGCGTATACAATGGAGTACAGAACCCTGATCAATGTAGTGCACACTCCAACATTGAAAAAAACACACAGGGCAGAAATATTAAAAGTAAAAAAATTGACCACCCAGGTGGCACCGGCCCCAGCCAGTCTCGTAATAGGTCTACGCCCATAGAAGGCGAGTCATTCTGAGTCACAGTGCATGGGGCCGGTTGCACTTGGGCCCACAGGTCATAGAGCATATAGCTACGAGCGCCGTGTATAAGCGCGCAGATAAGTATACAGAGGAGTTCGACCGGTATGCCTCGCCAGCGCTTATAAACAAGTCGGGCGCGCCTTCCGCGGGCGAGGTGGGATCAAACATTAGTACGCACACACAGCGCACTGGGAACCAGCCGTGTGCTCACATGCCGACCTGGGCCCAATTACATCATCACTACCAGAACACAGGGCCAACAAAGCTCACTAAGAAAAAACAATACGTTCAAAAATAAAACATTAAAAAGAAAAATGACAAACATTTTTTAAATGAATAACAACAAAAAAAAATAAAATGCGCCAAAGACCTCAGAAGAATATTAATAAATAAAACACAGAAGCCCAATGTCAACGCAGATGCAACAATGACGACAACAACACAGTTCTCCAAGTGGAAGCACATGTTTTTTCTTCTGAATTGCAGTTATCTTCGCTCTGCAATGCAGTATGGATGAAATAAGAATGCAGCCCTGTTACTTAAACAAAACACTTCGACAACCCCTAGCCACATTACCCTCCATCCGCACAAACGCTGTATTACCACGAAGATCAAGAAAAGAAAAGAAAGAACACCATCAAGAGAAGAAAAAAAGTACATCTGTGTGAATCAAACTGCAGTACACTACTTGGACCTGAGCAGTTCGTTTCTGATAGAAAAAGAAGTGCACTGACTTGGACAATTGATCGAAAACACAATCATCACATTTTTTGACAGTTGCGTCAATACATAGATATAATCACGAAAAAAGAGGCGACGACGTTCCAGATTTCCAACGCACTAGCAAGAGCCTCCTCATAGCAGAACCTCTCGGCAGTTGCCACGTAAACTTAAAACAGAGCCCCACCATGCTACCGCCCCGCTCCACCTCTCCCACGTCCTGTCAAGTAGAGCAGAGGAGAAAACACAACTGCTTCGTCCCCCCAAAAACCCCAATTGTATCTTCTTCTCCGCTCTTCCTTTCACTAACCTCTCTCTCTATAACAAACACCAGAGAACACACGAGAATCATGGCGGATGCACCTCTCTGCAACTAGCGCCGCAAGTACACCAGGGAGCTCCACGACGTCCACCTCGACGGCAATCACAAGATCCACGTCCTTTGCACAAGCAAGGGCAAAGACGTGGACAAGATGCTGTCCACGCTCAGAGGAAGCTCATGAATGCCCGCCAAATTAGTCGGCGTTGATGTCGAGTACACACACTACGAGAAGCCACAAATGCGGCAAGATTACACAGCTATGCGTGAAAAAAGAATGCCTTGTCTACCACATATCTGCAGCTAAAGACAGGTAAGAATAACTGTTGCTTGCCAATATTGATTTTAACTTTTCTTCACTGCAATTGCCATAATATTTAACCTTTGGTTCACATTCTTGAAAAAGCATGGCATATGAATTTATTAACAGTTTTGATCTGGTTACATGTATGTCACTCATGTGTTCCATTCTTGAATTATATTATCAAGCAATACACGCTGTTTAATTATAGTTTCTTCACTACAACATTACCATACAAAACATGTATGGAATTAGGTTCAGGAATACAAGCATACACAAAACATGCATTGTTTATGCAATCTATTATCAGATTTAATAGTTATGCTGAACAAAGTATTAGCAACTGCTCAATGCAACAGATTCAGATATCCATATTGCAGTTCAGTTTCAGAAAAACACAAAAAACATTGCTAGTTCTAAAGAAATAAAATATATTCACTCTATACAAATATATTGCAGGCCAATGGAACTAGACAAATTTCTGACGAATGATGAGTACACCTTCGTCGGATTCGCTATTGAAGGAGACAAAAGCAAGCTGAAGTTATCTGGTTTGGAGATCAACTCCAACAACTACATTGATATTCAGGTGGAATGGAGAGACCCATACAATAAAAAGAAGTTTGACTCTTTGGCTGATGTGGCTGGCAGGATGATAGACATTCACTACAATGACATGAAGAAAAAAATTAACCGCAAGGAGGACCATACTCTCTGGGGATTTTGCCCACTGCCAAACAAGCTTATCAAGTATGCAGCAATAGATGCATTCGCAACATATGAGTCATGGAGAATCATCTACGATGTCATAATGGGACTGGACAGGGCAAAAAGAGACACAGAAGAAAAGAAGAAGAAGAACAAGGCTGTAATCCAATACAACAACTAGAAAAAATCAGAGCTGTGTTTAGTCTCACTTTACTTTAAGCGTTGTGGTGTTCTTTGTTTAATGTATGCAAGAATATTTCTTTTATAAAAACAATGTAAGTTTGCTTGTGATCAATTGCTTTCGCAGAAATTAGTTTGCATTAGAACAAGTATATACACAACTTTGAAAACTTTAACGAGTGACACCAAAACATAATATGCACATACAAAACATAACAGTCCACAAAAAATAGTAATTATATAAAAATAAAAATTAATATTGATATATCTAAAAAAATATAATCCGTGTACATTTTTAAACAAACGTCAATACAGTTCACAGAACCAACATAAGGCAGTTCAACAAGTGTATCCGTGAAGTGCAGTACATGCATAAATGAAGAACGACAAGGGCCCCAAAACACACACTTGCTACACGGCGCAAGACTCAACGCTGGTGAAAGCAAGACAAATGACAAGGGCCCCAACACATAAATGAAGGACGACAAGAACCCCTGCTCGCCTCAAGGCTAACGCATGCAAAGGCGCTTTGGTTGACAAAGAAGGCGGACATTCTGCTTTTTTCCATCAAAGGACGCTACAAGAAACCACCACCACCCCCAAACACTAAGATAGACAGGGGGCGACGGGTATGACGGACTCGCCACGCCTTTATTCCGGCTGTTTCAGCTCGGCCTCGCAGAGATGTGGAGGGGGTCACGACCCTCCCCACCCCTGCGCCGCCTCGCTTAACGCACGCAAAGGCGCTGCTGACAAAGCGCAAGGCGGACATTCTGCTTTTTCCATCAAAGGACGCTACAAGAAACCACCACCACCCCCAAACCCTAAGATAGACAGGGCGATGGGGTATGACGGACTTGCCTACGATGCGGCGCCGCGGCAAGCCGCGCCGCCGCCGCTCCAGCTTGTTCAGGCTCGGCCTCGCAGGATGTGGAGGGGGTCACGACCCCTCCCACCCCTGCTCGCCTCGCTAACGCATGCAAAGGCGCTTGGTCGACAGCGCAGATCGGACATTCTGCTTTTTCCATCAAAGGACGGGCGCCAAACCACCACCCCACCCCCAAACCCTAAGATAGACAGGCGACGGGAGTATAGCGGATCGCCAAGATGCGGCGCCAGCAAGCAGCGTCGCCGCCTGCTCGGCTCGTTCAGCTCGGCCTCGCGAGGATGTGGAGGGGTCACACCCCCTCCCCACCCGCGCGGCCTCAAGCTAACGCACGCAATGCGAAAAGAACAATACAAATATATATATAGACAACTAAAAAAATTTGGGGGGGGGGGCAACCCCCCCCCACCATGTACCTTAACATACAAACAAATAAAAAAACCAACTACAAAACACAACTATAGGCAAAAAGTAATGCGTTTTTTGTTCTAACAAAAAAAAGCAGTTCGGTGTCATAAAGCAATGCAGTTTCGGCATGCACACACGTGCAGCACTTTGCTTGAGTGCCAAAAAATATATGCAGTTCTCTTATATTGGACAAAGAAGTCCGGCATCAAATGCGATACAGTTCATCAAACACGTATCATACATATAAGCGTGACAAAATGCCAGTTCGCACAGACCGTGGTCGTCAACAAAAAATAAAATTATACACTTATATATATTGTATTAGTTATTGATATAAAATACACATACATATACAAATTCATCCACATGCGCTGCCGCGTAAACGAACAAGAAGAAACACAACGACAAAAAAAAGTCTTTTTCATACATAGTCAGCACACACAAACACAACACCAAAACCTAGCTATTGTCCACGCACAGCCTTTTGCACCTAGTAGAAAAACAAGGTTCTAACCGATCATTATCAAGGCTCATGATCAAGGCGTCGCGATTGCGACAGGGAAGTGAGCCCGAGGTCCGCAATCAGTTCACGTAACTCAAGAGGCATGTCTTCATAACACAAAATGTTCAAAGGATTGACAAAGAATGAACATGTACTCCGCCTTCCAATCTTCAAAGAGAAAGCTAAAAAAAAAAACAAATGCAAAAAGTGATTATAAAAAAGGTTGTCATAAAGAACAAAAGTAAAAAGAAAACAGAGAAGTCATTACGTCGGTTTCAAAATTTTCTCAACTAGACGTTGGCAGTCATACAACCGCGCCATCCTCGTAACATAGATTACACACTCATTTACTCCTCATACTGCACGACGGGTAAGATGGCTTCTCCGCCAATTTAACCCAATCGAAGGTTCCTCGATTTATACATTTTTCACCATAATCGCCTTTCAAGAAATGAGTCATCCTCCTCATCTGGCAAAAAAAAAAGAAGCACAAGGTAAGAATAACACACATCACGGATCAAAAAGTTGATATTCAAACGAACCCAAAAAAAAGTTGATCTCAAACATCTAAACAGTCTCTCTTTTAAGTGCACGTGAGAAAAATGCAGTTCTGTCGCGCATATGTTGAAGTTCACTACATAAACAATTGCAGTTTATAAAAAAATACAGTGGGAGAAACACAAAGAAAGCTTTCCGGTTGGCAAAGAAAAAAATAACATACCACTTCAGTGCAATCTGCGTGGTAGTCAGTCCCGCGCCACCTTGTCGTGACATCAGGATGGCTAGTGTACTTCCTACTGTCATGGATATCAAGGGTCTGGCGATGCTGGTTCATCGCGTATAAGGAATAATGACCATCCTTTAATCGCGACATCATAATCTGTTCGCATAAAAAAATGAAATCAAAAGTTCTTTCGACACGTACCACCAGGACCACTGTTCCAAAAATAACTATAAAAAAAATGCAGCATACCAGGAAAAATAAATGACAAAAAACAATGAATTTACCAGTTTTGCATCCAACAGGTTTGCGCCGTCGTTCACAAAAAATTTGAACTGATTAACTGCATCTTCTAAAACAAAAGAGCTATGCACAACTGGCAACACAGGATTTCCATCATTATCTCTCGCCACAGAGGTTTCCATTTGAAGAACGATCGTACACAAAAAAGAACAAAAACAAAAGGACATGCAAAAAAAGAAAAACAATGCAAGGTGCATGGACATGAAAAAGCCAAGTCAGAGAGGAAAGAATGACAAAAACGCTACCGTGATAAATAAAGGTGAAAGTAGCAAAGGTTCACCGGATTGATAAGCTAAACCCAATTCAGGGTCTTGCTTCCAGTAGGAAAGAAGCATTAACATACCCAACAAAGCGGTGCACGAACCTAAATTTGAAAAAAGAATACATAAGAGCAAAACCAGAAAATGAAAAACGCAAACACGTAAATAATCAATGAAGTACAGAAATATATGAACGTACAGTACAGAACCATAATCAACGCATTACGCGTATGATTTACAAAGCAGTGCACTCCCATACATTGGGAAAAAAGATTAACTGATAGCAAAAAGACGGAAACAAAAATGACAATCAGACATGCAAGACGCAATGCGATACAATGCAAGATGAACCCCGATCAATGCAAAGGCACACTCCAACATTGAAAAAAAAACACAGGGCAGAAATATAAAAAGAAAAAATTGACCACCAGTGGCACCGCCCCACCCGGCCTCGTAATAGGTCTACGCCCACGTATATGAGTCGCTCGAAGTCACAGTGCATGGGGCCGGTTGCACATGGGCCCACAGGTCATAGAGCATATAGCAGCGAGCGCCGTGTATAAGCGCCCAGATAAGTGTACAGAGGAGTTCGACCAAGATGCCTCGCCAGCGCTTATAAACAAGTCGGTAGCGCCTTCATCAGGCGAGTGGGACTAAACATTAGGGCACACACAACAAGACGCGAACCGCCGTGTGCTCACAGCCGACACGGGCCCAATTCCGCCTTCACTACCGTAACACGGGCCAACAGAAAAAAGAGAGGCCATCGAAAATAAAAAAAATGCTACATACCATACACAAACACAGGCCCAACCACGCGTTCGCTGTCCGTCGTGATATGACAATGCAGTTCGCTATTCTCAAGTAAGGAGTACTGTTCCTTCTTGAATGCGTTCGTGTTCACTGAATCAGACCCATTCCACCACCTAACACCAACCACAACATTTATTACTGCCATTGCTCGATTGGTTGCATAAAAACTTATCCATTCGTGCTACAGACTAACACAACTCCTCCCCCCGTTCCTCATTTTCCTCAAAACGTAGATCTAGGCTTCATCACATCCACAACTCTTCTCTGGAATTCCACTGAACCCGCCATGGACTGCAAGTGCGGGTGCTTGTCAAGGATGGCGCCGGTAGCGGACACATGCGTCTTCGCAGAAGGCCTACACTCACCAACACCGAAAGTGGCATGACATGCTCGGCTGCCTGATGATACCCAATAGGGGGTTTCGTGCGCCATTTCTTCATCGCCTCACAACCACAGATCTACAGGAAAGTTGGGTATGTTTTCCACTCACAATTTTTGGACATAATCTAGACTGCAAATACACATCCGAATATATAGTTCAATCAATTTGTTCAGTAATATAAAAAAAATACAAAACAGAATTTGTATTGTTGTTCAGATCTGTTAGCTATTAAGACTAGATGCTTCCACCTATCTTTCTTCAGTGCCACACCATGTATCGACATATGTACAAAAAAAGGGTCAGTAGATAAGCGTTGTAGTTATATTAATATGCTGGAGAAGTACACTGTTACTGACATTGCAGTGCACACATGTTGCAGTATAATATATATCCCAGTAAAACTAGGAGTCAATTGCGGATATAAGTTTGTTCATACATTGCAACTACTTTACAAAATACAATCATATGTATGTAACTATTTAAGTAAACATAAACAAATCATGCTAAGTATAAAACAAAAACATTTGCTGTTTACTTATAAATTCTTTATCCACCCATTACAATATGCAGAAACTGCCATCCGCAATAAAAATTCATGCTCCGAGTTCAGGGAAGCTTACTTTGGAGACAGGACACAAAAATGGCTATGGAGACATGGAAGCTGACTACCACATCTACTCTGAAGACTGCATCAACATAACTACTGGTTGGAAAGATTTTGTCTCCCAAAATGGCTTTGAGGCCGAAGAAGTGGCCATGGTCTTTTTCTACAAAGAAGAAGACTCCACCAAGTTTACAATATTTGCACTCTAGGCTGTCTAATATGAAGCAACCAATATTTCTAATGCTTTGCTTATGATGTATGCCTTTAAATTTATGTCCATCAGACAATTTGAACAATGCCTATTTAAAGTATGCAACCTCAACTACGTCATTTTATCATCCCTTTTAGACAAAGTTGCTGATGGCAGTAATGCAGTTCTCTCGAACACATAGTGTGGTACTAATAATAACGAAAGGCAGCCCTCCGAACAGTAACAAGGAAATGCAAATGGTCAAAACTTTGCAGTTAACGAATGATGTTCAAAAACAATTCTCATAGTATGCAGTTCAAAAAAATTCTTATAATAACTATTCAGCTAACACAAGCGCATCTGGACCATCCCTTCTAATAGTAGAATAGATCATTAACAACACTACTAATGCAGTACAGAAATGCATATTATCTAGTCATCTAGAACACATAATGTAGTAAACACAGAATGTAGTTTACGAAAAGGAGAAATCTCATAAACAGCCATAACCACTGTAATAAAGCTACATGAAGTACGCTACCAAAGAAAATGCAGTGCACTACAACGTTTC
Organism: Aegilops speltoides; assembly: GCA_021437245.1. Taxonomy (NCBI): domain Eukaryota; kingdom Viridiplantae; phylum Streptophyta; class Magnoliopsida; order Poales; family Poaceae; genus Aegilops; species Aegilops speltoides. The sequence goes on from CM038143.1 coordinate 234,582,348, forward strand.
CGCGACTACAACAAATAAAATTAAAGCAGTAAAACTACAGACACTGTGATAGACTGATCGAGGTGTCAATTTCACTCGCACTTCCATAACTCGCCTAAAAATTCTACAGCCACTAAACCATCAAACAATACACCCGCAAAAATTTACATGGAAGACATGGCAACTTGACGAACAGCATCACCATTCATTTAAAAAACGCGAGTCAAAAAATGACAATTATACCCGCAACACAATGAATTCAAACCTACAGCAACAGTAATTACAATATTCAAACACGCGTGGACGGGCAAAAATCAAAAAAATCAACAAGAACAGAGGAGCGGACGAAGCTCACCCGCCCGCACAACCAACATACCAAGAATTGAAAACTAACTCCTAAAAATTAACAAATTATAGAGTGAACGGACCGATTAAAATGAACACAATCAAAGAATTTCTACTAAATAACAACATCCGAGCACAAAAAAAACTCATCTGACACGAACACGAATGAACAGAGAAAGCTCGTCCGCCAAATCCGTCGATTTGCAAGCACTATAGTATATTTTCCTGTAAATCAGAAAGAATAAAGCTAAAATGAGATGCAGACACAAACTAAATCATCCCGCGACACCCGATTCCACATAGAACGCGCGGGCAGAACACCGGAAAATGAAGCAGTTCTCCCGTGAAGCATTGCAGTGCTCGTCGTCAAGAAGATGCAGTGCACTTGCGTTCAGCGTGCAGTGCGGAAGTGGTGTGTAGAATAGTTATTCTGCTAATATTAGCAGAATAGACCGTCTGTATATATACTATGCGCGTCATGACCCCTCGCTCCGCGTGGGGACTTTTCGGTTCCAAAAGCATGGTGCCACATCAAAGTTGTACATTGGGTATATTCAAACACCACATAACACTTCCATACATATGTTTGGGCCACATGCAGGTAGTGGTTGTCTTCAGGCACTCCCTCACGTTGTTATCGGCGACAAGCTAGCCTATTTGTGGGGCCGCATGTTGACGTCGTCCATCACTTTGACCCAACAACGAGAGAGGTTATACAACCAAGGTGGTGATTCTTCTTGGTCAGTGTTACAATACGCCTTGGTGAGATGCCCCCTCCCACCGACTCAAAGTGTGTGTGTGTGTGTGTGTGTGTGTGTGTGTGTGTGTGTGTGTTGGGGGGGGGGCAACTTCACATTTGCTGAACCACGTGGGGCCGGGGATGTCCGTTTAATTTGTGAGGCACATGTGCCACATCAAATTTGCGAATTGGGTATTTAAATATCACACCACACTGTTTTCACACACACACACACACACACACACACACACAAACACACATATATTGGGCCACCGGCAGGTGTGGTTCGTATGTGGTCTCACCCATCTCGTGCCACAAGCACACATTTGTGGGCCCGCACACGGTCCACATTTGACCGGGAGCAAAGGGGGGGGGTGAGCATGATTACTCCTTTCGGTTTTGTGTTACGTTAGGGTGTGATGTCAGACCTAGCTATTTGGGGGCATGCGTTCATAGCTAGTATTCCCCTCCCGCCAACATGAAGTGTGTTTGTGTGTGTGTGTGTGTGGGGGGGGAATAATAACGTGCGCTTTGTGCGATAGGTGCCACATCAAAGTTGTGCATTGGGTATTTGAACATCAAACTACCCTTTTCATACATATATTTCGTCCACATGCAAGTGTGTTCATGTCCTAACCATTTCCCGCATTTTTTTGGCCAAATTTATAAACATCAGGTGAGTTGGATGCAGCAACCATCTTCGATCGGGCACGCAATAAACACGGTTCCCACGGACTACCCGTGTGTCGCGCCCGTGCCCCTATCACCCACATCATCACAGTAGACTGGGCTCCACAAGGCTTCCCTCCCTGCTCTCGAAAATATCTACTCCCTCGCAATCTCGAAAATATTTACCCGCCTAATGGGAGCATCCTACGGACATCACCATGCCAAGAGTCCATTTGGCAAGTGACACGTGTGACATCTACTTCACATACACAAAGGTGAATCATCTCCTTTACACGTGCTCACTTGACCCCTTCGAGGATGGTATACTACTTGACACTTCTCCCGTGTGTATGCATAGGTATTGTCGGAGCTTCACGGATGTCAAGGAGGAGTGCAAGCGCCAAGGACCGACTACGCCATCCGCGAAGGAAGCGTGGAAGAGAAGACGGAAGAAAGGAGAAGAAGACAGAGCGGCTATTGGAGTCAGGATGGACATCTGCACGTCTGTCCGGATCATCCGGGCCTAGCCGGATCATCCGGACCTCCCCCCGAATTATCCGGATAACTGCACCAATGACACACGTAGCTTCACCATGAAGCCGGGTCATCCGGACCTGCTCCCGGATCATTCGGGCCGACGGCCGGATCATCCGGACCGCCATCCAGATCATTCGGGCCTTGCATGTGTGTAACGTTTCGGGCCGAGGCCCATGTACCCATTCCGCCCCCTCACTTACCCCTTCGTGGCTTAGACTATAAATAGACCTCCTCCTCCCCATTTCTAGGGGAAGCAAAGTGTTAGCTCATTTGTATGTGAGCTTTGCTCCTAACACTCCTCCTCTTGAGAGAGAGAGAGAGAGAGAGAGAGAGAGAGAGGGAGAGAGAGAGAGAGAGAGAGAGAGAGACCACTACTCCATTGGAGGCCAAGACCTCCATCTAGGAGAAGATCCTCCAGGATATCATCAAGACCCCCTCATGGGAGGACCCCCATCAAGACCTCCTTTTGGAGATGAACTCTACCTTGTATCTTTCCTTTTGTTGTTCATGTACCTTGTGATCTTGTGTGTTTGATTGTCTAGTGGATGTGTGATAGGACTTGTTCTTGAGTGTTTCCCTTGTGATTTATCCCCGTTCTTCCCCGTGTTCTTCATGTTCTTCGATGGATCCCACTCCAATCATGAAAGATCACGCCGCTAGGGTTCTACCCTAAATCATCTTGGTATCATGAGCCACGTTGATCATGAATTTGGATCCCCTACCCTCTTTTTCTAGCCAAATTTTTTTGTGTTCTTCCCCAATTTCGAAAATCCCCACCAAAAATAGCCCTAATTTTTTTGACTTGTTGGTTTTGATGATTTTTTGTTGATTTTGATCCATGGATATGCTTAGTTTCAAGTGGATCTAGCTTTTTCCCAAGTTTCTACACCTTCCATCCATGAAATCTCCGCAATTTTTGCCCCAAAATCATCCAATTTCCGCCCAAAAATTCGTCCGCGAGAGGAAATCCCAAGCAATTTGACCTGCCCGGATCATCCGGAGGTGCTCCCGGATCATCCGGATCCACCCGTATCAGCTGGACCATCTCCAGGATGTTCGTATGCCCCACAAGACATAAATACGGTTGACGAACCTGGATCATCCGGACCTACTCCCGGATGTCCGGATAACCCTGAAACTGACTGTGCTGAATTCTTGTTTCGGCCATAACTAATTTATCCGGAGTCCGATTTTGAAGTTCTTTAGCTTGTTTTGAAGCTATTGACACCCCCATCCCACAAAAATATCACCAGCATCATTTGACTCCATCAAAGTTTCAGAACTTTGGCATCTTTTCCTAGGGCCACCACCATATCATCCGCATTACCACCACCGACTTCCGCAACCTAACCCATTTTGTTCACCATTCCATTTGTGATTGTTTGAGTTGTGATTAGAGTTTCCTAAGGTGTTTAGGCTACTCATGGATGGTTGATTCTTCTTCAACCACCACCACCACTTCCACCAACCCAACTTAACCCAATTTTGTTTCAGCTTGTTTGAGTTGTGGCTTGTGTCTCCTAAGGTGTTTCGGCTACTTAGGGACGGCGACTTGAACTCCGACTCGCATAGTCCACCATCCCACTTCCGCATTGCCAAGTGCCAACCACCACCGCTTTCCAGCTACCACCATTTGACATTTGACACTTGAGATTTTGTGCTCGCGGTTTTTCCGTTTCCTAGGGTGTTTCTGCTAACTAGGAACATGTCGACATCGACAACACCGCCTCTCATCATCGCCAAGGAAGGTAACCTTGACGACACCATTGTATATTCCCCTTGCAACTGCATTGATAACCCCTAGCACATTTTGCGTCACTTGCCTATCGAGACTAACCATTTGAGTATTGCCGGCAATGTTACTTGTGCACATTAGTGATCATTGATCGACACCTTCCATTTCATACCTACCATATCATATTGGTATCATCTTGGTATCATATCATCTCTTGTATCACAAAATTGTTCCCGCATACACAATTTCTATCTTGGTTTGTGTATTGTGCAAAAGTGGCCATACAAAAAAAGAAAATAAGCTTTTAAGCAAAACATAAAGAGCAAAGAGCTTGTAAGCAATAGCCATAGCATCATACCGCATTGCACTTAAGATTGTCATATCCGGTCATCTTGGATCATCTTGAGAAGAACACCAGGAACCATACATACATAGCATACTTGGGATAGAAGTTGCTAATTTTTGCATCTTATAGGTCGTGCACAAGTGTCGTATCCGCCTATTGAGTGATCGTGCTAGCATCTCTCTTGAGTTGTGCAACACGAGCGTTTTCCGTGGATTCCACATTTTGTGCTCATTCCTTGGTTGCACGACCCCATTTATCCATCCGTGTGTGCGTTGTCGTGTGCCATTCATTGCTATTGGCCTACTTGTTTCACTTGTGAATTTGTGAATATCTTTCAACATTATTGACTCTTGCTAACATTTTGCATCAAATTTTTGTGCCACTATCCTAACCAAGCTACTCCATAAGCTTTACTTGATAGGTGTGAGTGAAAAAGTCCGGTACCATTTCCACTATTCTTTCATTTCATATTGAGTGAAACGGGATACATCCTCAACTTTGGGAAAAGTTAACTTGGTATTTTTTTATCTCATTTCCTACTCACCTCTACTCAAGTCTTGTGATGGATAAGAAAAGCACACCTCCTGTAGTCTACAACAAGAACGACAAGTTCGATGCCATGAACAACTTGAACGTCAAGATGGATGATCAAATGGAGGAGATCAAAGCCATCATCAAGGCCTACAAGTGGTCTTCCTCATCTTCGAGAAGACGCTCTAGTGCACATGCTTTCGAGTTACCATCTCCGGCAAAATCACATCGACATTGACACCAACACCGACAAGGATGTGAAGGTCAAGAACTCCACACCAACAACCGCTCAACGACTTCACCATCTCCCTTGGCATCTTCACCAAGTGACCTCAAGGCATCTTCGCCTTTGGACATGCGGCATCTTAGCCCACAAGGACCTCAAGAGAATCTCCCCAAGGTCAAGTCCGTGACTTCCACAAGCTACTACGACCTCGACACCGACCACGCGATTCCTTTCTATGGGACTCAAGAACCCGAGGAGTATCTCGAGTGGGAGCGCTTGATGGACGACTACCTCAAGCTACATCAAGTTCCTCCCGAAGATCAAGTGAAGTACACCATAAGAAACTTCACGACTATGCCTTGACATGGTGGCTTCACACACCTTCAGCGAGGTACGACATGAGTTGGCCCAAGACAAAGACAGCTTTGCGGCGAGAGTTCGTGCCTCCAACCTACACGGAACAACTTCTACGCCAATTGGAGAACGCCATCCAAGGATCCAACTCCATCGACGAGTACTTCAAGGAGATGAAGATTGCCTTGCGATGACCCGGCGTGGACGGCCCTATTTTGATGAAGTTCCACTGATGGGATTGCACAACGACATCTCTAATACTATCTTCCTCGAGAACTACAAGTCCCTCGATGACTACTACATTGGTTCTCTCAAGGCGGAACAAGAACTCATGAAGGCCAAGGCTTCTTCTAACGACCATGATGCGGCTATATCTCCCACGTGTCGAAGCACGACTTAGAGGCATAACCACATTGTGGTTTTGTCGGAAGAAGGGTCATCTTCACACAATCCCATGTAATGAACAAGAATGGGATAAAGAGTTGGCTTACAATCACCACTTCACACAAGTACTTAAACATATCATACATCATTAGAGCACACACATAATCCGACTACGGACGAAGCCAAAAGAAAAGAAGATAACCCAACTGCTAGATCCCCGATCGTCCCAACTGGGCTCCACTACTGATCAACATGAAACGAAACATAGCAATGACCAAGATCTTCGTTGAGCTCCCATCTAAGCTCGGTGCATCACCTACACCAGTATCAACGGCACATGCAACTGTTGTGATAGTATCTGGTGAGTCTCGAGGACTCAACAATCTCAAAACCCACGAGATCAAGACTATTTAAGCTTATGGGTAGGAAGTAGTAATGAGGTGGACTTGCAGCAAGCACTAAGCAAATATGGTGGCTAACATACGCAAATAAGAGCCAGAAGAGAAGCAACGGAACGGTCGAGAAGTTAGACGTGATCAAGAAGTGATCCTGAAACTATTTACGCACAATCATAACACAAAGACCGTGTTCACTTCCCGGACTCCGCTGAAAAGAGACCCTCACGGCTACACTTGCGGTTGATGCTTTTTAATTAAGTCAAGTGTCAAGTTCTCTACAACCGGATATTAACAAATTCCCATCTCCCACATAATCGCGGGCACGGCTCTCGAAAGTTTATACCCTGCAGGGGTGTCCCAACTTAGCCCATCACAAGCTCTCACGGTTAACGAAGGATATTCCTTCTCCCAGGAAGACCCGATCAGTCTCGGAATCCCGGTTTACAAGACATTTCGACAATGGTAAAACAAGACCAGCAAAGCCGCCCAAATGTGCCGACAAATCCCGATAGGAGCTGCACATATCTCGTTCTCAGGGCACACCGGATTGTCCAAACTTCCGGTAGGCCAGCCCAGAGTTGCCCCTGGTGGCCACCGGTGGCTGACAGGTTGGACCAACACTCACGACGAGCATTGGCCCGGGGGGGGGGGGGGGGTTAAAAATAAAGATAACCCTTGAGTCTGCAGAACTCAAGGGAAAAAGGCTTAGGTGGCAAATGTTAAAACCAAGGTTGGGCCTTGCTGGAAGAGTCTCATTCAAAGCGAACTGTCAAGGGGGCCCCATAAATCACCCAACCGCGTAAGGAACGCAAAATCAAGGAACATAACACCGGTATGACGGAAACTAGGGTGGCAAGAGTGGAACAAAACACTAGGCATAAGGCCGAGCCTTCTATCCTTTACCAAGTATATAGATGCATTAATTAAATAAGAGATTTTGTGATATCCCAACATAATCCTGTCCATCATGGAGCAATCTTCAACTTCACCTGCAACTAACAATGCTATAAGAGGGGCTGAGCAAAGCGGTAACATAGCCAACCAACGGTTTGCTAGGACGGGTGAAAAGGTTAGAGGCTGACATGGCAATATGGGAGGCATGGTAAACAAGTGATTGGTAGCGCAGCATAGCGATAGAACGAAGCAACTAGCAAGCAAAGATAGAAGTGATATCGAGGGTAATGGTCATCTTGCCTGAGATCCCGCAAGAAGAACGAGTCCATGAAGAAGACAAACGAACGTAGTCGAACGAATTCTCACAACTCCGGAATGAAACCGAAGCTAACAAGAGAAGCAAACTAGAAAGAAGCAAACAACATGATAAATACACAAGCATAAACTTGTCATGATGCACAAACAAGTATGATGCATGTCCGGTTTAATGAGGCATGGCATGACAATATGCACAGACAACACTACAAGTTAGGTGGAGCTCAATATGAAACGAGTTGCATACTGATGAAACACCACATCAATTATTTAGTGGAGCTCACCCACGGCTCTGGTCAGCTGGAGGATCTCCGGCAATGGAGAGGGCGTCCCACGATGGAGCTTCGTTCGGTTCCCGAGAGAGAGAGAGAGAGAGAGAGAGAGAGAGAGAGAGAGAGAGAGAGAGAGACGTGAGACAAGAGGGAGAACGAGAGGAAAAAGGGGACGGCGGAGGGGAGCAGAGGGGCGGCCTAGTGGTTCAGGTCGTTGGCAGTGGCGTGCTCCGGGAGGGGCAACGGGTGGTGAGGATGGCCTGCTGGAGCATGCTTGGGGAGGAGCAGGGGCACGCGAGGAGCTGCTGGTGGTCATGGTCGTCAGCGGGGTCGAGGCCTCGAGCACGAGATCGGCGAGCGGCGCTGGTTCCTCGGACAGGAGAAGAGAGGATGAGAGGGCTCTGGTTGGTGGGTAACCGAGGGAGGTAGTGGATCGATGGATTGGATCGAGCAGGTGGAGAGGTGGTTTCCTCGGGATGGATCCCGAGGAAGATGGTGGCGGCGGAGATTGGACAGGGGAGGATCCCTAGAATATAGGGTTTGGTCTGATTTGGATTGGTAGGTGTATATATAGGACAATATGATTAGGTTCGGGCCTTTCGATTAAATCGGGCGGCTGAGAAACTATAAGTTAGGAAGTCCAAATAAGAAAACGGAGATGTTTTATAGATATTAGGGGATGATCCGGACTCATCGGTAACCACAACCCGGGTCGGGTTCGGGAAAGGTTTCGGACGCGCACACGAGGGGGGTGACAAAAGTCCATGGAGGCAAGGGGATTAGATGGTCAGACACGAGGGACTCGAAAAACCCGGTTGGACTCGAATCGGTCAAGAAGGCAAGGGGGGAACATGACAACTACGAACGGATGCAAGCTTTATGAAAACATGCAGGTGCAATGCGCATGATGCTATGAGATGAGATGCATGACATGAACAAAATGCAAAACAAATGACAAAAACCCACCCACGGAGGAAATAACATATCACATAGCCGAAAATGACAAGAGTTGGAGTTACAATTATGGAAGGTTATATCCGAGGTGTTACAACACTCCACCACTACAAGAGGATCTCGTCCCGAGATCTAGGATGGCACCGGAGAGAAACGGAAGAGGAGGAGAGAAGGTAAAACTAAGTTGCTTCTTTGACGAACGAGTGAAACCATGAACCTCAAGAGGTTGAAAAGTTGAAAGAAAGAACATAACAGAGTTAAACACAATTGAGAGCACTGCGTTAGAAAATAGAAACAAGGAACACCATGTGAACCTTGGAGGATGCAAAGCTATGAATGACGAGTACAATGGACAAGAAGGAATTGAAACCACTCTGGTTGAAACGAGATAAGCAAGGAACAAGGAAGATCAAATTCGGACACCACTTCGGTTGAAAAGAGATGCAAGGCTTGATAAGATGAAAATAACTTGAAGAGATGACACAGCACTCCGGTTAAATGGATAAGCACGAAAAGAACATGATCCTCACATTTCGAGATGATGAGTGAAAAGAGCAACATCACAATGCCTCCGGAAAAAAGAATAGAAGATAGATCATTGGAATAACAGAATGGAGAAGGAAATGCCAACTTCTGCCACAAATAAGCTTGGAAAGCACCCTTCCAAGAAGGTTATACGGGGTTGTTGGAAAACCAACAACAAAACAAATAAGCTTGTAGTGGGCTTATGAAAAACATCTCAAAATTATGAGGTAACAACCGGCCACTGATGGAAACCATTGACTTGATTGAGAGCACCAAAGAGATGAAAAACTTCTTCCACCAAGATGATAGAGAGATAACTTGGACCATCGATAATCACCACAATAACAACATTCCTTAGGGAAGGCTTTAGGTGAAATATGACACAAGATAACTCCAACGAAGAGATTGATTGGTTGAAAAGATCTCTTGAACGAACTGAAAATGATGGATTTAAATATGTCAGTCTTGAAAACTTGTGAATCATGAAACACGAAGGAAAATTATCAAGAATGACATAACACCGCCTCAAAAGATAAGGTAGGAAGAATTGCACTTTGGAATGCAATATGAAGAATACTTGAGCTCCTCAAACAAAACATGTGTTGAGCACCATGTTTATTTTTGAGTATAGTCTGGCGGATCATAACCTCGAGAGAAATCTTGAAGAAAAATGAAGAATGAAAGGAATCCTTGACGAACCACCATGTAGAGCCTCCATGAAGAACTCCGGTAATAAAAGGATGATAAAAAGAAAGAGAAGTTGAAAACACAAGGTGAAGCCTTGCGATGATTTAGATGAAGCTTCACGATGATATAAGTGAGAAAACTTGGAACTCCGGAAAAGGAAAAGATGAAACACTACAACCAAGAATTACTTCATCATGAACAATCTCCGGAAGAAAAGAATTGAATCACCTCGAGGAAATAAGAATAAGATTTATTGTATGCTTATCCTTCATCAAATTAAATTGATGACAAGCAATGGATTTGGCATACTACTTATTCCTCTTGAGGGATTAAGGATAGACATGGCACAAACTTGGGAAAAAACTTGAACAAACCACCGGTAGGATTTGGAAACAACGAATGAATTAATATGATAACGAAGGAAGTGAAATCTTGAACGAACCACCGTAAGAACTAAAAATGAAAGTAGCAAAGGCACAATTCACCGGGAAGAATTGGAAAACGAATGAAGATACTTGAGGGGATTTAGATACCTGAGAACAAAGAGATCATGAACTGATTAGAGGATATTTGAATGATTCACCGATAAGATTTGGAGAACAAGAGCTGAAGGCTGAGAATGAGTAATATTCAGAAATGATGTCCTTCGAATGATCGAGAAAGGAAGCAACTCCTGAAATGCGTCGGGTCGTTGAAAAGTATTTCCACAATCGAAAACAATTATGAGAGGATGGCATCAAGCTAAAACCTTGAAACTTGAAGAGAATGGAGCAAGATTTGAGAGAAATCCTTCTTCGGTCTTCTGTGTTGAGAATGACGATGAGAAACACCACCATGAATTGTTGAGATACTTCGGAGAATGAAAAACAAAGAGGTTGAGCCAACAATGAAAAATAATTTGAAATCGATCTTGAAAAAACATCTGACTGATGAAATTCCTTCTTACATCAAACTTCGAAAAGAATTTGGGAATGGCTCCAGGAAAATTAGAAGAGTCAGGTAATATCCTGGGAAAAGACATGTGGGTTAGGGCCCACTTGAAATAAACATCGTTGAAGGATTGCTTGAAATAGAGGTTACACTGGCAGAATTAAAGCTTGAATGAGAGAAAAACCTCGAAGTAACTTGAACGGATTAAGAATGGAAACATGATTCTTCTGAGATATCTTGAGCACTACAAGACAAAATAATAGCGAGAAGTGAAATATTAAAAGGTGCATCGGCATGAGAAAGCATTTGACACGAGAAAAATAATATGATCAACACTGAAAGTTTGAATTAGAACCACCGGAAAAGAATACGAGAATGAAGAATGATGAACTTGAAGCTCTGTTAGTATCTTCCTGAGAATCACCGGATAAGAGCATTGACAGAAAAAGAGTGAAGAGACTTCACATGAATAAATGGATAATTGATTAGAATATATGAGTCCTTGAAGAAAAAGGGTGGGAGGGCGGGAAAACAAAGACAACTTGGGCAGATGGAATGGATACCGTTGAGAAAACTTAGAATTGATCTCGCGAATGTTGAAATGATCGGGTCCACTTGAAGAGAAGCACACAAGTTGGAAAAGAATTATCATGACGACCTCGATGATCAAGAAGGATTAGTATTCACATAGCAATATGAGAACACCGTTTAGGGAAGGTATGGATTCAACATTTGACTTCGAAGCAACTCGAATACCACAAATAAAACAAAACAAAGGATTTGGCTTGCAGAATTAGCCAGAAACAAACATATGATAGATCCCATATCGTATCATGTGTCTGTTGGAAAGATATCCTACGAGATACTTGAATTCCCACTTATAAACTCCCGAAACTTTCTGGTTATGCAATCTGGTGTTGGGGATACAGGGGAAGCGATATATATCTCACCCAAAACTAACAATCCCTACATCCAAGCTGTATCCATCCGTCAACACATAACCAAGAAACCTTTGGAAATTATGTACCTCAACCTTCAAAAAGCATCCGTTATACAAGCTGTGGCAATACTCTCGAACTCCCCAGTACTGGGTGGCGTCGAGGTTATCTCACCAACAACTGAATAAAAGAGATTTTCGATGTCGGCGAAACTCAGGTATTCCAGAACTGCAACGATAAAATTATGACGACAACACCTCAGAGCTCAACTCCCCGGGACACTGCCACAACCCCTAAATGTCAGGAGGCACAATGTTCTTGTCATAAGAATATCGAAACGATCCCAAGATACCCGCGTGATCCTAAATTTTTTTTTAGTGAAATTTGATGAGAGGAAAGACAAAAAAATCTACGTCAGGAGGCCTCACCAGAGCGACGAAGGGACTGAGGAGTAAAAAGAATCCTACTCTCCGATATATATAATCATAAGACTTCAAAACATTTTTGTTCTAGACTCAACAACGTCAGCGATTCGGTCAAGCAGGGGGCTCCTAAGTTGGGGATGGCTCTGATTACCAACTTGTAACGCCCACGATGCGACTATATCTCCCATGTGTCGAAGCACGACTTAGAGGCATAACCGCATTGTGGTTTTGTCGCAAGAAGGGTCATCTTCACACAATCCCATGTAATGAACAAGAATGGGATAAAGAGTTGGCTTACAATCTTCACTTCAGACTAGTACTTAAACATATCATACATCATTCAGAGCACACACATAGTCCGACTACAGACGAAGCCAAAAGAAAAGAAGATAACCCAACTGCTAGATCCCCGATCGTCCCAACTGGGCTCCACTACTGATCAATATGAAACTAAACATAGCAACGACCAAGATCTTCGTTGAGCTCCCATCTGAGCTCGGTTGCATCACCTACACTGGTATCATCGGCACCTGCAACTGTTGCGATAGTATCTGGTGAGTCACGAGGACTCAGCAATCTCAAAACCTGCGAGATCAAGACTATTTAAGCTTATGGGTAGGAAGTGGTAATGAGGTGGACTTGCAGCAAGCACTAAGCAAATATGGTGGCTAACATACGCAAATAAGAGTGAGAAAAGAAGCAACGGAACGGTCGAGGAGTTAGAAGTGATCAAGAAGTGATCCTGAAACTACTTACGCACAATCATAACACAAAGACCGTGTTCACTTCCTGGACTCCGCCGAAAAGAGACCATCACGGATACACACGCGGTTGATGCCTTTTAATTAAGTCAAGTGTCAAGTTCTCTACAACCGGATATTAACAAATTCCCATCTGCCACATTACCGCGGGCACGGCTCTCGAAAGTTTATACCCTGCAGGGGTGTCCCGACTTAGCCCATCACAAGCTCTCACGGCCAACGAGGGATATTCCTTCTCCCACGAAGACCCGATCAGTCTCGGAATCTTGGTTTACAAGACATTTTGACAATGGTAAAACAAGACCAGCAAAGCCGCCTGAATGTGCCGACAAATCCCAATAGGAGCTGCACATATCTCGTTCTCAGGGCACACTGGATTGTCCAAACTTCCAGTAGGCCAGCCCAGAGTTGCCTCTAGTAGCCACCGGCGGCTGACAGGTTGGACCAACACTCACGACGAGCATTGGCCCGAGGGGGGGGGGGTAAAAATAAAGATGACCCTTGAGTCTGCAGAACCCAAGGGAAAAAGGCTTAGGTGGCAAATGTTAAAACCAAGGTTGGGCCTTGCTGGAGGAGTTTTATTCAAAGCGAACTGTCAAGGGGGTCCCATAAATCACCCAACCGTGTAAGGAACACAAAATCAAGGAACATAACACCGGTATGACGGAAACTAGGGCGGCAAGAGTGGAACAAAACATCATGCATAAGGCCGACCCTTCCACCCTTTACCAAGTATATAGATGCATTAATTAAATAAGAGATATTGTGATATCCCAACATAATCCTGTCCATCATGGAGCGATCTTCAACTTCACCTGCATCTAAAAACGCTATAAGAGGGGCTGAGCAAAGCGGTAACATAGCCAACCAACGGTTTGCTAGGAAGGGTGAAAAGGTTAGAGGCTGACATGGCAATATGGGAGGCATGGTAAACAAGTGATAGGTAGCGCAGCATAGCGATAGAACAAAGTAACTAGCAAGCAAAGATAGAAGTGATATCGAGGGTAATGGTCATCTTGCCTGAGATCCCGCAAGAAGAACGAGTCCATGGAGAAGTCAAACGAACATAGTCGAACGAATTCTCACAACTCCGGAATGAAACCAAAGCTAATCAGAGAAGCAAACCGGAAAGAAGCAAACAACATAATAAATACACAAGCGTAAACCTGTCATGATGCACAAACAAGTATGATGCATGTCTGGTTTAATGAGGCATGGCATGACAATATGCACAAACAACACTACAAGTTAGGTGGAGCTCAATATGCAACGAGTTGCATATTGACGAAACACCACATCAATTATTTAGTTCTCTCTCATTTAGGAACACAACAATATTACATTTTGTTATAAACATGGCAAGATGTGAAACATAATTAAACTACCTATCTAGGCAAGTTTAAGTGAGGCCGGAAACAACAAACAACAATTCCGGGAAATCCTCATGTGCATATTTTAGAAATGGTATTGTTCTGCCCAAACCATATTTTAGAGTTGTTAACCAGTAATACAAAGTTAACCATGTTAATCTATGCTTTTTTCCACCCCATTTACATATAAAATTTATCAAAATTGGAGCTACGGTTATTTAGTTATGAAATAAAGCATTTTAACATGGCATTTGAGCAAATTTAAACAAGCAACATTTTAAACATATTTAACATGGATGAAAGTGGCAAATTATTAATCTACACAAAATTCTAAGCATTTTACATGTTTGAAGCATTTTAATCCGATGCACGGTTAATGAGTTATCAAATGCATGATGTGCAAGGACTTTTCTGTAAAACAGTAAAATCCTGGATAATAGCTAAAATCACAGATCTGTAAAAAAACAGATCAGGCCAAAATCTGCTGGGGAGCTGGGCTTGGGGTGGCTCACCATGGGCTTCATGGGCCGACTGGCAGAGAGGGAGGCTCGCAGGGGCGTGCTGGGTCCTGAAGGCGCTACAGCTGGATCGAATGGGCAAGGTCGGTCAACGCGAGCGAGGCGCTCGTCCACCTCGTACAGGGGCGAAGCAGAGGAGGCGAGCAAGGCGCCGGCGCTGGACTTGGAGGCCGAAGCAGGAGAGGAGGCAGGCTGCGGACGAGGAGACGCGGGAGGCGGGTCCCATGGGCTGACGACGTCACGGACGCGAGCGGAGGAGCTCGTTGCCCGTGGCCATGGCTGCTGTCCTATGCAACAAAATGACGATAGGGCGGGGAAAAATCAGCAGCAACACGAGGAGAAGAAAAGGCAGGGAGACACAGTGGAGGAGCTCACCCACGGCTCCGGTCAGCTCAAGGATCTCCGGCAATGGAGAGGGCGTCCCACGATGGAGCTTCGTTTGGTTCCCTAGGAGCAAGAGAGAGAGAGAGAGAGAGAGAGAGAGAGAGAGAGAGAGAGAGAGAGAGAGAGAGAGAGAGAGAGAGAGAGAGAGAGAGAGAGAGAGAGAGAGAGAGAGAGAGAGAGAGAGAGAGAGAGAGAGAGAGAGAGAGAGAGAGAGAGAGAGAGAGATGTGAGAGAGAGATGTGAGAGAGAGATGTGAGACGAGAGGGAGAAGGAGAGGAAAAAGGGGACGGCGGAGGGGAGCAGAGGGGCGGCCTGGTGGTTCAGGTCATCGGCTGTGGCGTGCTCCGGTGAGGGGCAACGGGTGGTGAGGATGGCCTGTTGGAGCATGCTTGGGGAGGAGCAGGGGCACGCGAGGAGCTGCTGTTGGTCATGGTCGTCGGCGGGGTCGAGGCCTCGGGCACGAGATCGGCAAGCGGTGCTGGTTCCTCGGATAGGAGGAGGGAGGAATCGAAGGGAGCCATGAGAGGGCTCTGGTTGGTGGGGAACCGAGGGAGGTAGTGGATCGATGGATTGGATCGAGCTGGTGGAGAGGTGGTTGGCTCGGGATGGATCCCGAGCAAGATAGTGGCGGCGGAGATTGGACAGGGGAGGATCCCTAGAAAATAGGGTTTGGTCTGATTTGGATGGGTAGGTCTATATATAGGACAATAGGATTAGGTTCGGGCCTTTCGATTATAGATGTTAGGGGATGATCCAGACTCATCGGTAATCACAACACGGGTCGGGTTCGGGAAAGGTTTCGGACGCACTCGCGAGGGGGGTGACAAAAGGCCATGGAGGCAAGGGGGTTAGGTGGTGAGACACGAGGGACTCGAAAAACCCAGTTGGACTCGGATCGGTCAAGAAGGCAAGGGGGGAATGCGACAACTATGAACGGATGCAAGATTTATGAAAACATGCAGGTGCAATGCGCATGATGCTATGAGATGAGATGCATGACATGAACAAAATGCAAAACAAAAGACAAAAACCCAACCACGGAAGAAATAACATATCACATAGCCGAAAATGACAAGAGTTGGAGTTACAATTATGGAAGGTTATATCCGGGGTGTTACACTTCTCCACCCCAAGCACACTTCGCGACGACCAAGATGTCCAAGCCTGATGAGCTCCAAGACGACGCTTCTAAGTTCGACTCCACCGCCATTCCTCTTTGTGGCATTGATGATGCCGATTCTACTTTGACTCTTTTTCAAGACGGTGCGGCGACGAGTATGACTATGGAGACAGTCAAGGACCAAGCTTTGGAGGCGAGCGACAAGGTGGCGAGTGATACGTCTCCAACGTATCTATAATTTTTGATTGCTCCATGCTACTTTATCTACTGTTTTGGACTATATTGGGATTTATTTTCCACTTTTATATTATTTTTGGGACTAACCTATTAACCGAAGGCCCAGCCCAGAATTGCTGTTTTTTTTGCCTATTTCAGTGTTTCGAAGAAACGAAATATCAGACGGAGTCAAAACGGAACGAAATCAACTAGAGAAGATATTTTTGGAAGGAAACCCACCTGATGGACTTGGACCCCACGTCAGAAGATATAGGAGGTGCTCACGAGGGTGGAGGGCGCACTCACCCCCCTAGGGCGCGCCCCCCTGCCTCGTGGGGCCCCCGTAGCTCCACTGACGTACTCCCTGCACCCATATATACCTATGTATCGTAAAACTTCCAGAACAAAAGATAGATCGGGAGTTCTGCCGCCGCAAGCCTCTGTAGCCACCAAAAACCTCTCGAGAGCCCGTTTCAGCGCCCTGCCGGAGGGGGATCCCATCACCAATGGCCATCTTCATCATCCCGGCACTATCCATGACGAGGAGGGAGTAGTTTACCCTCGGGGCTAAGGGTATGTGCCATAGCTATGTGTTTGATCTCTCTCTCTCTCTCTCGTGTTCTCTCTCGTGTTCCCTCTATGGCACTATCTTGATGTATTCCAATCTTTGCTATTGTAGTTGGATCTTATGATGTTTCTCCCCCTCTACTCTCTTGTGATGAACTGAGTTTCCCCTTTGAAGTTATCTTATCGGATTGAGTCTTTTATGAGAACACTTGCTGTATGTCTTGCCGTGATTATCTGTGGTGACAATGGGATATCATGTGCCACTTGATGTATGTTTTGGTGATCAACTTGCGGGTTTCGTGACATTGGGAACCTATGCATAGGGGTTGGCACACGTTCTTGACTCTGCGATAGAAACTTTGGGGCACTCTTTGAAGTACTTTTATGTTGGTTGGATGAATCTGAGATTGTGTGATGCATATCGTATAATCATGCCCACGGATACTTGAGGTGACAATAGAGTATCTAGGTGACATTAGGGTTTTGGTTGATTTGTATCTTAAGGTGTTATTCTAGTACGAACTCTTTTATAGATTGATCCGAAAGAATAACTTTGAGGTGGTTTCGTACCCTACCATAATCTCTACATTTGTTCTCTGCTATTAGTGGCTTTGGAGTGACTCTTTGTTGCATGTTGAGGGCTTGTTATATTATCTATCTATGTTATTATTGTTGAGAGAACTTGCACTAGTGAAAGTATGAACCCTAGGCCTTGTTTCTATCAATGCAATACCGTTTACGCTCACTTTTATCTTTAGTTACCTTGTTGTTTTTATTATTTCAGATTACAAAAACCCATATCTACTATCTATTTTGCACTTGTATCATCATCTCTTCGCCGAACTAGTGCACCTATACAATTTACCATTGTATTGGTTGTGTTGGGGACACAAGAGACTCTTTGTTATTTGGTTGCAGGGTTGCTTGAGAGAGACCATCTTCATCCTACGCCTCCCACGGATTGATAAACCTTAGGTCATCCATCGGAGGGAAATTTGCTACGTCCTACAAACCTGCACTTGCGAGCCCAACAACGCCTACAAGAAGAAGGTTGTGTAGTAGACATCAAGCTCTTTTCTTGCGCCGTTGCCGGGGAGGTCAGTTCTTCAAGGTATATCTTTAGATCTTGCAATCCAATCTTTTTGTTTCTTGTTTTATCACTAGTTTAGTTTATAAAAGAAAAACTACAAAAAAATGGAGTTAAGTTTGTCTCATACGTTACGTCTTTTTAATATCTTTCGTGAAAATGATGGAAAGGAAAATTGTGCTCAAGTGCTAGAAGAAGAATTACGTAGATTGCTTGGCATAAAATATGTGAATGATGAGCATGATTGCAATGTTGTTAGTATGAATTCCTTGAATATCCATGATGCTAATGATATGCAAAGCCACAAGCTTGGGGAAGCTATGTTTGATGAAGATGATATTTTTTGTCCCCCAAGCTTTGATGAGCAAATTTACTATGATGAAAGCATGGCTCCTACCTATGATGATTATTGTGATGACACGTATGCCATTGTGATGACACGTATGCCTTAAAGAATAATGATAACCATGAAACTTGTCATCTTGATCCTAATTTTAAATCATATGATAGTTATTTTGTTGAGTTTGCTCCCACTACTATTCATGAGAAGAATTTTGCTTATGTGGAGAGTAGTAAATTTTCTATGCTTGTAGATCATGAAAAGAATGCTTTAGGTGCTGGTTATATTGTTGAATTCATTCACGATGCTACTGAAAATTATTATGAGGGAGGAATATATGCTTGTAGGATTTGCAATAATATCAACTTTCCTCTCTATGTTCTTAAATTCTTGAAGCTATGCTTGTTTTGCCTTCCTATGCTAGTTGATTATTGTTCGCATAAGTTGTTTGCTCACAAAATCCCTATGCATAGGAAGTGGATTAGACTTAAATGTGCTAGTCATATGCTTCATGATGCTCCCGTTATGTTTCAATTCTTATCTTTTATGTGAGCATCATTATCATCATCATGCCTAGCTAGAAAGGCATTAAAGAAAAGCGCTTGTTGAGAGATAACCCAATATTTATACTTACTGTTTTTGTGTGTCCACATGATTATGCTACTGTAGTAATTATGTTTTATAGCTTTTGTTTCAATAAAATGCCAAGTAAGACCTTTAGGATGGCTTACGGTGATAGATGTGTTGATCCTGCTGAGAATCAGAAAGTTTTGCACCCAGTAAGTTAGTTTTGTTAATTCACAGATATGTGCTTCTGGTCTGATTCTTTTTTCTCTGGATTGGTACACAAATTTCTCAGGCCTTCCTAATTTGGTAGGATGTTTGGAGTTCCCAAAGTATACGTTTGATACAGATTACTACAGACTGTTCTGTTTTTGACAGATTCTGTTTTCTATGTGTTGTTTGCTTATTCCGATGAATCAATGAGTAGTATCGGAGGGTATGAACCATACATAAGTTGAAGTACAGTAGATATTACACCAATATGAATTTAGGATGAGTTCATTAAGTACCTATGTGGTCGTTTTATTTTCTTATACTAACGGAGCTTACGAGTTTCTGTTGAGTTTTGTGTTGTGAAGTTTTCAAGTTTTGGGTAAAGATTCGATGGACTATGGAATAAGGAGTGGCAAGAGCCTAAGCTTGGGGATTCCCAAGGCACCCCAAGGTAATATTCAAGGATAACCAAGAGCCTAAGCTTGGGGATGCCCCGGAAGGCATCCCCTCTTTCGTCTTCGTTCATCGGTAACTTTACTTGGAGCTATATTTTTATTCACCACATGATATGTGTTTTGCTTGGAGCTTCATTTTCTCTTGTTAGTTTTTGCTTGCTGTTATTTAGATTAGTGTTTTGCATCTTTAGTTTCAATAGGAAGTCAAGGATAGCCTTTGCCATGCTTATTTTGCTAGTATACATGTTGCTGTTTGAAAACAGAAAGTTTACCGCTGTTGCAAAAATTGACTAGAAAAGTCAGAGAGTGGTATAATGTTGAATCTTTTTGCTTATTGAGCTCTGATAAATTTATTACAGTGGGAATTTTAGCTCATAATTTTTGGAGTTAGGGAAGTATGATGACTCTTGCATTCTTTACAGACTGTACTGTTTTGGCAGATTGCTGTTATGGTTGCATTGTTTGCATATGTTTGCTTGTTTAATGATTCTATTTGCAGATAGGAGTATTAAATATGCAGAGGTATTTAGTATTCAATGTTGAATAATAATTTTAGTGATTTGTTACAGTAGAAAATGATAAGGTTTTGCATTCGTTTATACTAACCTATCTCACGAGTTCTTGTTGAGTTTGTTGTGAATGAAGCTTTTGATAAAAAGAGAAACCATGATATGAGAGGAATTAAGGAGACACAAAAGTTCAAGCTTGGGGATGCCCAAGACACCCCAAGATAATATTTCAAGAAGTCGCAAGCATCTAAGCTTGGGGATGCCCCGGTAGGCATCCCACCTTTCTTCTTCGACAACTATCGGTTAGTATCGGCTGAGCCTAAGTTTTTGCTTCTTCACTTGAGTTGTGCTATCCTTGCAATGTAGTTTTCTTTAGCTTTGCTTTCTTTTTGAATAAAGTATCAAGATCTGAAATTATTAAATGGGAGAGTCTTCACATAGTTGCATAATTATTCGACTACTCATTGTTCTTCACTTATATCTTTCGGAGTAGTTTGTTGTTTGCTCTAGTACTTCACTTATATCTTTTAGAGCACAATGGTGGTTTTATTTTGAAGAAATAGATGAACTCTCATGCTTCACTTATATTATTTTGAGAGTTGTTAATAGCATGGTAATTTGCTTAATGTTAATATACTTGGTATTCAAGATATGTGAAACTTTCTTATGAGTGTGTTGAATACTAAGATAAGTTTGATGCTTGATAATTGTTTTGAGATATGGAGGTGATAATATCAAAGTCGCGCTAGTTGAGTAGTTGTGAATTTAAAGAATACTTGTGTTGAAGTTTGTGATTCCTGTAGCATGCACGTATGGTGAACCGTTATGTGATGAACTCGAAGCATGATTTATTTATTGATTGTCTTCCTTATGAGTGGCGGTCGGGGACGAGCGATGGTCTTTTCCTACCAATCTATCCCCCTAGGAGCATGCGCGTAATAATTTGCTTTGATAACTTCTAGATTTTTGCAACAAGTATATGAGTTCTTTATGACTAATGTTGAGTCCATGGATTATACGCACTTTTTCCCATCCTTCCACCTCTGCTAGCCTCTCTAATACCGCACACTTTTTGTCGGTATCATACACCCACCATATACCTTCCTCAAAACAGCCACCATACCTACCTATCATGGCATTTCGATAGCCATTCCGAGATATATTGCCATGCAACTTTACACTGTTCTGTTTATTATGACACGCTCCATCATTGTCATATTGCTAGCATGATCATGTAGTTGACATCTTATTTGTGGCAAAGCCACCGTTCATAATTCTTTCATACATGTCACTCTTGATTCATTGCATATCCCAGCACACCGCCGGAGGCATTCATATAGAGTCATACCTTGTTCTAAGAATCGAGTTGTAATTGTTGAGTTGTAAGAAAAATAAAAGTGTGACGATCATCATTTTTTTAGAGCATTGTCCAAGTGAGGAAAGGATGATGGAGACCATGATTCCCCCACAAGTCGGGATGAGACTCCGGACGAAAAAATAAAAGAGGCCAAAGAAGCCCAAATAATAATAATAAAAGAGGCCAAAAAAAAGAGAAAAGGGCAAAAAATAATAATAAAAAAATGAGAGAAAAAGAGAGAAGGGACAATGCTACTATCCTTTTACCACACTTGTGCTTCAAAGTAGCACCAAGATCTTCATGATAGAGAGTCTCTCATTTTGTCACTTTCATATACTAGTGGGAATTTTTCATTATAGAACTTGGCTTGTATATTCCAATGATGGGCTTCCTCAAATGCCCTAGGTCTTCGTGAGCAAGCGAGTTGGATGCACACCCACTTAGTTTCTTTTGTAGAGCTTTCATATACTTATAGCTCTAGTGCATCCGTTGTATGGCAATCCCTACTCACTCACATTGATATCTATTTATGGGCATCTCCATAGCCCGTTGATACGCCTAGTTGAGGTGAGACTATCTTCCCTCCTTTTGTCTTCTCCACAACCACCATTCTATTCCACATATAGTGTTATGTCCATGGCTCACGCTCATGTATTGCGTGAAGATTGAAAAAGTTTTGAGAATGTCATACGTATGAAACAAATGCTTGGCTTGTCATCGGGGTTGTGCATGATTTAAATATTTTGTGTGGGGAAGATGGAGCATAGCCAGACTATATGATTTTGTAGGGATAACTTTCTTTGGCCATGTTATTTTGAGAAGACATAATTGCTTAGTTAGTATGCTTGAAGTATTATTATTTTTATGTCAATATGAACTTTTGTCTTGAATCTTTCGGATCTGAAGTTATGAAGAATATTTACATTGAAATTATGCCAAAGTATCACTCCGCATCAAAAATTCTCTTTTTATCATTAACCTACTCGAGGACGAGCAGGAATTAAGCTTGGGGATGCCTGATACGTCTCCAACGTATCTATAATTTTTGATTGCTCCATGCTACTTTATCTAATGTTTTGGACTATATTGGGCTTTATTTTCCACTTTTATATTATTTTTGGGACTAACCTATTAACCGGAGGCCCAGCCCAGAATTGCTGTTTTTTGCCTATTTCAGTGTTTCAAAGAAACGGAATATTAGACGGAGTCAAAACGGAACGAAATCAACTGGAGAAGTTATTTTTGGAAGGAAACCCACCTAATGGACTTGGACCCCACGTCAGAAGATACAGGAGGTGCTCACGAGGGTGGGGGGCACGCCCACCCCCCTAGGTGGCGCGCCCCTGCCTCGTGGGGCCCCCGTAGATCCACCGACGTACTCCCTGCACCCATATATACCTACGTATCGTAAAACTTCCAGAACAGAAGATAGATCGTGAGTTTCGCCGCCGCAAGCCTCTTTATCCACCAAAAACCTCTCGGGAGCCCGTTTCGGCGCCCTGCCGGAGGGGGATCCCATCACCGGTGGCCATCTTCATCATCCCGGCGCTATCCATGACGAGGAGGGAGTAGTTTACCCTCGGGGCTGAGGGTATGTACCATAGCTATGTGTTTGATCTCTCTCTCTCTCTCTCTCTCTCTCTCTCTCTCTCTTTCGTGTTCTCTCTCGTGTTCCCTCTATGGCATGATCTTGATGTATCCCGAGCTTTGCTATTGTAGTTGGATCTTATGATGTTTCTCCCCCTCTACTCTCTTGTGATGAATTGAGTTTCCCCTTTGAAGTTATCTTATCGGATTGAGTCTTTTATGAGAACACTTGATGTATGTCTTGCCGTGATTATCTATGGTGACAATGGGATATCATGTCCCACTTGATGTATGTTTTGGTGATCAACTTGCGGTTTTCGTGACATTGGGAACCTATGCATAGGGGTTGGCACACGTTCTTGACTCTCTGATAGAAACTTTGGGGCACTCTTTGAAGTACTTTTATATTGGTTGGATGAATCTGAAATTGTGTGGTGCATATCGTATAATCATGCCCACGAATACTTGAGGTGACAATGGAGTATCTAGGTGACATTAGGGTTTCGGTTGATTTGTATCTTAAGGTGTTATTCTAGTACGAACTCTTTTATAGATTGATCCAAAAAAATAACTTTGAGGTGGTTTCCTACCCTACCATAATCTCTATGTTTGTTCTCCGCAATTAGTGGCTTTGGGGTGACTCTTTGTTGCATGTTGAGGGCTTGTTATATTATCTATCTATATTATTATTGTTGAGAGAACTTGCACTAGTGAAAGTATGAACCCTAGGCCTTGTTTCCTATCATTGCAATACCGTTTGCGCTCACTTTTATCTTTAGTTACCTTGCTGTTTTTATTATTTCAGATTACAAAAACCCATATCTACTATCCATTTTCCACTTGTATCATCATCTCTTCGCCGAACTAGTGCACCTATACAATTTACCATTGTATTGGGTGTGTTGGGGACACAAGAGACTCTTTGTTATTTGGTTGCAGGGTGGCTTGAGAGAGACCATCTTCATCCTACGCCTCCCACGGATTGATAAACCTTAGGTCATCCAATTGAGGGAAATTTGCTACTATCCTACAAACCTGTGCACTTGCAGGCCCAACAATGTCTACAAGAAGAAGGTTGTGTAGTAGACATCAACGAGCACAGATGATGCTTCTATCTTAGGAGGCGAGAGTGATGATGTGCCATCTTTGGCCTTCATCCACGGCGACGACGATGAGATGGTTGAACCTTCGACCACGGCAACATATGATGACTTGAGTGACTTGTGCCACCGTATTGAGAGTGAGAGTGACTTCACCAGTAGCCCCCTGTACGATGAGTTGCCACAATCCCCATGTGAGGAGAGCCATAATCCCCACCACTTGAGTGAGATGAGTGACTCCACCAGACGTGACATTGAGTGCACCTATTTTGAGGGAGTGAGTGAACCACCATATAGAGCGAGTGAGATAGTTGATAGGTCATGTGAGGCCACTTTCAACACTAACGACTTGACCTCTTCCTTTATTGTGTCTTCTCATTTGGTGCTAGGTCACATCTATGATGACGCGCCAATACTCGACGACTTCGTCCTTCCTTTGGTCAGGACGATGGCCATGGTGGAATATGATGCATCCTCCACATGGTTCCATCAAGATGAAGATGACCACCATTTGGTCTTTCCCACCTCACCTACACCACTTGAGTGGAATGAAAAAGGTAACATAGGTGAACGTGATGCTCTAGTCCCACTAGTGGACATTCTTGACATGGATTGCTTGCATGATGTTGATCCACCTAGTACCATGCTTCATGCTAGTATAATTTCCCCATGCGATGATTTTCCCATTTATGATGAGTATGATAATTCTCATGTGGAGTCTATTAGTTGTGATGCCATGTTACATAGGATTTCTTGTGACAATTCTTTAGGTCACATCATGTTTGATAATCCACTTGACTTGTAATATGCTATGCATGAGATCAACCATATGTCTTATTTGCAATCTCTTCATAGTGACTATGCATATGCCATTAAAATAAATCCAATCTGCACATATGGCATAGATGACAAGCCCATGGTTATTGGCATTTGTTTTTCTTGTGATGATATTGATATGCTCCCTTTGCATCATTTATCTCATATGCCATTTCATGACCACCTAGCTTCAGATATGCACTGTTTTGAATGTTGTCCATTTTCTCCATATGATGTTTCCGATACTGCTCATGAAGAAACCCCCATAGTTTCCTCATGAATTTTAGGAGATTTTGATCCATCCCATTCACTGCATGATCAATACTTGTGTGCACCATATGCTCCCCATGAATAAACATGATATTGATGTGCCATATAATTGCATTCTCAATTTGTGTCCCCATCGTGTTATACACAATAACTATTCTTTCATGATGGATAACATGCACTACAAAAAAAATACACTTCCGTGATGCTAACTGTTTGTCACAGTAGGTCACGTTTTCTGTCATGCATGTACATCCATGACGATTTTATGACAGAATCAAGATAGTCATACCTGTGCTGTCGTAGAAGTGTTCCATGACATTACCAAAATTATCATCACGGAAGTGTCCACTTCCATGACGATAAACCACGTGTCACAGAAGTGCTTCCGTCAAGGGTGACCAACACGTGGCATCCACCATAACAGAACGCCGTTAAGCTATCGGGTCCGGTTTTGGATCCGATAACCGGTTAACAGCCCCGACCAATGGGGATTTTCCACGTGTAAATTTCACATTGGTCGGAGGAACCACGTGTCGGCTCACCGTTGGGATAGATTTCATCCACTCATTGGACAGAAGGCGCCTATGATATGTTGACACGTGGCACGACACAACAGAGGCCCATTCCGGTGAAAAGGCCGGCCCATTTGACTTCGTCAAAAGGTAGCGGGCCGGCCCACGGAAAGCCTGTTAACGGCTTGTTCACATATAGCCCATTTACAGCCCGCTAACTCACGACCCATTACGGCCTACCGGAATTAGGCCCAGTAGCATCATCTGGGCCGTCCAATATGATTCCAGCCAGTTGTAACTTCCGGCCCATGTATGGCCCATGACGTCTTTCGGCCCATATGAGTCCCTTTGTAACTCTTGGCCCATTAACAGCCCGTGGTGAAACCGGCCCGTAATGAACAGCGTATCGCTTTATACCCATTAGCGGCCCATTATTCCATTGGGTCGTTTCCAGCCCGTGTTACCTTTCGGCCTTCTCAGGGCCCATTTACTCTTGGACTCATTTCCAGCATTCGGTTACTAGCGGCCCGTTACAGGCCTTTTCTGCTTGTGGGCCAAATTCAACCCGTGGATACAGTTGGCCCGTTTGTGGCCTGTCAATCCGTTGGGCCATTTTCATAGTATCATCAAATACGTCCTATTAACGGCCCGTTATGGTCAGCCCATAAAATGTACGATTTCCACTCTAGCCCGTTTACGGCCCATTATATGGCCCGTACAAGGCCCATAGATGAGACGGCCCGTAGAAGGCGCACAGATCCAATGGGACGTAGAAGGCCCATGGATTCGACGACCCATAGAAGGCCCATGGATCCGACGGCCCATAGAAGGCCCATGGATCCGACGGCCCATAGAAGGCCCTTGGATCCGACGGCCATAGAAGGCCATGGATTGTCCATCCCGTAGATGGCCCATGGATTGTACGGCCCGTGGAGGTCCATGGTCACTACAACGTTTGGGCAAGTTGCCCCCGTTTGAACGATATAGCATATTCAAAGAATTATCCTACTCTATACTATCACCTCTAGAAAACATACACTATACAATAAAGAGACTAAGGCATAGAAACATAGAATAATCCTACACTATACAATAAAGAAATTACAGCCGATTATACCCACTAGCATTATGGTTCGGCACCAGTGATAATAAAGCATACACAAACAACAAATTACATACACTTGGCAAATACAGCTCATACATTATGGACGCGCATCAACATAACTTACCATTTGAACTATACTCTCTTCAGAAAATAGGATTGGCCAGATTCAGATAGCACAAATTTCATTCTGCAAAATCTCCAATTCCTTTGTGGTTACCTCAATGTCTTGTTTCATTTTTTGACTCCTGCATCTAATACCTGCATGTCTAGTCTCAACTTGTTGATTGTACGTTGAGAATCATATACACGTTGTCTTGCCACCTCTAGTTGATGCTCGAGAACATCAACACATTCCAATTCCAATCCATAATCATTCGGTAATGGCCATGCCGCACTGATCGCAGATCTTTGTGTTGATGTCACTTCATCCTGAAATGTTTCTCTAAGTACACATGACTAGGGCAAAAATATAGTTACAAAAGTGAAGCGAGCAAGAAAGACTATTTTGTACATGGCAAAACAGGACTAACAATAATGTTACACATCATGAAGCATAAGAAGGTGATATTTTAAAAATTATAAAAATGGTAGTCTGTGCAGCCTGCATACAGAAATCTCTTAGCTCACAAGAGGAGCATGATGTTGGGGCCCAATCCAAAACACAGACAAGTTACAAATTTAGACAAGACATTGCGTATAAGTAAGCAAGGAGTTGACCATTATATAGCTCAATTAAAGTCTTAGGGAGCATAATGAACAGAAGAGGGTTTCATACAAACATACTACAACAAGAAAAACTATGCAAGCATTAGCCTAGTATAAACTAGATTGTGAGCCTCATGCAATAATAGTTGGTTAATAGACTTCAATGCTTCAGGCACACTTCGGCAGAGTAATTAAATGGTAAGGCCTTTAATTATGTCAACTAATAGTTATACAAGTACCCAACATCAGGCATCATTCTTTGGGCATCTCATTAACTGAGGACAAATAAAGCAACTGAAAAGAGCAAATTAACTATGCCTGAAACAAACAAGGCATTGAACTGTTGAGTTGGATACACTGACTTACCTTAACTGGTTGAAGAGGCTTAGTGTAGCTCCTACTTCTCTTGCAAGGCTCCTTCCTAACATCTTGTACTTGGAAATCCTCAATCTTATCTTCATTGCACCCCCTTTGCAAGGTGACACAAACTAGCTACTTGTCTCCTTGGAAGATAAATATGCATACTTTCCAGTCTGTGAACACAAAAGGATGAGATTATAACAAAACAACACCACATAATGAAACATGCCGCATCTCTTGCACTTGCACACAATGGAATGAGCATTTACTATGTCTGCACTATGTAAAAACTAGGCATACCTTCGAACTGGATCTCCAGGTACTCTTGGAGAGCCTACTTTAGTGTACAGCCAAACCTTTATGTCACCTATGAGTTAGACAAGGCCCCACTACAGCAGCCCTTAGTGTTTAAATCGTTGAGAAGCTCTGTTAGAGTGTTAGGTCAAGAACAACAAGGAATCAAAGCAAACAGTCCTAGTATGGCTGGCTGATACAAACAAGCAATTGAACAGATGTGTGAGCAAATCTTACATATCAAGAAAAGAAGCAAAGAAGGAGGCTTAAAGACCATCACTTGACTGACCAGATTTAAGGGGCATTTAAGGGGCATTTAAACATCATGAACTAACATAAACATTGCATATTCCAGATTCTACAATGGAATGCACATGTGTTAGGTTATGCCATGTACGATGATGCCTAAATGTACACTATAGCAGGTAGGAGTGATTCATCATTGCACGCACAATTGAATTGCAGGTTAAGGGCCAGATCGATTCCGCCTTTTCAGGGCTTATGGTCAAAATAAGCCATAGAAGATGTAAAGAAGTCATTTTTGAGTTATGAGCTTGGGCTTAACTAATTTTGCTTTGGAGGGGGGTGGTTTGGGTAGAACCTCACTAAAGATTGAAGGGAAGGGGAATAGTGAAATGACTCTGTTGTCTGCCTATATTACACTCAAAATACAACTGCTGACGCCCGCGTCACACCTCACCCTCAAGTAAAAACAAACACGCAAGCGTTCATCGCCCTGCCCGCTTGCATCTCCTCTCCCCTTTCCCTCTACCTCGATCCCCTGCCTGCATCACTAGGGTTCCTCCAGCGAGCCGTCGCCTCTGGTCCCATCTGGCCTGGTCCTCGATGATGCTCTGTCCAGCTAGGCTACATGGCCAGCGGGTAGGGGCAACTCTCCCTGGCTGCTCCTCCCTCTGGCATCGCCCCTCATTCTCATGGTCTCCAGCAGCTACTCCACTGTGGTTCATCCAACGCACTACTCCGGCGGGCGCTGCACAACTATGGCTGATGCCACACTATGACAAAAGGCACCTTATTTCCCCTCCCATCCTCCCAGGTTGTGGCCTTGAGGTGCTGTTGAAGGATGAGCTCATCCAACAAGGTGAGGATCTCCTCTGATTTTGTGCCAAATTTTCATTTTGATCCACTATATGATGAATTGCTATGAGCTGCTTCTGCTGCTACTATATGATGCATTGCTATGAGCTGCTCCTGCTGCTGCTATATGATGAATTGCTATGAGCTGTTGCTGCTATATGATGAATTGCTATGAGGTGCTGCTGGTGCTATATGATGAATTGCTATGAGCTGCGCTGCTGCTATATGATGAGTTGCCATAAGCTGCTCCTGCTGTTGCTGTATGATGAGTTGCTATGAGTTGCTCCTGCTGATGCTATATGATGAATTGCTATGAGCTGCTCCTGCTGCTGCTATATGATGAATTGCTATGAGCTGCTCCTGCTGCTGCTATATGATGAATTGCTATGAGCTGCTCCTCCTGCTACTATATGATGAATTGCAATGAGCTGCTGCTGGTGTATGATGAATTGCACACTGTTGTTGTTGTTGTTGTTGTATGATGAGTTTCTATGAGCTGCTGCTGCTATATGATGCTTTCAGGTGGTGCTGCTATATGATAATAACCAGCCACTTGGACCATCGAATTTCAATAAATAATTGTTCTTCATTTAAATGTGGGTCATGCGTTCTTCGTTTAAATTAGGCAATGGGATCTCCATGGAAAACATTGACCAAAGCAGATTGTGCCAAGTAGATGGTATCTTTGTATTTGCATTTTGAGCAAATAGTGATGGTCTATTTTCCTATCATATAATTACTGCACTAGGTTCAATTTGTGATGTTTGCAAGTCAAATTAATTTTCATATGGGCAAAAAATGAAAAAATATAATGCAATCTAGACTTTTCACTGATCATACCAAAGATAAGCTAAAAAGGCAATGAAAAGAACTGGTTGGCTTATTACATGGAGCTTATATTCACATGTGCTTATTTTCTTAGGATAACTCGTAATAATTGTCCCTAAGAAACTTGGCCAATAGAACTGACATACAAATAACATGTCACGATGATTGCAATGGAGGAGTGACGTACCATAGCACACTGTATAGGCTCACCACTGCCTCTCCTTTTCTCGCGACGTTCCATGAAATTGCCACATACATCTTGTACTTTTTCATTGTGTAACCCTATCTGCAAGTTGACACGGCTAATTTCAGACATCTCTACATGATAATACATTGCATATCCCTTGCGCATATTTAAACCACCAATTAATGATTGTGTGCATAGCATAAGCTAGCCATGACTCTGTGTGCTTGACTAGCAGGCACTCTAGGGAAGCCTAATGTAGTGCACTGGAATTCCTACATGCCACCTTCGATTTTGTGTAATGTACTGCCTCTGTTCCTAAATATATGTCTTTAAAGAGATTCCAGTATGGACCACATACAGATGTATATATATGCATTTTCGAGTGTAGATTCACTCATTTTGCTCTGTATGTAGCCTACAGTGGAATCTCTAGAAAGACTTATATTTAGGAACAGAGGTACGAGATAGTATCATGTATGACATCTACATATCTAATTTAGCAGCCAGTAGTAGAAATCATTGTCTGCACAAAGGGATTACTTGTCAAAAATCCTAGCAAAGCACGCTGGCAGGCACAGAACAATACAAGAGAGAGAGAGAGAGAGAGGCACTTATAAGATCATAGCAATGCCTCAGTCCAGGATCTTGGTTGGCCAAGCTATTAGATCCAGAAGAAACATCATCCTTGTAGTTTTTGCTAGCTGCATAACAGGTAACAGCGACCTGTTAGTATATTGGAAGTACATCGAGCAGGTGATGCTGGATGGGTTTAAAGGTGACAAGGACCAAGGCCGAGGAGGGTGCTTGGCATCTTGCCAAACGGTGGGAATCAGGTTAGAAACATCAAGGGTGATGACACTGCGCTAGCTGTCGGGGTCCAGTAAGGAGATCTAGAACTGTCGAGTAGGGTGTTTGTGGAGCGGCTCCGGTAGGGTGGACTATAGTGTGCGCGAAGCGGATCTGGGGCCGTGGACGAGGGCGTAGGTGAAGCTGCTCCGGTGGTTGGGTTAAGGATGGTGTCGACGATGCGGATCTACGGCCGTGGACGGGGCGTCAGAAGCTGCTCCGGTAGGTTGGATGTGGGTTCGAGGAAGCGGATCTGAGGCCGTGGACTTGTGTGTTGGCAAAGCGGCCCCGGTAGGGTTGAGAATGGTATAGGCGAAGCTACTCCGGTAGGGTTCACGATTGTGTCGGTGAAGCGGCTCTGGTAGGGTTGAGGAAGGTGTCGGCGAAGAGGATCAGAGGCCGTCGCGGGGGCGTCGGTGGGGCGGCTCAGGGGGGTGTGGATGAAGCGTCTCCGGTTGGGAGTACGAGTGACCTGCTGCAGATGCGCTGCAGTTGACGATAGTACCGGCGAAGCAGATCCAGCGCCATGGACAAGGCCGGCACTGAATGGGCCGTGGTACAGTGGTGGATGAGCAATCTACTTGTTTCTAGGGGAGGTGGGAGGGGTAGATGCGGCCGCAGAAGCAGATCCGGCGAGGTGGACGCCGCTGGTAGTGAATGGGCTCTGCTACGCCGGTGGATGAGCAGTCTAGGGTTTTGAGAGGGGAGGGGAGAAAGGCTGATGAAGTACGGATGGTGTGATGTAAGATGCTGTGGTGCTGTGGAGTTAGTCGTTTTTGCTGTAGGGGGAGAGGAAATGGGGATGTCGTGTAGTGGGGGGAACCGGAAGTTACAAAGCTGCCCCGACCTATTATGTAGATGACGGCGGTATTGTAACTGTTGGTCTCCGTGCACCAAGGACAAAAGGGGAATTTCACATGCTAAAGACTAAGGTGGCGGAAATTTCAGAAGGAGGCGGGAGATTTTGCCGCCCGCGGGATCGTTCGTATCCAGTTTCAACTGATTTTTGACCGTGCTAGCGGGAAGGTCATGCAAGACTGTGTACATGGGGCACGCGTCAGCAGTTAATAACTCGTGTGAAGTCCACCCCAGAAAAAAAGACAATAACTCGGTATGATGCGCCGATAACCTCGACGTTCACACGGGCGCGGCCAATCGTATGGGTGTAGTGGCGCCTTCGCAAAAAAGGGATCAAACGCTCAGTGTCGGTGTCAAAACCGGCGGATCTCGGGTAGGGGGTCCCGAACTGTGCGTCTAGGCGGATGGTAACAGGAGACAAGGGACACGATGTTTTTACCCAGGTTCGGGCCCTCTCGGTGGAGGTAAAATCCTACTCCTGCTTGATTAATATTGATGATATGAGTAGTACAAGAGTAAATCTACCACGAGATCAAAGAGGCTAAACCCTAGAAGCGAGCCTATGGTATGATTGTTCTTCGTCCTACGGACTAAAACCCTCCGATTTATATAGACACCGGAGAGGGTTAGGGTTACACAGAGTCGGTTACAATGGTAGAAGATCTACATATCCGTATCGCCACGCTTGCCTTCCATGCCAAGGAATGTCCCATCCGGACACGGGACGGAGTCTTCAATCTTGTATCTTCATAGTCTAGGAGTCCAGCCAAAGATGATAGTTCGGCTATCCGGACACCCCCTAATCCGGGACTCCCTCAGTAGCCCCCGAACCAGGCTTCAATGACGACGAGTCCGACACATAGATTGTCTTCGGCATTGCGAGGCGGGTTCTTCTCCAAATTGCATATACTTGTCGAATAGTGTCCGGCTTCTTATAAATGCTGCGCTCCTTGGCTTCCACGCCCAATAATGGCCATCTTCCATGTGTCGAACGAATGCGAAAAGCCAGGGTATTTTTACACTTTCCCCCCTAGTTGCGCAAATGAGCCGCCTATAAAAGAGACGATGATCTAGATCTGAATCACACCATCCTCCCTGCGCGAGCATTCATTGGAGCGCCTCTAACAAAAAATCCATTCCATCATGGACAGTCGGCGCGGCTCCTCCTCTCGCGCTCCGAGCCCTCAGCCTGGGGATTGGGAGAGATGCTCAGTCCCGCATAGCAAACTAGTGACGCTCAGAACGAAGGGATTTCTTCCCCCAGCCTTCATGGTTCCGGTTCGAGCCGGACTCGCCACCTACAAGGGCGGAAAGCAAGCAGAGAGCATCCCCGATCCTTCCAAAGGAGAGCGGGTATGCTTTGTCTCTTATCTGATAAGAGGACTCGCATTTCCAATACATCCGTTTCTCCGGGGCTCCACAGAGTTCTCGACCTCCACTGCACCACCTTATGCCTACCTCCATTCTGCACATCGCGGGCTTCGTGGCCCTTTGCGAACTGTTTCTGGGCATTGAGGCTCATTTCACGCTGTGGAAGAGATTGTTTTGCCTTGTACCCCGTTCTCATGAGGGGTCAATATATCAAGTCGGCGGAGCCGAACTATGGCGCATCGCCGGGACCGGATATCTATCCGGAACCCCGAAGAAGGCGTCCGAAGACTGGCCTTCGGAATGGTTTTATGTAGAAGACGCCCTGCTACCGGATCCCATTCGGACCGGCCTCCCGGAGTTCAGCAATGCTCCCTTGAAGAAACGCCTAATCTGGCGCCCGCGGAGCCCCCAGAGGGAAAATGACAGGGATGTCCTCTACCTGATGAGCCGAATAAGGTTATTAGCTCATTTCGGCCTGACTATGATCGGAGTCATGGCCACATGCATTATGCGGGGGGTGCAGCTGCTCCAGTATAGGGGCCACCCCATGTGGGATTTCAACGGGGAGGATGATGCCACCTGCTATGGCCGTAAGGGGCCGGGATCGGTCGCCGATCTGGTGAAGATCTTGTCCGGCCTGTATAAAGGCGAAAAGGAGGATTTTCTCCCTGTTAGTCCACTGAACGGATTTTCTATGAACAATCCTCGAAGCTGGGTAAGCGGACATTTCTTTTTGCCTATCCGATCCCCATTCCCATGGTTAAGTATCTCATTTTTGTGATTTTGACGCAGGAACTGCACCGGTCCATAGAGGATATACACAGCCCGCCTCCACAACCCGAGGATCCGGAACGATCCCTCGATCCGGCCTCCAAAGAGGATCCGGACATAAAGGTGGAGCTGATAGATGGGGTGTTCTACCAACTTAGCATCGACAATGCTTTGGTCGCCATTACGGCCGACTACCCCGGAATATTTCCGGCTTCCCAGGTAACTGTGACCGAAGTCCTGATACCATGACTCATCTGTGCTTATTTCTGATCACCGCATACCAATGGTGTTTCGCAGGAGGTGCCTTTGAGGCAGGAAGCCGAGCCCGCGGTGGCTGGCCAACAAGGGGCAGCTCGGCCCAGCAGGCAGAAAAGAAGTGCGGTGCGGATCGAGACGTCACCGCAACGGTATGGCGCACCACCGTGTTTCAAGGAAAGATTCCTAGAAGGCATACTAACGTTCGTGACCCTTTCAGGAAAAAGAGCGCTCACCGGACTTTGTCCGGAGGGGTTGCCAATCGAGCCTCCGCCAGCCAGGCTCCAACGCCAGGTCCGGAGGGGGAAGCGAACACAAGGCACGCGTCGGATGCTCCTCTAACGGAGGATGCCAACAGATTGTCCGCCACCAAATCTGAGGTGGAGAGTGCCATGAATCACAGGCGCCGCCGGACAATTCTTCGTGACGCATGTTTCTCCCAAGAGGCATTGAATGCCTTTAATTCGGGAGATGCGCACCTCCATGCTGCTCAAGATGGTCTAGCCAGAGCCACGGAGCAGTATGTGAAAGACATACTGGTGAGGATTTTTGACATTACATATGCTAGTAGCCCCGAGACTTAAAATAGTTAGAATAACTGATTTAAGGATCATTTGTTATCTGAGATCTTCTGAAAAGAATACCCAACTGTCCCAGGAGCTTCAAGAGTGCAAGGCCCAACTTGAGGCCGCACTAGCCGCGACAGGGGAAGCCACAGAGACCCCCTCTGGTAATATACACTTTAAAAGAGAAGTAGTTTGCAAAGTGCGGCGTGTGTATAAGTCTGACAATGACATTGCAGATGGCGTCGGGTAGATCCGGACAAGCAACAACTCCTACGCCGGTTAAAAGTCGGCGAGAATGTGCTTACAAGGGTGCGGCAAGAGAAAAATAACCTCCAAGATGCCAACACCTAGCTGGGCGAGGAACTAAAAGATGTTCGTGCCCAGCTGTCTGACTCCGTTAAGGAGAATCGGCGGCTTCGTCGCGGCATTTTCAGTAAGTGCTTGAACGAACCTTAAAAAAGAGTTCGGCGAGGAAGTCGACTAACAGAAATATGTCTGTAGGTATGCTCACAGGTAGTCCTGCAGAGGAAATGCCCGGCTCAACGGGTGACCTACTTCCCGAGCTGCTGCAGCTGCACGAACGAGTTCGGCAGGTGATGAGAGGCGTCGCCCAGGCCTTATGGCAAGGCGCCAGGGAGGCCTGGGCCATGGTGAAGACGCGGTACACGAAGGCTGACCCAAACCACATGGCCGAGGTCGGACCTGTGGGGCCCGATGGGAAGGAGATCCATGTGAGCTTAGTGTACGGCCAAGTAGAGTTGGCTACAAAGTATTCCCAGTGGGATTACAAACTAGACAGCCTATTAGATGGTATTGAAGAGGAATACAATCAATCAATTTGACTATGTAATTTAAAATGACATGTGAAATGCCTTCTAGCCGGATTGTAGATTGTTTGTCATAGCGGACCTTTTCGCTTCAACCTCGGGACCCGACAGTCCGGAGTGTGTCCGAATACCCTCGCGGTTATATAAAAAAACCGGGGCATGCGTGGAGACCAGGCGTAGGGGTCATTAGTGCTTTATCAGCCAAGTGCCCAACTAGTTATTTTATATTACATGGTTAGTAAGAAACATCTTCCAGGGAGAATAGTTTCGTTAGGGGTTCCTTTCACGAGGCATGCCCTAAAGTGCATGTCCGGACTGCAAAAAGAGGTGAAAGCATCTGGGGCAGATAAATAAATAGGTAAGAAATCATCTTTTAGTTCATCGACGAATATTCCCTTAAGAACGCTAGCTTTGGCTTCACCCGGTCGAGGTACACATCCGGTGACCCGCAAGAACAATCACAGAGGTGCTCCCTTTACCACCTAGTCGAACAATCGGGAACGTAGGGGTAAGCACAGGAGCCAGGCAACCCAGCTTGGCCAAAACTTAAGTCATATCGATGCATATAATGTTGAATAAAAGGTACATGCAGAAGTGTGACACATGTGTTGGGCATAAAGCCCGTATAAATCTGTTAAAGAAGCCCCCAGGTATAATGAGCGCAAGTAGCACGTCAAATGTGTGCGAACAATGTGCAGACGAGCCTCCAAAAGCTTTAAGAAAAAAGGAGGGAGAAGGAGAGAAATAAAAGATAGCTAAAGTATAAAATGTAGACGG
This sequence comes from Aegilops speltoides, assembly GCA_021437245.1. Classification (NCBI taxonomy): domain Eukaryota; kingdom Viridiplantae; phylum Streptophyta; class Magnoliopsida; order Poales; family Poaceae; genus Aegilops; species Aegilops speltoides. The sequence continues at coordinate 234,619,125 of CM038143.1, forward strand.
AGGAAGGAGACGAACTCAGAGTCCGGCGCTAGGCGTAGAATCTTCAGAGATGGGCTGCATTCCATGTGTTTGGCTCGAGTCGGTTATCTGATGCGTTTCGCAGACGGTACGCTCCGCCAGTCAGGACTTGGTCGATGATGAAGGGACCTTCCCATTTGGGCTGGAGTTTGTCCTTTTTCTTGTCCGGCAGGCGTAGAACTAGTTCGCCAACATTGTAAGTTTTGGCCCGTACTTCTCTGCTTTGATATCTTCGAGCCTGCTGTTGATAGAATGCGGAACGAGCTGTTGCCATGTCGCGCTCCTCCTCTAAGGCATCCAAGCTCTCCTGGCGATCCAGCTCGGCTTCTCTTTCTTCGTACATGCGCACGCGAGGTGAGTCATGAATTATGTCGCAGGGCAAAACTGCCTCTACGCCGTATACCATAAAAAATGGTGTGAATCCGGTCGTGCAATTCGGAGTGGTCCGCAGCCCCCAGAGTACGGAGTCGAGCTCCTCTACCCAGTGCGTGTTAGATTCATTGAGGGACCGCACTATTCTGGGTTTAATGCCAATCATGATTAGACCATTTGCTCGCTCGACTTGACCATTAGTTTGAGGGTGATAGACTGAAGCGTTGTCGAGCTTGATGCCCATGTTTTTGCACCAGAGTTTAACCTCGTCGGCCATGAAGTTCGTGCCGTTTTCAGTGATGATGCTATGGGGGACGCCGTAACGGTGTACTACCCCTGATATGAAGTCTATCACGGGTCCGGATTCGGCCGTCTTAACTGGCTTGGCCTCTATCCATTTGGTGAATTTATCCACCATGACCAATAGGTATTTTTGCTTGTGGGTTCCCCTTTAAGGGGTCCAACCATGTCAAGCCCCCAGACCGCGAACGGCCAGGTGATGGGTATAGTTTTCAGGGCGGTGGGTGGCATGTGGTTTTGATTAGCAAAGAGCTGGCAACCGACGCATCGTTGGACTAAGTCCTGAGCGTCTACCCGGGCCGTTGGCCAATAAAATCCTGTACGGAAGGCCTTGCCTACAAGGGCCCCGGGTGCGGCGTGGTGCCCACCGAGTCCGGCATGAATTTCAGCCAGAAGATTTTGCCCTTCCTCTTCGGAGATACACCTTTGAAGGACTCCGGTTGTGCTTTTCTTATAAATCCCTCATGGACCTTATAGGCTTTAGATCATTGTACTATGTAGCGGGCCTTGTTTTGGTCCTTGGGAAGTTCCTGCCTAGTTAAGTAGGCTAGGAATAGCTCGGTCCACGGGGCAATGACTGCCATTATTTCGTGGGCTGAATGTGTTATTTCATTGGCAGAACCATCGATTGTGTCAGAGTGTTCGGTGTCGGGCAGTGCGGTTGGGTCTGGATTTTTGTTTCCGGACTCCCCTTCCCATAGTACGGATGGCTTGAAAAGCCGCTCCAGGAAGATGTTGGGAGGGACGGCATCGCGCTTTGCACTGATGCGTGCCAGTATGTCCGCCGCCTGGTTATTATCCCGGGTTATATGGTGAAATTCGAGCCCTTCAAACCGAGCTGACATTTTTAGGAAGGCGTTATGGTAAGCTGCCATTTTCGGATCCTTGGCGTCGAAGTCTCCATTTATTTGGGATATCGTGAGGGTCGAATCCCCGCGCACCTCTAGGCGTTTAATGCCCATGGAGACCGCCATCCGAAGGCCATGTAGAAGGGCCTCGTATTCGGCTGCGTTGTTGGAGTCCGTGTACATTATCTGGAGTACGTATTGGACTGTCTCTCCGGTTGGGGACGTCAGGACGACGCCAGCCCCCAGGCCGGCCAACATTTTGAAGCCATCGAAGTGCATGATCGAATTGGAATATGCGCCGTACTCTTTAGGGAGTTCGGCTTCAGTCCATTCGGCGACGAAGTCAGCCAAAACTTGCGACTTGATAGCTCGCCGTGGTTTATAGGTTATGTCGAATGGGAGGAGCTCGATGGCCCATTTGGCAATCCGGCCCGTTGCGTTGCGGTTGTTTATAATGTCATTAAGAGGTACTTCAGAGGCTACTGTTATCGAACACTCTTGGAAGTAGTGTCGCAGCTTCCGGGATGCCATGAACACCGCGTACGCTATCTTTTGATAATATGGACACCGGGACTTGCATGGAGTTAGGACAGTGGACACGTAGTAAACTGGTTTTTGAAGGGGGAACTTGTGTCCGTCCATTTCTCGTTCGACGACGAGCACTGCGCTTACAACTTGATGTGTTGCCGCGATGTATAATAACATTGGTTCGCCCAAGTTGGGCGCGGCCAGGACCGGATTTGTTGCCAATATGGCTTTGATTTCTTCGAGTTTGGCCGTGGCGGCATCCGTCCACTCGAAGTGTTCGGTGCGCCGGAGGAGGCGATAAAGGGGTAATGCCTTTTCTCCCAAACGGGAGATAAAGCGGCTTAGGGACGCCACGCATCCCGTCAATTTTTGTATTTGTTGAGGTCTTTTGGGATATCCAATTGTGGCAGAGCTCGGATCTTGGCTGGGTTTGCTTCAATTCCACTGCTGGATACAATGAAGCCCAAGAGCTTTCCGGCTGGTATGCCGAAAACGCATTTTTCCGGATTCAGCTTAATGTCGTATGTTCGGAGATTGTCGAATGTGAGCCTCAAGTCGTCTACTAGAGTTTTTACATGCTTGGATTTGATGACCACATCATCTACGTATGCCTCCACTGTTTTGCCGATCTGGTATGCCAGACATGTCTGAATCATGCGCTGATATGTTGCGCCGACGTTTTTGAGCCCGAAGGGCATTGTGTTGAAGAAGAATTGGCCGTATGGAGTGATGAATGCCGTCGCGGCTTGGTCTGGCTCCGCCATCTTGATTTGGTGGTAGCCGGAGTATGCGTCGAGGAAGCACAATGAATCGTGCCCTGCAGTAGCATCGATAATTTGATGGATGCGGGGGAGGGGGAAGGGGTCCTTTGTGCAAGCCTTGTTAAGGTCCTTGAAGTTGACACATAGGCGCCAGGATTTATCCTTCTTTGGTGCCATCACCAGGTTTGCTAGCCAGTCCGGATGTTTTATATCTCTGATGAATCCGGCTTCCAATAGTTTGGCTAGCTCCTCTCCCATTGCCTGTCTCTTCGGTTCGGAAAATCGCCGAAGAGCTTGTTTGACTGGCTTGAATCCTTTTAGGATATTTAGGCTGTGCTCGGCCAGCCGGCGTGGCATGTCTGAAGGGTGCCAGGCAAAAATGTCCCAATTTTACCGTAGGAATTCTCGTAGTGCGGCGTCTACGTCAGGGTTTAATTGTGCCCCAATGGATACCGTCTTTGTAGGGTCCGTTGGATGGACTTGGAATTTGACTATTTCGTACGCTGGCTTAAAATAGGTGGACTTGGATCTCTTATCGAGTATCACATCGTCCCTGTTCACCATGGAGCGCAGCGCAGTGAGTTCCTCGGCCGCTAGGGCTTCGGATAGTGCCTCGAGGGCTAGTGCGGCTGTCTTATTTTCAGCGTGGAGTGCTATGTCCGGATCACTGGCAAGAGTGATGATTTTGTTGGGCCCGGGCATTTTGAGCTTCATGTACCCGTAACGGGGTATAGCTTGAAAATTTGTGAATGCCTCTCGCCCTAATAAAGCGTGGTATCCGCTGCTGAACGGGGCCACTTGGAACGTGACCTCCTCGGACCTGTAATTGTCCGTGAGCGAACACCACATCGGTGTAATTTTTCCTGTGCAGCGTGCTTCCCGAATAGGGATAATTCCTCTAAAGGTTGTGCTGCTTCGCTCAATGCGGCTCCAGTCTATTTCCATTTTTCGATGGGTTTCCTCGTAAATGAGGTTTAATCCGCTACCGCCATTCATGAGTACCTTGGTAAGGCGAAAGCCATCCACTATTGGACTGAGGACCAATGCGGCTGGTGCTCGGGCTGTTCAGAATTTAGGTTCGTCACTGGCGTTAAATGTAATAGCCGTGTCACTCCATGGATTTATTGTTGCTACTTGGTAGACTTCGGCAAGGCTACGGAGTGTTCGTTTCCGCATATTGTTTGATGCGAAAGTCTCGAAGACTGTTAATACCGTACTGGTATTGCTGGGCTGGTTTTCTGGAGCTAGAAGCTCTTCGCCACTTTTGGTCACCTGCCGTAGTATCCAACATGCTCGAAGGCTATGAGTTGGAGTGGCGCCCTCTGTGCTATGAATTTTGCAGGGTCAATTGAGCCATCCCTCCAGTACGGTTCCGTGCCCTTTAGGGATTTTTTGCTTTTTGGTATTTAACCCAGGTGCCTGGCGATGATGCACCCTTTTATTTTGGACTAGGGTTGTATTCGGGGCCGAATTGTCCCAAAATTTGGTTTCGGTTTTCCAGGCGCTCTCCATCGCACAGTACTTTCATACTATGGATACCAAGTCGGCAAAGCGTGTAATTTCACGACGACTTATGGCGTTTAGGATTCCCTTGTCCGTGCAATTATTGCAGAAAAGTGAAATTGCGTCTTCCTCCCGGCCGTCCTTTATCCTGTCCATAACCAGGAGGAATCTGGCCCAGTAATGGTGTACTGTTCCAGCGGGCTCTTGCCGAATTCGGGATAGATCGCTTATGTTTGGGTGGGCGGGTGGAATTAAATTCGAATCCCCGTCCAATCTAAGACTCAAGGGCCGAAAAGTTTCTGAATTTGGAAGCTTGGGTTTTTGGATACTGTCCAATGAATCTAGCCCGCTGCCTGACTTTAGGTTCAGGACTTGATCAACATCCGTCCCTCCGCGGGAATCCGGTATGGAGGGGTCGGGAATCCGGACATAGCTAGTCCTTAATATAGAAGAAGGGTCGCCGTACTATTCCTCCACCACAGCAATGTGGTGAGTAGCCTGGGGAGAGTTGATCTCTCTCAGATCGGTTTTAGGCCCAATCTGATCGTAGTCTATAGCGACTCCCAGGGTGGCGATGCGATCCAAGAGCTCGTTTAAGGATGAGAGCTCCATCGGATCTAGCTGCTCGGCAAGTTCCGAGTTAACGTGAAGATTGCTTTCGATGACCCGAGAAGTCATCGTCGGTGCGGCGGCCGAACAGGCGGTCATAAGAAAACCACCTACTCGGAGAGTTTGGCTGATGGCCAAAGCTCCTTTAGCAACAGTGCCATCTTTAAAGACGGGACGAGGCATCCTTCCTGACGGCGACAACACAGAGGAACTCTCAATGAAAGCACCAATGTCGGTGTCAAAACCGGCGGATCTCGGGTAGGGGGTCCCGAACTGTGCGTCTAGGCGGATGGTAACAGGAGACAAGGGACACGATGTTTTTACCCAGGTTCGGGCCCTCTCGGTGGAGGTAAAACCCTACTCCTGCTTGAATAATACTGATGATATGAGTAGTACAAGAGTAGATCTACCACGAGATCAAAGAGGCTAAACCCAAGAAGCTAGCCTATTGTATGATTGTTCTTCGTCCTACGGACTAAAACCCTCCGGTTTACATAGACACCAGAGAGGGTTAGGGTTACACAGAGTCGGTTACAATGGTAGGAGATCTACATATCCGTATCGCCACGCTTGCCTTCCACGCCAAGGAAAGTCCCATCCGGACACGGGACGGAGTCTTCAATCTTGTATCTTCATAGTCTAGGAGTCCGGCCAAAGATGATAGTTCGGCTATCCGGACACCCCCTAATCCGGGACTCCCTCACTCAGCCTATGTATTTCTCGTGTAAATAGATAATTTAGTGCCATTAGTTATTTATTTTAAACATAATGCATTGACGTGTTAGTGTAGAGGCGCAGAAAAAGAAATGGATATTGTAGTCCGCTACTTAAAAGTGTTACCTCATCTGATTACATAGCCTCCATTTCATAAATTGTGTACCCGTTGAATTCTTATATGAATATTACATACATTACTTCATAATAGAACCTTAAATCATCCAAGACTAATGAATTCGAATGCAAGAGTAACAATGGTGCATGTACATGATAGCTACATTGGTTGTTTGAAGAAACATCACTGTAACTTTGGCATGCACAACTGAAAAGGTTTATTTAAATAGAAAAAATGTGATATGTGAGTGTCCAATCTTTGTAGCTTTGAATCGATATTGTACCTTTGGCCACTATATGAAGTAGATATTGATTTATGTTCAAGCGATGCACGTCCATGATCGCTAGATAGTGATACGTGAATGAATTGTGCAATCTCTCTCACACGCCTACATATCTCATTTTCCCGTGGGCATCGGAATCACACACGCGCACTTCATGTATTTCTCTCCCTCCCTCAAGGTTAGAATTTGTCTTTCTACCCAGTCCTACAAGTCTTTCACATAGAAACACACACGCTCTCCCTGTCGAACATGCCCACCCCTTTAATTCTACCCACCCACAACCACTAATGTCTCAAAGTATAATTATGTCTCTCACACATATGGCTAAGGTTAACTCGAGTTCCGGAACCATATGAATCCATACAATGGGATTCCAGCAGAGCACCATTTGTTTTGTGATTTTTCTCTCTCTGTCTCTCTCTCTCTCTCTCTCACACACACACACAAACACACACAAAAACAAACTCACACACGCGCGTACATTGTTTCTCACTTCATTTTTTCCGTCACCTGCATGAACACCGTTTGTTTGTCTTCGTGATGCTTTAAGTATGCCTCACACAAATACTATCTACCTATCCCTTAATATAGCTAGATATGTGTCACACAAACTCCTTCTCCCTACTAGCAAGATGTCCATGCGCTGCACGGAACACCAAGATGCATTTGTATGAGTAGTTTATCTTGTGGGAGAAAAGGATGAACGAGGGAATGCCTTATTTGCAAATGCGGAGAGGGGTGTGGGTATCTTTTTGCAAAATTGCCATAGTTTCCTTCCTATCCGTCGGATGTAAATCGGATGGCCTATATTGCAGGATGACAAGAACACCATCATCACCAACTCTGTTTTTTGTAAGAGTAGAAATATGTAAGTGTCACTGCCCCCCCCCCCCCCGCACACACCCACACACCCACACACACACACTTCCCAACACCGAAGGAGTAGGGTGACACCTCGGTCTTGATACTAATCTATCGACTGGCTTCTCTCTCAAACACACACACACACACACACACACACACACACACACACACACACCCGACACCGAAGGAGTAGGGTGGCACCTCGATCTTGATAGTAATCTATCTACTCCCCTTTCAAACACACACACATATACACACACTCGCAAGTTGTGCCTCTGTGCCTACCGCGCACACTCTCGATACGTCTTTCTCTCCCTCCCCCTCGCCCCACCCCAACAATGACAGCAGAAGGGTGACAACTCGATCTGATCGTAATCCTTCAATTGGTTTCTCTCTCAAACATTGTTTCTCTGTGCCTTTCTTAGTAGCCCCCTCGATATGTAGACTTCTCGCACGCGGACAGCTGTAGTGACGATGACGCTGAACCCAGTGTGCCTCGTTTTTACCAGCCTCATTTGATAGTTTTCACCCCGTTTTCTATTAATTAACAAGGCAACCTTTTCTTTGTTACAACTAGTGAATCTGAAATCATTCGGGGCAGACATAAAATATATCACTTCAACCCAATTATCGCAGTAACTATTTTAAAAGAAACTAGCTAGATGCCCGTGCATTGCACAGAACATCAAGATGCATTTGTATGAGTAGTTTATCTTGTGAGAGAAAAATATGAACGAGGGAAGGCCTTATTTGCGAACGTGGAGAGGGGTGTGGGTATATTTTTGGAAAATTGCCATAGTTTCCTTCCTATCCGTTAGATATAAATCTGACGACCTATATTGCAGGATGGTACGCACACCATCATCACCAACTCTGTTTTCTACTCCCTCCATTCCTAAATATCTGTCTTTTTAGAGATTTCAACAAGTGACTACATACGGAGCAAAATGAGTGAATCTACACTCTAAAACATGTCTACATACACACTCGTATGTGGTAGTCCATTTGAAATCTGAAGAAGACAAATATTTAGGAACGGATGGAGTATAAGAGTAGACATGGAGATATATCTCCAGCATGGTCTACAACAAAAATGTGCTAGACTAGTTAGCGCCGGATGCTCACAACGCAATGACATGAGTTCGAATTCTGTCTTTAACTTTAGATTTTTATATTATATATTACTTATTTAATATATACTTCTTTCGCTACTTTACTGATAGTGGAACCCATAGAGTACTTAGAATACAAGATTAAGGATGGACTTGTTTCTTTTTAAATTTTTGTATGAAGCTGTAGCCACCCTGCAAGTCACGTGTACACTATACATGCAATTAACTGTTTATAGAGGGACAATCATCCACACAATTAAATCAAATGGATTGGATGTCACTCTACTATTTCCAGTATAAGAGCATCTCCAATGGCAGCCGGCACATTTCCTCCCGCTTCCTTCCGCGGAGGACGACATCAAACGCTAGCGGCATACATTTTCACAACTCTAACCAACCAGATGAAATTCGTGCAAACACGGACTGATTTCATATAAACATGAAGGATTTCGTATAAAAAGCCGGATCTTCATATAAACATGATGGATTTCATTACATTCACCTGAACTAAGAGGTGCCAATCCGGCTCTCTTGGTATAATTAATACTCCCTCCGTCCGGAAATACTTGTCCTAGAAATGGATGTATGTAGACTTATTTTAGTTATAGATAAATTTATCCATTCTTAGAACAAATATTTCTCGCCAGCTGGAGATGGAGTACATAATCTAAATGGCCGCCCGCGGATCCTTTTGTCTTCTTCATGTCCGGCAAACACTTGCGGGGTCGACGAAGGTCCTCGGAAGAGACGAAGCAGCAAAGAAACCACCTGAATGCGCAGTCGTCGCCTCGGTAGTGGCCTTCATGGGACCCAAGTGGCGGCGGCCTCCCGTGTTCTACTTATCCTCGATGATGGCGGCGGACACAGAGAATCTGGCCACCGACTCATTGCTCTCCACGCACCCGACTTCTGTCTCTGCCTGCATGGCGCAGCCGCAGACACGGGAGGCGCGCCCACATACACGAGAGGTGCGGCCACCGCAGACATTGGTGGCACGGCAACAACGACACCCGTACCGGCGTGCTCGCCGTCGTGCCGGCGTGGAGCAACTTGCCACTCCTCATAGAGCTGAACTGGAGCAACGAGTTGCTGAACCACGCGCCTGCTTGGGATGGCAACTTTCTCCGTCGGGCCAAGCAAGGTTGGTGAAGCACCGAGCGGTCTCACCCGTATCCGGAGGGCTCTGCGGGCCACCCAGCTAGGTAATATGCCGGAGAACGGCTCCTCGGAAGCCATCGGAAGAGTGGAGAAAATGGCGAAGGAGGAGATGGGGGAGAGGCGGATGGGTGCGATTCTTGCCCGTTGTTTTTCTGGCCTCGTGCAAATAGAGGGTAGACGGTAGGAGCTTGGCCGGCATCTGACCTCATTTAAACTGAGGGCAGACGGGAGGAGCTCGGCCGGTGTTGTGTTTAATTCCGGCCCGCTCATGAACGGATGTGTGGCTGGAGTAGTTTTCTTGGTTTGCACGCGGGTTTAACGGAGGGGTTCGATGGAGGCGAGGAGGCGTGTCTAGCCGGGCATGCAGTGGGCGGCGCAATACTATTCGATTTGACAGCGGGTAGCGTAGTTCCCGATACGGCTTTAATGCATACAAGGGAGGGAGTAGCGATTCCCGAAATGTTGAATGGCCAATGCATCCTCCTTCAATTAATGCATGAGGGAAGTAATGGGAGGATCACCGGGAAAAGAGTCTACACGATGTGAATGCAACGCAGTTTGCCCTCATATAAAGGCGCCCCTCCATTCCAATGCATCTACCACATTGTACACACCTAAGCATTTGCCTAAGCACCTACACTAAGCACAAAAGATCTCACTCCAGACACATGGCGGCGATGCGCGCGAGTGGCCAGCGGCTGTGCCAGATGGTCCATGACACCTTCCTGCGGCATGGCGCCAAGAATCGTCTCTAGACGGTGTTGGAGACCGGCTGGTGGATGGCCACCGTCGACGCCAACTACGACTCTCAGTTGGACCAGGTGATCATTGCCACAACCAACAAGTTCACCGTCCTCAAGAAGCTCGCGGACGACATCGTTGTACACCTCCAGCTCGTGCGCCCGGGCTCCTCATTGCCTGCCACCCTAATCGGGGTCCATGGCCGGAACCTCTTTCAAGCACTGGTGGCCCAGCGACTGCCCGCCGACGCCACGAAGAATGTACACGTGGAGGTCGCGCTCGCCGCGAGGCGCCTCGCGCTGCAAGAATTCGTCGACCTACACATCCACATGTACGACCAAATCATGTACACAGGTATCTACAAGGCCAGTGAGGACACTACGACATTGGCCTTCCTCAACCGGTTGGAAGCCTTGGATGCCTTTGCTGAGAAGCACCTCGATGTCGCCACAAAAGCCGCCACTCCTTAGCTGCCGGTCGGTGGCCCGGTGCACTAAGTTGGGGAGGAGGAGGTCGTACGTTGAGGGATGCATCTTTCTTCTTGCCTTCTGTAACCACCACTGCAATCGCATCATCGTGGCCTTAATTCCTATTGTGCTGTTGCATTATCGTTCCAGTCAATACTGACATGTGCAATCCCTTTGCTTAATTATATGCATCACTGTAACTGGTACTCCATCCGTCAATTTATAAGTTGTGCTTACCTTTTGCATCAACTTCGTGCAACGCGCGGGCATCTTGCTAGAAACACTAGAACATGTCGCACTGTGTGTGACCAAACCGACGATGCGCTAACCTAGCTACTACGTACCCTGCTTATCTGGCGGAAATACCCCGCCCTAGCGTTTCCAATCATTATTTCTATCTATCGATCGTGCCAAGGAGCAGAACCAAATGTTACAATTTATACATGTTTCTCTACTCCTACTCCTATAAAAGACTAAGTTGGTGATGGTGGTGTGTCTGCCATCTGTCGTTTCTGACCATTAGATCTGCATCTAACGGCTGTGAGGTAAGTTGTGGCATTTTTGCAACAATAGCCCACTTCTTTGCTCCAATTTGCAGAAAACCCCTTATTATCTTGAAAGCAACCACATCCCTTCCTCACCTCATCAAAATAGCCTGAGAAATATATTTTGAGTGAAAAGTAATATATTAGGAGTACATCAAAACAAGAGTGATTTCGTTCAAGTTTGTGAACAAGTACTACTATTCTACTCCTACTACTTTGGATCCGTCGCAACGCACGGTCACATTGCTAGTAAAAGAAAAAGGCCTACCGCGTTCACGTCGCATCCCCACACGCCCGGGAATCGGGAGTACTCCACGGCCCGTCCGGCACGACACGTAACTTAGGGAAGGCGTGTTGCCTAGCATTTTCACTTTCATGTGGGACCACCGTTGAGCAAACCGACTATTGGCAAACTGCACCCCACCCGCCGCCGGTTTGGAAAACAGAAACGAGGGGAAGATCTAGCTGTAGCACGGAAGCCAAGAAATTTGGTGTCAGATGGGGCTCCTTGATAGGGTAGGAGCATTCCGTACTACTACACCTACTAGTACCAAGTTTGCAGTACTATACAACTAGTACTACCACTATACAACTAGTAGGTACATGCACGACACAACATCGTAGGAACAAAAAACGGGAAGATCTTGTTTTGGGTGATTTATCTCTTTTTTAGTCAACGTAGTATGAATAATATGATGTGGGGGGCACCCATGAAGCTTATGTGGCTTGGTTGCATGGCTACGAAAGGTTGGAGAAAAATAAATAGATAACGTGTTTAGAGTGCACTCCACTAAATAGATATACTTTGGATCCATTGCAACAGGCCGACACATCTATTTCTATACCCCCTATATAGTGTGTGAATAACTTTGAAAGTTGGTCATTGGATGAAGCCAATCTGACGGTACAAAGATGGCAAATCCAAGCACTACTGGCCGTTGGATATCATCTACATTCCACCAGATTCTGCCACATGTTGAATCTAGAAGACTCCATGGTTGAACTTAGGGGCTGTTCGGATTGTGACTATCTTTGCCATATATTGCCACATGATTTTTTCCACACTTGCCACACTTGCCTTAGTTGAGTTGCTCAAATTGTTGGGGCTGTTTGGTTCTAGGCCTAGGAGTGCCACACTATGCCATACAATGTTGCCAAACTTGCCTAAGGCCAACTCCACCGGGCGACCCCATCCTATTCGGGCCCGTCCGTTTGGGGTAAAACGGACAAACCGGGTGGCCCAGCACGCGCGGGAGCAAATGGACTTTTGTCTGTTTTGTGTCCGCTTTCGACCCATCCGCGGACCAAGTTTGCGCCGCTTTTGGGGTGAAACGGACACCACGCAGACGCGCCGGCTGTCTGCGCGTGTCCTCCCCTGGCCCGCCCGTCGGTGGCACAGGACGGGCCTTTTTCTATCCGCCCCCTCCCTCCCTCCAGCCGCATCCCGCTCCACTCTTCTCCACTCTTCCCCACTCTTCCCCTCGCCGCCGCCGCCGCTGCCATTGCAGCCGTGCAACTCGGACGCATGCTCGCCCAACCCCTTCCCCTCGTCGCCGCCGAGGTACCCAACCACGGCCACCTGGTTTGCGCACCCGCCGGCCGGATTTTGGGCGGATCCGGTCGGTCTTGAGCTCGCCCGGCTGTGGGAGGCGGGGCCGCGCCATGGACTGGCCGGGCACCTCGCCGGAAGGCCTGGCGAGGCGCAAGGCCACATCTGACGATGGCTCGTCCTCTAGCACCGTCGGTGGACCGCCGCGAATCTGCTAATGGCGGCGGCCAGGCTCGGTGCTTGCCCAAAGCTCGTCGGTGCACCGTTGCCCCTCATCAAGTCGACCACTTTGCCCAAGGATGGTCGTGGCGCGGCGTTCTCAACGCCGAGCATCCGGATGTGTGTTCATCAAGTGCTTAAACGATGGGGTATGTGCTCTTTTTAGCTTTGGTTTGTGCTCTTAGATTAGACTAATTCTGCTAACTTTAAGTTTTATTGTGTAGAATGGATGCAAGTTTTGGTATTGGGAAGAAGAGTACATCGATATATTGATAGAGCGAAATCTAGTACATGTTCGTGCACTTTTAGCTAGCCTAGAGGCTGTAGATGAGACAAGTGCACTTGTTGCTAGATTAGAGGCTAGGCACGATACTAAGTGTGAGGAAGCAACGCCGACTTCTAGTTTGAAGAAGAAAGGAAGGTGCAACATCGAGCCTCCTCCACATATCAACAATGAGTGCATCGAGAAGGCCCTAACCCAACTCAAGGGAGCAGTTATGGAAGTTGGGTATCTTCTCAAATGTATTCTTGTGGTTCTTGTTTTCTTTGGCCTTGCTTTACTAGTCAAAATGTGATGATGTATTGTCATGTATCAAAAATGAATGATGAAAAAAAGTTTAAGGACTTGCAAAGAAAAGTGCACGCGGACAAGATGCGGCTGGGATGCGTCCGCGCGCTGGGCGCACGACCACCGCATCCCGGAAACTGCCCGGGCACGACCCCATTGCCCTACCCAAATGGACATAATCCGGACAAAACGGACGTCCATTTTGGGTCGCGCGGTGGAGTTGGCCTAAGGTTAGTTCTTCAAAATGAGAGCCACAAGTTGGCAAGCCTAAGGGAATCTTGCCACACTTGTTGTGTGTATTTGATGTGGGACCATAGTGTGGCTTGCCTAAGATGTGGCTTGAACCAAACACACACCTATGTTGGTCAAACTTGCCTAACCTTAGGTATGGCAAGCTTTGGAAAACTTAGTCTCAAACCAAACGGCCCCGTTAGCCATACTTTGGCTTGCCCAAGGGAATCTTGCCACACTTTTGTGTCTATGACATGTGGGGCTCACTGCTCATAAAAAAAATCCTTGCCTTAGGTGTGGCTAGAACCAAACACCTACCTAACTTGGTCAAACTTGCCTAAGGTTAGGTGTGGCAAAGTGTGGCAAGGTGTGGCTAGGAACCAAACAACCCCTTTAAGCATAATGCACAAACCACCAGAATCTCATGTGTGCAATGCACGTGTACCTTACTAGTAGTTGGTAGTAGTAAGAAAAAAATTCCGGGTTTGGCATGAGCTCGAACTGCGGGAGCACCACAAGGCCTGCCGCAGGAGTTACATTTCCCTCTCGGGGCCCACGGGACCAAACTTTAGTGGCTTAGTGCCCAGCCTATGAGTCAATCACATGCGGACCTTAAATGCGACTGGCCCACATGTCATTCTCATGGTGGTGGCGTGGTTAGCGACTCACTCGTTCGAGATGAACGGACCTGTGGCGGCGTGGCCGTGGCGAGGGTGCCACATCTGGGCGTCAGGGCGTTACGAGGCGTAGATGGCCACACCGGCGGGTACTACCTGTAGTACAAAAGTACTCCGGTTGAGGATTGATGCTCGGGACAAAATGTGTCATAGCCACTGGATGAAAATTCAATGGTGCAGGAGTACGGATCGGAGCACAGTAGCGGAGTAGGCAAACCGCGTCCAATCGGGTTTGGCTGTGGTAGAAAGTTGATGGTCGCCGCAGTTCAGCTGGCCCACATGTCATGCACACAAAGGCGGAGGGCGCATGGGGCGAGAGGGATGAGGCGCCGGGGGTGAGGATCCCCTGACGTGAACAATCCTACCATTCTGTCACTAACATGTGGGACCCCCAAGCATGGGTCCCACCTGTCAGCGAAGGAAAGGCAGGGTAAGGCAGTGATAGCCACGTCAGAGGATCCATGTCCACGTCGGGGGACGTCGCGTCATGGGAATCGCGTGTGGGTGTGGCAGTGGTAGAAACAAGAAACGTGATGGTCGCCGTGGTTCAGCTTCCGTGGACAAGCTGTCATGTTTGCTGACACATGTATATCAAAACTAGAGTGTTTATATTTCAAGCACGTGAACAAGTATTATTCTACTAGTTTGAATCCATTGCAACGCACGGGCAAGCACATCGGTAGTAGTAGTCTCTATCTCTATCTCTAGAGGCCTTCCCTCGTTCATCCTTTTCTCTCACAAGATAAACTACTCATACAAATGCATCTTGATGTTCCGTGGAACATACGAGGATGTTTCCTTGGGGGTCTCTCCAGCGGTGTGGCCGTAGTTGCAAGTTGACGCCCCTTGAGATGCCGACATTGAGGGGCACTCGGATTTCCTCCAATGAGCAGGTAAGATGAGTTTGATCACGTAGTAAATGCATTCTAAAGACTACTTCCGTGTCCATTTCCTAATTCTCCCCCTGCCCACTGTTTCACAGGTTAGGCTCGGTGTGAGTGGAGATTGGCTTGCATATGTAAATTTGCACAACATTTACAACGGTGACACCGTTCCCATAGAACCTTTGTCCAACATTGGGATCGACCATGCAATGGGCCACCACATGAATTGGTATGATGGAACCACAGTGAGATTGAATAAGATAGCACAAACATTGCACATGGCCGTCAAAGGTGGACCATCTTTGTCTCTGACCGATTTGTTGCCAGTCGAGAGTCTGAAGACGCCAGTGTGCTCCTTTTTAACCGCATCTTCGCGGTGACAAACCAGGGGACTTGTTTTGTATGGGACACATCCTACGATATACTTCCTCTCTCCCAGTTTATTTGTTTTGAATCTTTTCGTTTTATAAGTTTCAAATTCAAATTTAGAGCTCCCCAACACATGTTGAGATTACAATGTCCATTAAATCGTTGTGTGCATGTATAGTAAAGAAACAAATCTCGAGTTTGGCATGAGTTTGTGCAGCGGTAGCACCACAAGGCCTGGTGCAGGAGTTACATTTCCCTCTTTTAGTCCTCCAGGCTGAGCTTCAGCGCCTTACTACACCTGCCTTTAAGTCAATAACATGTGGACCCGATAGGTGGCTGGTCCACATGTAATGCTCCCGAAGGCAGAGGGGCAGTGGGGCCGAGAGGGGTGAGCCGCATGTTGGGGGACGTGTGGTGTCATGGGTTCGAGCGGCATCTTGGGAATCGCATGTGGCTGTGGTAGAAACTTGATGCTCGCCGCATTTAAGGTGCCCCACATGTCATGCACACAAAGGCAGAGGGGCAGTGCGGCCGAGAGGAGTGAGGCGCACATCGGGGGACGTGGTGCCACGGGTTGGAGCGGCGTTGTGGGAATCGCAAGTGGCAGTGGATGAAACGTGGTCTTCACCGTAGTTGAACTTACATGGACAAGCTATCATGGCTACAAACACATGCATTGCGTACCGGTCATTGGAAGGAGTAATAGAGAAAGCTAGACGGATAAATAGTTCCTTATAGTCAAGAGGACCCACACTACTACTTGTTCCAAAGACATGCACACCATCGAACTAGTCCATCTATATCAATATACACCGAGAGGGAATAATTTTTTTACAAGAGAGGAAATCTATACCTACTAATAAAGCAAGGTGCGTTTCTCCATTTTTTTCATCCGTTCACCATCAAAAGATTTTTTTCCGCTATCCAAGGTGGTACTAAATTTTTCTACGTCCGTCTGCTACAAAAAAACAATTTTGTCCAGAATTTCATACATGGGCCGTGCGTGCTGCAGGCCAGCGACGCAAGCCCACTTAGTTCCTGCCCACGCAGCGGCAAAACCTTATTTGCCGCACGGTGCGGGAAATAGTCACTGGTTTGTATAGGGCGACAAATATTGGGCCGGCCCGTTCGCATTCTTTTTTTGTTCTATTTTTTCTATTTATTTTTATTTTTATTTATTTTTTCTTTTTTCCTTTCCAAGTTTATTTTGTTTTTTGAAATTTATTTTCTTTATAATTCCATTTTTATTCAATTTTTTTATAAAATCTTCAGAATTTCAAATTTTTGTTCCCATGTTGAAAAATGTGGGGAACTTATAATTTTTCTTATAATTCGAAAATTTGTCCAAAATTGACAAAATTTTCGCATTTTGTCAAAAAATGTTTTAGTTTTCCAAAATTATTGAATACTTAAAAAACTGCATTTTAAAAAATGATACAAATTAGAAACTTTTCCCTGTTTATTGAAATATTCAAAATTTCAAAATAATGTTCTTGTTTAAGAGCATCATATTTTCAAAACAAATTGAATGTACAAAACATGTTTATGTTTTAAAAAATTGTTCACAAATTCAGAAAATGTTCATTTATATTAAAGGTTCAGGTTTTCGAAAAAAAATGAATTTAAAAAAAAAATTCCCGTTTCAAGTTTTGTGTGTGTTTTTCAAAATTTAATGAAATTATAAAAAATGCTCCCCTTTTTAGGAAAAAAATGGGATTTCAAAAGTTCCTCATGTTTCAATGAATATTCAGCAATTCATAATTATTACTTTATTTTTGAAAGTTCAAAAAGATCAAAAAATCAAAACATGTTTTGAATGTGATGTAGTAGTATGTTCTTAAACATTCGCGTCGGCTATTGGTTAGCAAGAGTTGTTTCTTCGAGTCACTAGCAACACCTGGTCGAGTTTTTGAGGTCATGAGTTTGATCCTTCAACTCATTGTCTTTTTATTCATGCCTTACAAACATAGGTCATTTTAGTGCCCGCTAGTGGTGCATTCCACATGTTATTTGACGATAAAAGAGAATATGTTGGCTGACTATATTTAAAAGTAATTATGGGCATATGCCAATCAGAAGGAATACGTTGGTTTGACTCTAATAAAAAAATATGGGCAAGTGTGCGCTAAAATAGTTAAAGAGAATACACTACCTAATTATGTGATGATTATGCCAATGAAACGGGATAGGATGCAATTAGTAATCCATCCGGTTATGCCATCGTAGGAGAGAGTGTCGAAGCAACTACGCTATGAAGGTTGTCATGCAGCCACAAAGTGAGGAGGCAACCAGAACCTCAACATGGAGGCAGACATGGAGGAAAAGAGTACGAGTTGGGTGGTGGCCACCAGTTTGACCAACCCAACCACTATTCAGATCTCGCGGGCCAAACATGACCCGTGTCAGGACCCCGACTCAATGTCACATCGATCTAGCCTGTAACACATCATATCACTTTGCGGCCTCACGCACGGTATCCCAACGGGTGTCGCCTTACCTTAGCCCGGGACCGTTTGCGCCTTTTGGCACACGTATATGATAGTGTCGCTAGCATCCATATGAAAAGGAGCCCGGGCTGACATGGCTAGTCGTAAACCCAAAGTGGCACAGACTTACGAGGACGAGCATCCATGACCCAACATCGAGCGTGTCGGTCAACAACAAGTAAGTTCCGGGCTGTAGCACTGGGCTAGCAGGACTCCGGTAAACCGGGCTGTAGCGGGCTAACAGGACTCCGGTACTCAATGCGTGACATTTCCCCGAAGGGACAGACACAGGAACGAAGAAGGACACATGCCGGCCAGCCTAAGTGTTCCGGAGCAGTAGCAAGCTACCATGGCTCAGTGGAGACACTAGGAGACATTTCCCGGTAAGAGAGGCTACTAAAGATAAACAACTAGATAGTCGGATCCCACACATACCAAGCATTTCAATCATACACACAATATGCTCGATATGTGCAAATACAACAAGGCATCACAACATGACTCTCGACACAAGTACTTTGTTTAAAGGCTCGAGAGAGCCATACATAGCATACACACAAAATGCGGGTCACACGACCCACATACAAGTCATACAAGCATACAAGCCACAGCGGAAGTGTTTTGTCCGAGTACGCACAACTAGTAAAATAAAAGAGGCTTGGGTAAGCCTAGCTATACTACATGGTCCTTCACTTGCTCGGGATCACCACAGGCCTTAGTCTACTCATCGATGTCAACGTCTCACGAAGAACCCGTCGGAAGGGTTTGTGGCATCTTCTCAAAAATGTAAATTAAAGCAACATGAGTACAAAGGTACTCAAAGAAGACTTACATCGACCCTACATACATACATATTATCAAGAAGGGTTGGTGGGGTTATTGCAGCAAGCCAGCTTTGACTCATGGCTAAGCTATCCTCGAGACACCAACTTGAAATAGTTTTGCTTTCGAGTCCACTACTCACCACTTCAATACATCACCGAGGATCCAACCCGTCTTCCTACGGAGGAGCCATCCTCGGCACTCACGCTATCTTGAGGCTTTTAGTAGTATCCATTTACTTGTCTATGAACCGTATAGGCAACCAAGTAGTCCTTTATCATGACGCCGCTATTCAATAGATGATGTTAACCCTACAGGTGTACTTCTTCATACACGCTCTCACCACTTATCGCCGTTTACGACATGTACTCGGCAACCTTCAAGCGAAGCCCAGCGTGGGTGTCGGCCACGACCTACCTAGACACCTAAGTCTCTAGTCCAGGTTTATCGCCTATTTGGGTTCCATCTATGAGGAGTTCGGCGAAGTTTCGCTCACAGCCCCAAGCGATGTGAACAGGGTTCCCGAGATACCAAGCGGCATCCGGTACACCCGCCACGTACCTACCGCATCACAGCCCACCCCTACGGTCGGCGCTGTCCACGGCCTCCAAAGAGGCTACAAACACCGTAAACTACTTGCAACTCCCGGACGAAGACTAGGGTGAATAAGAAGCGAGAGGGTCCATTGGTTTGGGCCCAATGCATGGTAGTAGCTGAATCTTAAATCACACATAGATCTCGATGCTTAAGGATGGCCTCAATGAAACAACCCACCATGTACTCCTACATGGCCTCTCATCGATACCTTTACCAAATCGTGTTCAACACCTTACTCTCATCTTGACCGATCATTTCACTCTAGCCATCACCCGGATGAACCGGACGACACGACTCTAAGCATAGCAGGCATAGCAAGGTAGGAACAACACAATCATATGGCTCAATCAACTCCTACACATGCTAGTGGGTTTCATCTAATTCTTGTGGCAATGACAGTCATGCAGAGGAAATGGGTTCAACTACCGCACAGACACAAGTTTGAATCGCGTTGTCTTAATGCAAGAAACGAGAGCAGGAGCAAGAACATGGGATTTTATCGGTATGATCAAATGGTTGGTTGCTTGCTCGACGGGTCGGTGCAGGTATTGCTCTTCGTCGGGGTTATCACGGTACTCCTCGGGGCAGAACTCGCCGCAGGAACACCGATACACAAGCATTACCAAACAATATGCAAAAATATGATGCATGCATGAGACATGGCATATATGAGTGTGTTGGGCTAATGCAACTAAGACCAGATGGGTTTGAAGCATTTTGAACCAAAGATGCAATTTCCAAACTCATATATGATCATTTAGGTGCTTTAACTTGTTCTGCCATAAACAGTAGGTTAGCTTGCTTAAACATGCATGAAACCAGTACAGATGGATAGGTTGGATTTTTCTGATCATTTTTCATATATAATTTGTTTCATTTGGAGTTCTGATTAATTTCTATGAATTTTGAAGTTTGAAACATTTTCTAGAATTTCTGTGTAAAAATAATTCCGATAATTAAATTCTCGTCGACAAGATCGTCATGATGACGTCGGTGGTCAACGGGCTGGTCAGTCAAACTGACTAGTGGGTCCCGCATGTCAGTGGGTAATTAAACTAATTAAATTAAGTTTTAACTAAATTGTTTTAGTTAGCAGAGGGCCCACATGTCATAGACCCAGGGGGTCAACCTGGACCCACCCGTGGTCAAAGTCGAGTCAAACCCGCGGCGTTTAGCCACCGCGAAACCGACCGGCGGCGAGAGTGCTTTGCCATTCCGCGACCAAATGGGCGGCGGAAGGCATCTGAGGTTCTTGGGTGAGCCGCGTCTATTGGTGGTGGTGGTTGGGCTCGGGGTGGCGGAGTTGGCGCCGGCGGCGATTTTGGCGGCCACCGGAGTTCGGGGAGAGAACTTCGGCTGGGGTGTGCGGTGAGTGCGGGAGTGCACGGTTAGCTCAACGCGACGTGATGAGTGCGTTGGACATAGTGAGATGGCGGAGGATGGCGGGAACACGTCGGCGGCGAGGTCCGCGACGGCGCGTCTTGGTGAGCCGTGTGCTCGCTGTGGTGCCTGGCGAGAAAGAAAGGGAGGGGAAGGTAGCCCAGCTCACAGCGGTCACGATGGAACGGACGGCGTGGTCGGGGACGAACGATCTGGCGGCGACGGCGAAGGGATCTCCGGCGGTGGCGCTTGAGGCGAGGTTGGTGCGGCGGCTGGGCACGCGGCCTTCGAGGCTCGGCTAGCTCGAAGAGTAGAGGGCGGCGAGCTTCGACACGCAGTGGCGGGCGTGGAGACGACGGAGAGCGCCTTCGGCGGCGGTCTGGCGGCAGTGGCGTCGGCCATGGCTTGGGGCGCGAGGGAGACGCAGTGGGGCGAATGGAGATGTCCAGAGGTCCGGGCGCGACGTGGAGCTCGTCCAAGGCAGCGGGCGGCGGCGGCGGCGGCGGCGTCGTGCTGCGTGGCGAGCTGCGGTGCTGCCGCCGAGCACCTTGGCTGCTGCTGGCAAGCAAGCAGCTCATTGGCCTTGATGGCGGGCTGGGCCGGCAGGTGGGCTGGCTGGTGGGCGGTGGTGGCGCCGGAGTAAGTTTCCTTTCTGTTTTCCTTATTTAATTCTTACGCAACTTTGTTGAATTATTTAAAATACCTACAAGGTTCTAAAATTCACCAAACTACTCTGGTCCATTGTTGGAATATTTCCAACATGAAACATTTAGATTGGGAATATTTGGACATTTGAAATATTTTATAAATTTTAAATGCCCAAATTCAAATAATTATGATTTAATTCAAAGACCTTGGGATGACCTAGGAAATTGTGCATCACTTTTGGCGGAGGTTACGAACCAAGACAAAAATGATGGACATTTTAGAAGGGCATTTCAGGTTCATCGAAAATATTTTTAGTAAACCCTAGTTTGTTTGAGAGGGGCTGGGGGTTCTGTCATTCCCATTTCAGGTTTCTGTTGAAAAAAATAGACATGATGCAACACTCTAATGCAAGAACTAGCTAGGGTGTGACAACTCACCCCCACTCAAAAGAATCTCGTCCCGAGATTTAGGTTCCTCCGGAAAGAGGGCGGGGTACTCAAGTCGAAGACGATCCTCCCTTTCCCAAGTAGCTTCCTTCTCAGAATGGTGCGACCATTGAACCTTGAGAAACTTGATATTATGTCGTCGAGTGATGCGCTCGGCTTGATCGAGAATCTGAACGGGTATTCTCGATATGTGAGATTATCTTGAAGATCAAGCGTTTAGTGGTCCACTCCACGGATAGGATCCGAGAAGCAACGCTGAGTTGAGAAGCGTGGAAGACATCGTGGACTTTGGAGAGATGTGGAGGTAGTTCAATTGGTAGGCAACTTCTCCTCGTTTGGCAAGAATGCGAAAGGGTCCAATGTAGCGAGGAGCCAATTTGCCTTTGATACAAACGATGGGTTCCCTTGGAGGGTAACCCGAAGGTAAGCCTTCTCGTCAACCTCGTAAGTCATAGCCTTATGTTTTCGGTCATATTGACTCTTTTGACGAGATTGGGCTGTTTTCAACTTTTCACGAGCGATGCGAACTTGCTCTTACGCTTCTGGATCATATCCGGGCCAAGAATTATCTTTCCCGGTTTCGACCGGTTAAGAGGTGTTCGACACCTTCGTCCATAGAGAACTTCAAAAGGTGCTTTGCCCAAGCTAGATTGATAGCTGTTGTTATAAGCAAATTCGGCAAATGGAAGGCATTTCTCCCAATCCATTCGAGCGAGATAATGAAGCTCGAAGCATGTCTTCTAGGATTTGGTTGACGCGTTCTACTTGACCACTTGATTGAGGGTGAAAAGCGGTGCTAAAGGAAAGATGGGTTCCCATAGCATTTTGGAAACTTTCCCAAAATTGAGAGGTGAAGAGACTTCCTCGATCCGAGTTAATTTCAATGGAACACCATGAAGAGACACTATTCGGGAGATGTACAAGTCGCTAGCTGACTAGCGGTTATACTCTCGCCAATGTAAGAAATGGGCTACTTTGGAGAGGCGGTCGATAACGACAAAGATAGTATTATTCCCTTTCTTGGTCCTGGGAAAACCAGTGATGAAATCCATACTGATTTTATCCCATTTCCATTCAGGAATAGCTAAGGGTTGAAGGATGCCAGCAGGCCGTTGATGCTCTGCTTTTACCATGACGACGCCGCGTCGCGATTAGCAACAAATTGAGCAATGTCTCTCTTCATCCTAGTCCACCAGAACCTCTGGCGTAGGTCCTGATACATTTTAGTGCTACCGGGATGAATGGTGAGAGGAGATTCATGAGCTTCTTTAAGGATTAATCGCCGCAAGTTTCTTACTTTAGGAACCACTAGGCGGTTTCCGAAGTATACGACTCCTTGATCATCAACGGAGAAACAATCCGCAACTCCTTTCTTGATGTTTCTTTTGATGCGGGAAATTCCCGGATCTACCTTTTGGGCTTTGATGATCTGATTAAGTAAGGGTAGGTTTCGCCACCAAGGTGGAAAGGAATCCTCGAGGAACAATGTGAAGGTTAAGCTTCGAAATTCCTCGTGGAGAAGTGGTTGACTTTGTTGCAACATTAGGTTGTTGCAATAAGATTCTGACTTAAGCGCATCAGCCATGACATTGGCTTTTCCCGGGGTATAAGTTATTCCTAAGTCAAAATCTGTGATCAACTCAACCCAACGTCTTTGCACGAGATTCAAATCTGGTTGGGTGAATATGTACTTGAGACTTTGGTGATCGGTGTAGATTTCTAGCGATTACCAAGAAGGTAATGTCGCCAGGTTTTGAGTGCATGGACTACAGCTGCAAGCTCTAGATCATGAGTTGGGTAGTTTTCCTCATGTGGGTGCAATTGCCGTGAAGCATATGCAATTACGTGTCGATCTTGCATGAGAATACAGCCTAGTCCTTGTCGCGAGGCGTCGCAATAGATAACAAAGTCCTTAGAAAAATCTGGTGGTACCAATACGGGAGCAGAAGTTAAACGTCTTTTCAGTTCCTGGAAACTGTGCTCACATTGTGGAGTCCACTCGAACTTTTTATCCTTCTTGAGGAGTTCAGTTAGAGGTTTAGCAACTTTGGAGAAGTTCTCGACAAAGCGGCGACAATAGCTTCGCTAAGCCAAGGAAACTTGAACTTGCTTGACCGATTCGGTGGAGTCCAATTAAGGGCGGCTTGAACTTCGCTTCGGGGTTGACAGCAATACCTTTACCAGAAATTACATGTCCTAGATAGGTCACTTCTGGCAGCCAAAATTCGCATTTAGAAAACTTGGCATAAAGGCGATGCTCTCTAAGTTTCATCAACACTAGCCTTAGATGTTCGGCATGTTCTTCCTCGTTCTTAGAGTAGATGAGTATATCATCGAGGTAAACCACGACGAATTTATCCAAATACTCCATGAAGATTGAGTTCATTAACCGGGAGAAGGTGGCTGGAGCATTGGTTAAACCGAAGGACATGACGGTGTACTCGTATTGGCCGTAACGAGTAACAAAGGCCGTTTTGGGAATGTCCCCGTTTCGGATTTTGATTTGATGGTAGCCTAACCTCAAATCCATCTTAGAAAAGACTGAGGATCCTGTGAGCTGATCATACAGATCGTTGATCCTGGGGAGCGGATACTTGTTCTTAATTGTGACCAAGTTGACGGGTCGATAATCTACAACCATCCGGTCTGTACCATCCTTCTTCTTGACCAAGAGGACGGGGCAAGCCCAAGGAGAGGAACTAGGACGGATGAAACCCTTTTTCAAGGACTCATCGAGTTGTTTCTTAAGTTCGGCTAGTTCTAGGGGTGCCATCTTATAGGGTCTTCTAGAAATTGGGACAGTTCCTGGGATGAGGTCTATCACGAATTCAACATCTCTGTCAGGTGGGACACCTGGCAATTCTTCTGAAAGACATCCGGAAGTCACGGACTACCGAGCGTCTTGAGGCAGCAATGGACCGGCATTAAGAGAATATAGTTGGCGCTTGGATATTGGGTCAAGACATTGACTATCTTTCCGAGGTGCGTAAGTTGAACAGTCCTAGAGAAACAATCAATCTTGGCATGATGGGCTGACATCGAGTCCATACCCAAGATGATATTTATATCCGAAGATTTGAGAGCTATCAACGATGCAAGGAAAACAAGTCTGTCGACCTGAATTTCATTTCCATGGCTTACTCTAGAGGTTTGCCATCTAGAACCCGGAGTAGAAATTTCCATGGTGGAAGGCATGTCACGAGAATGCGATGTTATGCAAGCGAGCATAGTTTTGGATATGAATGAATGAGATGCTCGATGTCGAAAAGAACGGATGCTTGGGTGGCAATTAACAAGAAGCGTGCCGAGCACGGCGTTGGGATCCTCTTGGGCCTCTTGGTGAGATACAATTAACATGGCCACGTGCGGTGGTGGCGGCAGGCATAGAACACCTTTCCTGCTGGCTTGCCACGGCCAACAGCTTTTGCAGGCTGGTTGGGGTTGGTCTGAGGACAATCGCGCATGTAGTGGCCTGATTCCCCACACTTGAAGCACATCACGGGGCTGGCGCGTAGAGGAGCATTGTTGGTTGGCCCACCATAGGGCTTAGCTGGTGCATACTGCTGAACTGGGCGAGGCGCCTGAAAGGATGGCCTCGGTGTGAATCTGGGTGGCGAGGCGATTTGGCACCCACACACGGCGCTTCGTGGTCCGCAGACCGGATGAGGAACCCATATCACGACCATGCTTGCGTGTTGCTTGAAATCGGTCGACCAGTTTCAGCGCGATGGCTTTGTTAACAAGCTTACGGAAAGAGGTGCACTCATGCAAACGGAGATCTCGGCGAAGTTCGGGGCTAAGTCCCTTGCGGAACCTTGCCTGTTTCTTGGCGTCAGTGGAGACCTCTTCAGTTGCATAGCGTGCGAGGTTACCAAACTCTCTGCTGTAGGCGTCCACGGAGAGACGGCCTTGGGTGAAACTGCAGAACTCCTCACGTTATTTATCCATGAGACCCTCCGAATGTGATGTTCACGGAAAGCCTCGCTGAATTCTGCCCAAGTAGTGACATGGCCAATCGCGCATAGCCATATAATTCTCCCACGAGATGGCGGGGCCTTCAAGATGATATGCAGCAAAGGTGACCTTGTCGACCTCGGCTACCGTCGTAACGCAGCTTGTGAGTAATGCCTGGGTTGCCATCATCGCGTCGAGAGGCTCGGCGGAGTGGTGAAAGGTAGGTGGGTGTAACTTGATGAAGTCACCGGCGACACCAAGTTATTTCTCGATGATGGGCTGTGTTACATTACGATACGCTCCGACAAGCGGTTGGTCTCCGTTTGTTTCTCTCGCCTCGGCATAACCCGGCCAGAGAAGGAGGGTGAGGCAGGTTTGCTTCTCCGACTCCGCTGCCTTGACTGCTCTCTGGCGGAGCAGGGTTGTTCTTGGTGTTAACCATCCTAGGAAAACAAGACAAGGATTTAGTCGGGATGGCAAGATCTTGACATAGAAATGTAGAATGTAATGGATAACTTGGAATGCAAGATGATCATCCGTATGACATGGTAGATACAGAAACTGCTTCTTTATTCCATTGTCATACACACCATACAAGGTTTAGTACAAGACCAAACAAAGTTCTACTATGGTGAAAGGAAGATTACATCTCGTCGGAGGCATACCAAGCTCCTATACATTATTTTTCTTACACCTCCGGAATTAGTACACACTAAGTCATATTCCACGAGTCACGCAGGACGGTGGAAATACAACTATTACAATACTAGTGAGACTACTACTAACTCGACGCGTCTCGTAGTAGTTCTCATAGAAGTCTCCTCCGTAGCACAGGAGTTCAACGTGATCGTCCGGAAGCAGGCGGTCTGGGGAGGCTGTGGACCATAAGGGCATGGGTGAGGTCTTGGGCCAACAAGCGGTGGCTGCGAGGACCACGAGGTGGGGTGATGCCCCCACATCACACCAATCCATCATGTCCGTGAGCAGATCTAACAGATCTGGTCTCTCATATCCATATATCCGGCTTGGACAGCCGGTGCAAAACGAGTCAAAGTGGCCCGGTGATCAAGACACAGGCGTTGAAGAGCTCCATCCTCAAGGCCCGACTCTCTCGGTCCTTGTCCTCGAGCAACTCGGCGGTGGTGCGGGTTAGTGAGTCCTCTGGATCGAATCGGCATAGATAGCCGGAGATAACCAAACGCTCGAAGTGAACCCGGCATATACTGGAAGTCGGTGTTGCGAAGTAGGCGATCTGACTCGCATAATGGTCATCATAGAATCGCAGCATCTTGCACCGCCATATCAATAGTAACACCAAGCCCATAGGAGCTGTGAAGGGCCTCGGTGGAACCAGGATAAGAGGGAAACACCACAAAGGTGCGAGATCTCGGCTTTGATTAAAGTCTCGATCTCGCTCTTCAATCGTATTCGGGATACCAACGATATCCCGCTTCGATCATAACCCGAACTAGCATAGCTGTATGACCGGTCACACCAATGCATCTGGTCAGACGAACCACTTGATTTTGGTCACGAGTGGCCATCTGGAAGCATAACCATAATGCAAAGACATTAGAATTGCTAATAGAATTTGGACAGCATAACGACTGTAAATGTTCAAAAGGGATCTGAGACAATTTACAAGGAATTGCATAGCCACTCAACATTATCATATCAAGGTTCTGGGTCCAACTTAGTAACATAACAGGACAGTAAAAACTGAACCAAGCTTGTAACCATCAAACCTACAAGGTACTACTGATTAGTAACACGTGAACCTAACAGAGAGGAGAGATCCTAATCCTTAACCCCGATGGAAGAATGGGTGACTCGGATCGTAATGCCATGAGGTAAAGGAGTAAAAGAGCCTTACGTACCATCCCACAATCAATTCCCCTACATATAACTAAAGCATTTCTAGACTCAACATCGACCGGTTTGGCTTGGAGAACCTACAGCAGTCCGGCTCGATGCCAACGCTGTCGGGACCCGACTCAATGTCACATCGATCTAGCACAGAACACATCATATCACTTTGCGGCCTCACGCACGGTATCCCAACGGTGCCGCCTTACCTTAGCCGGGACCGTATCGCCTTTTGGCACACGTATATGATAGTGTCGCTAGCATCCATATGAAAAGAAGCCCGGCTGACATGGCTAGTCGTAAACCCAAAGTGGCACAGACTTACGAGGACGAGCATCCATGACCCGACATCGAGCGTGTCGGTCAACAGCAAGTAAGTTCGGGCTGTAGCACTGGGCTAGCAGACTCCGATAAACCGGGCAGAAGCGGGCTAACAGACTCCGTTACTCAATGCGTGACATTTCCCGAAGGACGAGACACGAGAGCGAAGAAGGACACATGCCGGCCAGCCTAAGTGTTCGAAGCGGTAGCAAGCTACCATGGCTCGATGGAGACACTAGGAGACATTTCCGTAAGAGAGGCTACTAAAGATAAACAACTAGATAGTCGGATCCCACACATACCAAGCATTTCAATCATACACACAATATGCTCGATATGTGCAAATACAACAAGGCATCACAACATGACTCTCGACACAAGTACTTTGTTTAAAGGCTCGAGAGAGCCATACATAGCATACACACAAGTACGGGTCACACGACCCACATACAAGTCATACAAGCATACAAGCCACAGCGGAAGTGTTTTGTCCGAGTACGCACAACTAGTAAAATAAAAGAGGCTTGGGTAAGCCTAGCTATACTACATGGTCCTTCACTTGCTCGGGATCACCACGGGCCTTAGTCTACTCATCGATGTCAGCGTCTCACGAAGAACCCGTCGGAAGGGTTTGTGGCATCTTCTGAAAAATGTAAATTAAAGCAACATGAGTACAAAGGTACTCAAAGAAGACTTACATCGACCCTACATACATGCATATTATCAAGAAGGGTTGGTGGGGTTATTGCAGCAAGCCAGCTTTGACTCATGGCTAAGCTATCCTCTGAGACACCAACTTGAAATAGTTTTGCTTTTCTCGTCCACTACTCACCACTTCAATACACCACCGAGGATCCAACCCCGTCTTCCTACTGAGGAGCCATCCTCGGCACTCACGCTTATCTTGAGGCTTTAGTAGTATCCATTTACTTGTCTATGAACCGTATAGGCAACCAAGTAGTCCTTTACATGACGCGCTATTCGAATAGATGATGTTAACCTGCGGGTGTACTTCTTCATACGCTCTCACCACTTATCGCCGTTTACGACATGTACTCGGCAAACTTCAGCGGAAGCTAGCGTGGGTGTCGGCCACGACCTACCTAGACACCTAAGTCTCTAGTCCAGGTTTATCGCCTATTTGGGTTCCATCTATGAGGAGTTCGGCCAAGTTTAGCTCACAGCCCCAAGCGATGTGAACAGGGTTCCCGAGATACCAAGCGGGCATCCGGTACACCCGCCACGCACGTACCTACATCACAGCCCACCCCTACGGTCGGCGCTGTCCACGGCCTCGATGAGGCTACAAACACCGAAACTACTTGCAACTCACCGGACGTAAGACTAGGGTGAATAAGAAGCCGAGAGGGTCCATTGGTTTGGGCCCAATGCATGGTAGTAGCTGAATCTTAAATCACACATACAGATCTCGATTAAGGGCGGCCTCAATGAAACAACCCACCATGTACTCCTACATGGCCTCTCATCGATACCTTTACCAAATCGTGTTCAACACCTTACTCTCATCTTGACCGATCATTTCACTCTAGCCATCACCCGGATGAACCAGACGACACGACTCTAAGCATAGCAGGCATAGCAAGGTAGGAACAACACAATCATATGGCTCAATCAACTCCTACACATGCTAGTGGGTTTCATCTAATTCTTGTGGCAATGACAGTCATGCAGAGGAAATGGGTTCAACTACCGCAGACACACAGCAGTTTGAATCGCGTTGTCTTAATGCAGAAACGAGAGCAGGAGCAAGAACATGGGATTTTATCGGTATGATCAAATGGTTGGTTGCTTGCACGACGGGTCGGTGCACGGTATTGCTCTTCGTCGGGGTTATCACGGTACTCCTCGAAGGCGTAAACATGCCGCAGGAACACCGATACACAAGCATTACCAAACAATATGCAACAATATGATGCATGCATGAGACATGGCATATATGAGTGTGTTGGGCTAATGCAACTAAGACCAGATGGGTTTGAAGCATTTTGAACCAAAGATGCAATTTCCAAACTCATATATGATCATTTAGGGTGCTTTAACTTGTTCTGCCATAAACAGTAGGTTAGCTTGCTTAAACATGCATGAAACCAGTACAGATGGATAGGTTGGATTTTTCTGATCATTTTTCATATATAATTTGTTTCATTTGGAGTTACAGATTAATTTCTATGAATTTTTGAAGTTTGAAACATTTTCTGGAATTTCCTGTGTAAAAATAATTCCAGTAATTAAATTACTGCGTCAGCACTGCGTCATGATGACGTCAGTGGTCAACGGGCTGGTCAGGTCAAACTGACCAGTGGGTCCCGCATGTCAGTGGGTAATTAAACTAATTAAATTAAGTTTTAACTAAATTGTTTTAGTTAGCAGAGGGCCCACATGTCATAGACCCAGGGGGTCAACCTGGGCCCACCCGTGGTCAAAGTCAGGGTCAAACCCCGCCGGCGTTTAGCACGGCGAAGCGACGCGGCGGCGAGAGTGCTTTTGCCATTCCGGCGACCAAATGGGCGCGGAAGGCATCTGAGTTCTTGGGTGAGCCGCGTCTATTGGTGGTGGTGGTTGGGCGGGGTGGCGGAGTTGGCGCCGGGGCGCTTTGCGGCCACCGGAGTTCGGGTGAGAGCGAACTCGGCCTGGGTGTCGGTGAGGTGCGGGAGTGCAGGTTAGCTCCAACGCGACATGGTGAGTCGCGCGACATAGTGAGATGGCGGAGGATGGCGGAGCACGTCGGCGACGAGGTCCGCGACGGCGCGTCTTGGGTGAGCCGTGTGCTGTTGTGGTGCCTGGCGAAAAGAAAGGGAGGGGAAGGTAGCCCAGCTCACGGCGGTCGCGATGGAGCGGACGGCGTGGTCGGGGACGAATCGATCGGCGGCGGCGGCGAAGGATCTCCGGCGGTGGCGCTTCGGGCGAGGTTGGTGCGGCGGCATCGGGGCACGCGAGCGCTCGGGGCTCGGCTAGCTCGAAGGAGTAGAGGGCGGCGGAGCTTCTGGACACGGTGGCGCGGCGTGGAGACGACGGAGAGCGCGGCTACGGCGGCGGTGCGGCGACGGTGGTGTCGGCCATGGCGTGGGGGCGCGAGGGAGACGAGCTGGGGGCGAATGGAGATGTCCAGGAGGTCCGGGGCGCGACGTGGAGCTCGTCCAAGGCAGCGGGGCGGCGAGGGGCGGCGGCGGCGTCTTGCTGCGTGGCGAGCTGGCTGCTGCCGAGCACCTTGGCTGCCTGCTGGCAAGCTAAGCAGCTTCATTGGCGCGTGGCCGGGCTGGGCCGGCCAGGTGGGCTGGCTGGTGGGCCGGTGGTGGCGCCAGGTAAGTTTCCTTTCTGTTTTCCTTATTTAATTCTTCTGCAACTTTGTTGAATTATTTAAAATACCTACAAGGTTCTAAAATTCACCAAACTACTCCTGGTCCATTGTTGGAATATTTCCAACATGAAACATTTTAGATTGGGAATATTTGGACATTTGAAATATTTTATAAATTTTAAATGCCCAAATTCAAATAATTATGATTTAATTCAAAGACCTTGGGATGACCTAGGAAATTGTGCATCACTTTTGGCAGAGGTTCTGAACCAAGACAAAAATGATGGACATTTTAGAAGGGCATTTCAGGTTCATCGAAAATATTTTTAGTAAACCCTAGTTTGTTTCAGAGGGTGCTGGGGGTTCTGTCATTCCCATTTCAGGTTTCTGTTGAAAAAAATAGACATGATGCAACACTCTAATGCAAGAACTAGCTAGGGTGTGACAACCCGTGAGAACACCGCAGCTCCTCGCTCGGTCGCCTCACCGCTTTGGAGACCGTTTTGATGGATACATCAATTATCTTGATGCTTCTTCTAAACAAAAAGTATCTGCCGTTGCAACGCACAGGCATATGTACTAGTAGTTCATCAATTCATAATGCCCTGCTACTGGTGCAGCCTTTTCTTCTTCTTCTTCTTCTTCTTCTTCTTCTTCTTCTTCTTCTTCTTCTTCTTCTTCTTCTTCTCATTTTCTGTGGGAGACGGCTTCGCAACAAGCTCTTTGGGCCTTGCTGCTATCTCAAAACTCACACGGGCATCGAGGGCAGCATATTTTATCTGCTCGTACGTCAAGGGATAATTCTCCCATCCAGATGACCTTAATGCCAGCGTCTCGTCACCCTTCTAAAGATTTGTACCGAGCACAAAAGTTGCTACGTCGAATAGGGATGGTGTCTGTTTATCACAATCTTCTATAGGAATTTTGAGTCTGGTTTGTAGGTCAGTGATGCTTTTCAAATCATGGTTGTACGGCTCCAGCTTCTGTTTATCCCCTTCGATGGCTGACCCACAGAAGTATATGTCCTCCCGAGAAAAGAAATCGTGAAACTCACCTGGTATGGAGGGCGCGTGTATGATGTGGTACACCAAAACATCATCTTCGAGGCACAGCTGAAGGACGGCGGCGCGTTGGATCTTACCAGTGGCATGCTCCGTGTACTCTGCATCGAGACCGATGACCTTCGTCTCTACCTTTTCGAGGGAGTTGGATACATTGTTGATCCACTTCCAAACAACCCTTGGGTGGATGGTGACGGTGGCAACTATGCTCAACGAGCCTTCGACGAGGACATGTTGGACACTAAAAACCTGCATCCCGATCTCTTTTGCTATTTGGAACCGCTGGAACGGAGGGCTATGGTTTGGAGAATTAGGATTAGATGGCTAGTCTAACTGAAGAAATAGATGATTATTTAAAGGGGCTTCAAAATTACTCCATGAGTATGTGAAGAGGTTAAAACAATGTGAATGCAGTGAGGTTTGGATGCAAATGAAGACGAAGGGGAGGTGAAGAAGCCGAGGAAAATCGGTTCCCGATAGAGAAGTAAATGGGAGAAGTGGCGTGCAGGCAGTTGATTAGATGGCTAGGTAGACTAAACGAAAAGGCTATGCGGGTAGACTGAGGAGTACCTGTTCGTGTACGTGCCCATCCTTCCTGATAGGTGGGACTTATGCAAACAGATAAAAAATGTGTCGTAGCTGGTTCAGATGGATATTGGCGCGTGCGTGGGAGACACAACATTCTCTGGTTAAGGAATACACCGTTATCCTCATCAAAGGCCCATCTTCGCGCTTTCGCACGCACGAGAATTTGGTTCTGCTCGCAATATGGATGATATCTGGAGGATGAAGTGAATAGGCATGCTGACACAGGAGACCTATTTCCGCTATACAGTACTGGAGTACTCATGTTCCTACTACTAGTAGTAGTAGTACAACTATGGTAGACTTTATGGTCAAAATACTATTCATCCGGTCCTCACAGTGAAGTGACAACACCCTGCGCCTGACACTAGTCCAGGCGGCGTGTTCGGGTTACCGAAGTCAGCCTCACCCTGTGCACTATGCAGTCTATCACCGCCGATGTACAACAAATTAGCATGCCTCGCCTTGTCTCCCTTTCCCCTCCCATATCACCACTCCATCTCCATCTCCATCTCCATCTCGATCTCACTGTGCCCGCATGTACCGTCGCCTCGCTCGCCTCCCCCAGTACCACTATTCCCTCACTAGCCGTTCCAGCACCGCTAGCCTTCTCCCCCGTAAATCAAGCCACCAAAAACCCCCACCTTCCAAACTCCACCATGGCCGAACGCGAACCACGCAACATCCATATGAGCCGCGATTGGAGCAATCTCCCCAGTGACATCCTCGACCTCTGTTGTTCCTATATGGATATGTTGAGCGCCCTGCGGCTGGCTGCATGCTTGAGGGACATGCATACGACCATCGTCGAAGCGAGGCCTAAGCTTTTCAAGACACCCTGCTTGCTGCCATCTGGTCTTGCAAGATTGGCTCACCATGATATAGAGGCATACATGATGCTCCTCGACTTCAATCTGATCTCCATTAGCCGACCTTCTTTGCAGGTATGTAGTGGGTCGTCGTACATCATTTCCCTCGACTTCGATCCGATCACCAAAGCCCGAAACTTCTTGGCAGGTATGTACTAGGTCGGCATAAACTCCCACTATATGGCTGTCATCAGAGAAGATGGTAAAAAGTTGGTGCTCGTGAATTTCCAGACCTCCCATAAGATTATATTTCCTCCGTTGGATTATATAGAGTTTTACCATCGTGGTCCAAGTCATCTAGATTACCACGTCAGTTGGACGGACCTTGTTTTGCAGAAGATTGTAATCTACCAAGTGCCCACACGACATGCGAATTACGCAGACTTCAAGCTAATTGCCTTGTTCGACCGCGGACTCGCCTATTTTTGCGCCGGTGCCTTCTTTAGCTGGAGACAACTCAGATCGCAGTTGATCATCGTCAAAGCTAATACACACTTCTGTGATGCGATTGAACACAATGGCATCATCTACGCGATCGACAAAGTAGATGGCACCACGTATTGCTGGGACAGTGCGTGTAAGTTGTTCCCGTCTCATGTTAATGATGATGCCATGACACTGTTTGAACTTTTTGTGATGATTGGCATATCCCTGTTTGGGAAGAATTTGAGTAGAACTATGGCAATGTATTAGAGACACTGTAAATCAGCTATATTTGGAATGAGTTAATTCATGCGATTGTGACCATGTCATTACAACCAATTTGTACCCCTGAATAATCAAACGGTTAGGAATATATGGATATTCTCCTTATTTTACAGTAATCTATATACTACTACTAAATATGAGTGTGTATCAATGGCCATGTTAGTTTCCTCATTTTCATGATGTAGAAACATGCACCACACTATTGGTTTCATCTAACCATACATTAGGGAAGTAAATGTGCATATGGAGAACTCTACATTTGGAAGTAGTGAAATCCTGTAATGCTTACCATGTGTACATACCTATATTCGCCCTTCAGCAATCAATGGCTACAATAATATCCTCACAAAAAGTTTGCCCACAGAACACGACCATATAACAATGCATGGTCTGTTAGTTACCTTGAAGAATTTGTTTGTGAGGACAGAACATGATTACATAACATGCATGACATGGTAGTTTCCTATGAAGAATCGATTGCGAGACAACATGAGTATAACCATGCATGACACTTCTATATTTTCAAACCATGTATATATTTCCCCGTATTTTCCTCCCAGTTCCAACAGGGACATATCAATGATGTTTCTTGCATTATCCTACTCATACTCCGAACAATGCTGATGTTACATTAACAATGCTTGTCCTTTTTGATATTATGCAGTGTCCCTACAGTTACTGCCCTTTGTAATCACACCACCTTTGCCAAAAACAGGGAAGCACAACTGGTTCCTCGCTCGATCAGACAACGACAAAAGACTGATGATCATTCGGACACATGAGCCGAAAAAGTTATATTGCAAAAACCCCACTGTATACAAGCACCGTGAAATACGTGAGTATCCGTACAGTGGCTGTTACGTCTATGAGCAGGATACCAGCTTGTTGGGGCCTTCGGGATTTTTTAGTTGGAGGCGGGTAAACAGCCTTGGTTCACACTCTTTATTTCTCAGACTCAATTATCCAATTAACCAGGAGATCACCGTTGGCAAGGACCTTGACGGCAGAGAGGCTCTGTTTGCTATGGAAAACTGTGTCTACACGGCGAGCCCTAGGAGTTCGGGAGCAAACTCCCCTGATTGTCAACGATACAGCCTGTAGCCAAAAGAAGGTGAGAATGACAAAGGCATCCGGATTAACTTTGATCCTTGGATGTCTCAATTATGACAGGTAGTGATGTGGTTGAAGCCTTCATCTTGATAGGTAATTGGGCTGTTGCATCGAAAGGGTGGAGTACTGGTATCTCCGGATCACTGGTCGTTGAAGTGGGGCTGCAAATTATGATGGTGTTGGATCATCTCTTCGAATGACTTTGTTATCTTTGCTGCTTGTTCTGGATGGTTAGTTCTTTCTTTTGTTATGCATATTCCTTGTCATTTGGTCATCCTCGTCTATGTCACTCTTACTATGTAATAGTTGCCTCTTTTAGAATGTCATTCTCGTCTGGATCACGAGAGTCTGAGCGCTGCAGATGGGTGCGACTTGGTGGTGTAGCAAGACTTCTTATGAACTATCATGTCTTGCTATTTTTGTCAGTAGTAGTCACTAGTCATTGTTTAAATGTTGTATATATTGTTGTTTCGAACTGTTTATTGTCTCGAACTACTGGTGGGCTAAATGAGGCATCACTATTCTCCATTGTTCAGAGTATATCTCCTTTTTTCAAGATAATTTGAGCTCAGTGTCTTTTTGATGATGTACACTTGTTTGGGCCAGTGAGGTGTCGTTGAATACGGGCCGAGTAGTAACGCAATGCCAAATAGGTTAATTATGACTCTCAAGCCGGGATATCAAAAGATCCTCAGAAAAAAGGCCGGGCTCTCCAAAAAAGAAAGAATAAGGACTCTTAGGCTGACATGTGGGTGCCACCGGTGTTTTCGTGCGCTTGCACGCCGACAGCATATTGACGCGTGTTTAAAATTCATGCTACCTTTTCATCCCCAATCTCCCACCCCTCCCCCACCTCTGGAATCTCGATTCCTACTCCAGTTCCCCCAAATCCCCCTCATGTACTCCTTGTACTCAAGCGCAATATCATGTCGCCAGTCAACACGGATCTCCGAGCCGGAGATCCTGAGGTCCGTCCTACCTTCGATCACTGCATGTTGTCGCTCAATAGTGGCATGGCGGCGATTGACGACCAGTTTGCCGGCAAAGTGCTGATGGTAACCATCAATGGCGACCGGCCTCCTGTCTCGCCATAGGACCTTGTCAAAGCTCTTGGCATTGCGCATGGCATCCAAATAAGTGACTTGCTCATTGGAGTCTGTCTGCCACCGGCTGATTTCTTCGTCAGGTTCCCGACAACTTTCGACTGGAGTCCTGTGTTCGAATCTTCCCGGCATTTGTTCTGTGATGGTGTGCTGGTGATCTTTGATCGGTGGCACCCAGGATGGGGCTCGGTGCCCTCTGAGCTTGTGTTTTTGACAAATCTTCGACGTGCTTGGAACAGCGAGTCCATGAATGAGCTTATCAACGGCCTTGAAGGTGAGCTCGAAAGTATGTTTGTTCCTCCAGACAGCTGGGCTCTGACGGTTATGGCATGGATGAAGAAGCCGCCCACCATACCGAAGGTGATTGGTGTTGAGGCACCAGTGCAGGAACCGGGGTTGTACTATTTGTCGCCACCAAGGCTGCCGCGGACCACGTTAGGGATGTACCTGTATCGAGTGTTCGTGCATGTCGAAGAAGTGGTCAATCCATCAATCAAAGTTCTGCCGCCACCGCTGGTGCCAGGGTCCATCGACGACGTCCATTAAAGGAGTGAACGTCAGACTTTCCCTGTGTTTATCGCAATGATGGATGGCACATGGCCTACTCCATCGCACGGTGGAGGCCACTGCTTCTTTGGGAGAAGAGGCAGGGCTGGCTGCCTGGATGTGCTTTAATTTGAGGTAACAACTGAATCTTGTCAGATACTAGTTAAACCCGAGCTATGATTGTGAAGCACTGATGTGCCAGTACAGTTGATTGTGACCTGTTCTCATTTTGTACCTGAACTTTTTTTTAGAAAGGGTTGTACGTCAACTTAATGTACTATCAGAACTTATTGTGTTGTCTGTCTGTTTTCTTTGCACATCATTCAAGATATTTCCCCGTCATTGATAAATACGATGAACCGTTATGTAAAAGTTCGTTGGTTTCAACATAGCCCTACCGTAGCGATCCACTGCTTCCATCCTGATTGTGCCACCTACGTGAAATTTTTGTATGCAAGTTCAGTGTGCTATGATGTTCTATATGATTGTGTCAACTATATAAGTTTTTACTAAGCATCATCAATGCATATGGCTGAAAGATGTATTTACAAGCATCGACCGATGGGTCTCTCTCTCTCTCTCACACACACACACACACACACACACACACACACGCACATACGCACACATGCGCAAGTGGGACCCGTTGAATTATTTCTTTGCTCGTGACAACTTTTAATTAGGTTCCACTGTCATGTAACTTTTTTCTTAAGTTATTAATTGAGCTCAGTGACTTCAAAAAGTTGTACAACTGCCTTGTTTGGGCCTTTCCGGCATCGCTGAATGTGGGCTGAGTAGCCATGTTAGGTTGTACTGTACTACACAGGCCTTTTTTCAACATCAGCAATGCAACTGGGCCGACAATTGTACACAATATCCGGGTCAACTTGTTATTCTCCGCCCCGTTGGGCTGCAAACTTTCCTAGGAGGTATGCATTAGGCTTAACAAGAAAATGGACTTTAAGAAATAATAAATGGGATGTAATTATAATAACTGGGCAGTAACTATAAAAAATGCAACAAACGCATAATTAGTTTAAAAACATATTATTTTTAGAATTTGAAAACTTTAATTTCATTACTTGTTGCGCGCGCAATATTTCATTGGATTTTAACATAATAAAATTTATTTTGAAATTATATTTAATCTGACTAGAAATTTCATATAGATATATTTCGGATCCCATCAAAATATGGGAAATTTTTTTGAATTCTGTTTTGAGCGGTTGGTTGAAACTATTAATCGTTCTCCTAGCTAGAAAATGGGTTGTACTTTTAACAAACTGTAAATGGGCTGTAGTAAATTCCATTAGAATTAAAAAATGGGATGTAGATAATTACAAATCAGAAATGGGCTATATGTTCTCTGCCACACACTTGTGGGCCTTCTATGTTGAGGCGTCCCCTAAAAAACTAAGTTGACGCGTATGCAAGGCTTTGTCAACAACACACGCTTCTAGCAGCTGTGGCCGTTGGATGTCCATCCAATGGATGTCGTGCTTCTTCTTCAATCTCTGATATTCTTGCTTCAGCCGCCCAAAAAATGATTCCTCCCCCTGACATCTGGGGCGCACCGTTTCGGAGGCTGACCTGTGGGCCTACTAAGTTGACGTGTACCAAGGGCTTTGTCGACTTAGTCAATATAAATGATTCTAGCTGCAGTGACCGTACGATGTCCATCCAATGGCCATAGTGCTTCTTCAACCTCTTGTCTTCTTGCTCCAGCCGCCCAAAGCAGCGCCGGTCGTGTCGCGTGCTCTTGCCTCCCGTGGCCGGCTGTGATGTCGCGGAGGCCTCACCGCCCCCTACTACTCCCACCACTAGCCAGACCATCCCTCTAATCACCCACACCCCCTGTTATTCTGCGGCGATGGCAGCCTCACACCACAGCCGAACCAGTGAACCCTCGAACTCCTCTCCGCGCAGGCTTCCACTACCGCGTCTTCCTCGGCTCCGCGTCATCCCGTTCCTAGGCCTCGCCATCGTCCAACGCCGTGGTTCTCTCGGTGCGATGTGGTCAATGTGGTCAATGACCGACTTCCATCGGAAGAGTACTGTACGTGGAGAGGCTGACAGCTGGGTCCATGGCAGCCGCAAGGAAGTGCCTCATTATTACGCGCAAAATAATTATTCCTCCACCTGACAGCGGGGACCCACCGTACGGGCCACCGTATTTCGTGAAAAAAAAACATTTCTCCCCTGACTGCTGGGACCACCAGCTACAACTTCGCATGCAAGGAAGTGCGTCTGGGCAAAAAAATGATTCGCCCCCCGACTGTTGGGACCCACCAGCTACATCTTCGCATGCAAGGAAGTGCCTGACAGTCGGGGACACACCTGGTCGAAGCGTATGTAGCATTGTCATTCTGGTCGCGAACGTGTACGTACATACTGGTCGATGTAGAGGCACGCACGTGTCGTAGTAGAGGCGCGCACGTGTCGTAGTAGAGGCGCGCACGTAGCATATAAACGTACGTACAATGGCAAGGGTGCAAGAAAGTAAATACGACCACGTACGTTGATATGGGTGGGGTCTCGAACGCCTACTTGTGCATACGTACGGCCATGGCTCGTGTACATGGGGAGCCAACCGGCTGGGTCGGAATGGAATGCGTCGTCGTGTTCATCGGGAGGGCTGGGATGGAACAGCCAATGGAAATGAGGCCTGGAGTACTGCAGAACGGAGGAAACAGCCTTGTGTTCGACCGACCATGTTCGAAACGGGATCATGTTCATCGGGAGGGGTCTAGCGTACCGCAAAACAGAGGAAACGGACTTCTGTTGAAACCTCCTACGGTCAAAACGAGGTCTTGTTGATCGGGAGGGGTGTGGCATACCACAAAACAGAGGAAACATACTTGTGTTGGAGCGCTACGGTCAAAACGGGGGTCCTGTTCATCGGGAGGGGTGTGGCATACCGCAAAACGGGACTCCACGGGATATTGTTCATCTCCACCGTCGACCTCCTCCAGCCTCTACGGGCTACTATTCATCCACCACCGACCTCCTCCAGCCTCCACCTACGACTGTTAATCCACGGCCTCCTGCTCATCCAGCCTCCACCGCGCGCTACTCCACCGGCTACTACTGTTCAACCAGCCCTCTCCATGGGCTCCTGTTCAACCACCCCTCCACGGGCTATTTTTCATCCATCCCTCCACCGGCTACTGTTCAACCAGCCCTCCAGGGGCTCGTCCTATTCATCCAGCCCTCCACGGGGTCCTGTTCATCCAGCCCCAACTGGCTCGATCGGGGTCCTGTTCATCCGGAGGCAACACCACGGGGTCCTGTTCATCCACCCCCACCAGGAACTGTTCATCTAACCCCCCCAGCAACGGTTACTGTTCATCCAAACCCCCTAGCAATGCTGACTGTTCATCCAGAGGCAGCATCGATCGGCTTCAGTTAGCAGCAATAGTGAGGGAATCGCTCTGTCGCTCGGGTTCAGCAACGCGTAGCCTATAGTGCAATCACTCGGGTTCAGTTAGAGCCCAACACCTCGAACCCACATGCGTACGTGTACGAGAGAGACGCGCATCGCTCGGCCCCCGACCACCCACCATAACCAGGAACTCGCCGATATTTTCCTCGCCCTCGCTTATACCACGGTTTTTTCCATCATGGACGGCCCAAAGAATGTCATGCAGCTGCGTCTCTAGCCCGCCCAGGACGAAAAGCCCATTTTCTATCATGATTTTTTGTCATAGAAGTAGGAGCTCACCACATTTATGATGATACTGAGTTTTGTCACAATTATCGTCATAGAAGTGTCATAAGTATGACAGAAATTTTTTTCGTTCGGGCCAAAATGTCACGGATGTGTCTTTTTTTTGTAGTGATGTTCTTATACCATGCATCAAATTTCTTTGAGCGATACTTACCTTGTGCTCACATGTGCACATACACATCATGATGGAGGATGTGTACATTTACCATGCGCACAATTTCTTTGGTTTGTGTCTCTTTTGTGTAGGTACCCATGAATACTTGTCAACCTCACAATCCCATGAGTTGAGAAAACGAGCTCTAGAGAGCAAGATCCCATGGATTGTCTTTCCTGCCGCTCTCTTCGTGCATTTCTTCTACATGACCCTCACATGGTTATGGGTTATTATCCATTATATATCATTTGCCCATATTGCCATCTTCACATTGATGATACGCTCATTACTATGCCTTTGCCATGCATTTGTGACCCATGCTTTGCATTACACATGATGATTGGTTCTAGTAATTGTATGTGTATTTGCAACCTTGGTGGAGATATCTCTTGTTACTGCCATGCTTGCTTTGTGCCCCATTGCTATGATGATACTATGATCTTGCTTTGTATTCGTGCTTGCGATATGTCATGTGGATTGTC
Source organism: Aegilops speltoides (assembly GCA_021437245.1). Lineage (NCBI taxonomy): Eukaryota > Viridiplantae > Streptophyta > Magnoliopsida > Poales > Poaceae > Aegilops > Aegilops speltoides. Next base: position 234,660,747 of record CM038143.1, read on the forward strand.
TGTGCCTAGTATATACTCACATGACATGATTGCCATGGTTTACTCTAGTTTGTTGCATCTTCGCTCCACTAGTTTGCATGACTTGATTACTATGTTTGCTTATGTTGCATCCCCAATGACTCATAGTTGCTCCTTTCATGTGGTTGATGCCAACCATCTATATGCTTTGCACATGATTCATATTGCTTCTTGTCATATATCTCCATGTGTTGCCTCCTTCATGCTAGATGATTTGCAATGTATTGAGTGCAACAATGATTCTCGTCTTGCTCATGAGATTGCCCCCATAGCATTCTCGCATATATTTGGAGATTTTGACATAATTCTTGTGAAGCAAGCTTGTCTTACATCTTTGCACCATATACCTAGTGCCATGAATATAGCCATTGTTGCATCGTATTATTCGTGCACTTGTGCTACTAATGGTTGTGTGCAAGAGAAGATAACCATCATGATGGATGATGTGTTTATCTACCATGCGCATGCATTGTTTGTTTTGTTGTGTGCATGTGTAGGATACTTGGACTTCGTGTCGACTTCCACTTCACGTGAGTTGACCATTCGAGCTCTTGAGAGAGAGCCTCATACATTCTATCATGACTCGCTTCCACAACACATTTCCTACCACTTCGGCATTGTGAAGAATGCAAAATGACATGCCTTCAAGGTGACATCTTTCTTGAGCATGGATATTGTGGATCATACTACTTGTGTTGCTTGCACCATGAGACTTGTTGGTCATCTTGGACCACTTGATTGCGCACATGTTAGAGATCTTGCTTTGACTTGTCATTTTCACCTTTCCATGCCTCATGACATATATACCTTGTGTGTTGCATCCAATTCTTGGATTACTTGTTCCGATCACATGTTTGGTTGCAACAATGTCATTTCTTCACATATGCCATGCCCCATTTCTTGTCACATGATTACCTTGATTTACTCACACATGATGAACAATTTCTCTTTCTATTGTGTTGAGTGCCACACATTCCCTACACCCAATGCATGTTACGCTTGGATTGTCTTGCACATGACCCATGTGTTTAGACACTTCATTTCATTTGGTGTTGTGAATGATTATTGTGCCTACCATCGATCATTTGTCGAGCGCTTTATGCATTTTTGCTATAATCTTGAGGTCGATGCTTGTTCTCTTGTCAAACACATTTGCATCGCTACCTCACATTTACATGCTTGTTTCCACTATGACCTTGATTTTGATCAATCCATATGCTTACATGACATGCCACAATCCCTTGTCAAACCCTATGCTATGCTTTATGATGACACTTGTTTGGTGAATCACCTCTTGAATGCTTGGTTTTGCCGTAACGCTAACCACATTTGTTTTTCCAAGTGTTTGTTGTCCTTTCTCCTTTTGAAGGAATCACAAGATGGTGCGACATTGGGGAGTGCACGTTTCGAGCTACAAGATGATGAGAACTTGGTGATCGACCACTCCTACACGGCGACACCATCTCTTTCCCATGCTAATTTGGTTTTCGATCCGAGGTCAGATCTTTCCCAAGGGTGAGGGGATGATGCGGAGCATCCTACGGACATCACTGATACGTCTCCAATGTATCTATAATTTTTGATTGTTCCATGCTATTATGTTACCTGTTTTCGGTGTTTACGGGCTTTAGTTTACACTTTTATATCATTTTCGGACTAACCTACTAACCGGAGGCCCAGCCCGTATTGCTGTTTTTTTGCCTATTTCAGTGTTTCAAAGAAAAGGAATACCAAACGGAGTCCAAACGGAATGAAACCTTCGGGAGCGATCTTTTTGGAACAAACATGATCCAGAGGACTTGAAGTGCAAGTCAAGAAGCAATTGAGGAGGCCACGAGGGTGGAGGGCGCGCCCCCCTACTGGGCGCGCCCCCTATCTCGTGGGTCCCTCAGGAGTCCACCGACCTACTTATTCCTCCTATATATACCCACGTACCCCGAGAACATCAGAGGCGACCACGGAAAACTATTTCCACCACTGTAACCTTTTGTATCCGCGAGATCCCATCTTGAGCCTTCGCTGGCACTCCGCCGGAGGGGGAATCAACCACGGAGGGCTTCAACATCAACAGCATAGCCTCTCCGATGAGTTGTGAGTAGTTTACCACAGACCTTCGGGTCCATAGTTATCAGCTAGATGGCTTCTTCTCTCTCTTTGAATCTAATACCATGTTCTCCTTGATCTTCTTGGAGATCTATTCGATGTAACACTTTTTGCGGTGTGTTTGTCGAGATCCGATGAATTGTGGGTTTATACAAGTTTATCTATGAGAAATATTTGAATCTCCTCTGAATTCTTTTATGTGTGATTAAGTTATCTATGCAAGTCTATTCGAATTATCAGTTTGGTTTGGCCTACTAGATTGATCTTTCTTGCAATGGGAGAAGTGCTTAGCTTTGGGTTCAATCTTGCGGTATGCTTTCCCAGTGACAGCAGGGGAAACAAGGCACGTATTGTATTGTTGCCATCGAGGATAAAAAGATGGGGTTTATATCAAATTGCATGATTTTATCCCTCTACATCATGTCATCTTTCTTAATGCGTTACTCTGTTCTTTATGAACTTAATACTCTAGATGCATGCTGGATAGCGGTCGATGTGTGGAGTAATAGTTGTAGATCTACGCAGGAGTCGGTCTACTTGTCACGGACGTGATGCCTATATACATGATCATGCCTAGATAATCTCATAATTATTCGCTTTTCTTTTAGTTTCTCGACAGTAATTTGTTCACCCACTGTAATACTTATGCTATCTTGAGAGAAGCCACTAGTGAAACCTATGGCCCCCGGGTCTATCTTTTATCATTCAATCTACTTTTATTTGCATCTTTACTTTTCCAATCTGTATCATAAAATACCAAAAATATATTGATCTTATCATACTATCTCTATCAGATCTCACTTTCGCAAGTGGCCGTGAAGGGATTGACAACCCCTTTATTGCGTTGGTTGCGAGTTCTTGTTTGTTTGTATAGGTGCGTGGGACTTTTGAGGAGCCTCCTACTAGATTGATACCTTGGTTCTCAAAAACTGAGGGAAATACTTACGCTACTATTGCTGCATCACCCTTTCCTCTTCAAGGAAAACCAACGCAAGCTCAAGACATAGCAAGAAGGATTTATGGCGCCGTTGCCGGGGAGGTCTTCGCTCAAGTCAAGACATACCAAGTACCCATCAGAAACTCATCTCCCTCGCACTTACATTATTTGCCATTTGCCCCTCTTTTTCCTCTCCCCCACTTCACCCTTGCTGTTTTATTCGCCCTTCTTCCGTTCGTCTTTTCGTTTACCTTAATGTCTTACTTGGCTCGTTTGCTCGTTTGGTTGGAATAATTGTGTATTTATTACTAAACAAAGAAGCTAAGATCTATGGATCCTCATCCGCTTGCTAATCTTTTTAAGAGATCCAATTATGATGAACCAATTGCTAGTGAGTTTTTTGCACTAGATTATCTTTATGAAGCTTTGCTCAAAATTCATGAATCTAAAAATTATGATGAAGAAATTTATGAAGAGATTGATGATAACTCCTTGAATAAAAAGCATGATTGCAATGATTTTACTATAAATTCTCTTGATGTCAATTGTGCTAATATTATGCAAAACCCTAAGCTTGGGGATGCTAGTTTTGCTATGTCTACTACTTGTTGCAATGATCATGATTGGGGTGATTCTTCTTATGATCTTGAAAGTTTATTTAAGCCCCGTGATGAATATGAGATTGATAATAGTGTTTGCAATAGTATTGAAAGTGGGTTTGGAAGAGTGTCAACTTTAGATCCCACATATTTGGAGAATGTTCAATCTTATGGTATTTTTGATAAAAGTGGCTTTGGAGTGGCCATGACTTTAGTTAATGTTAATCCCACTATTATGGAAGAGTGTCAACTTTGCATGCATGTGGATCGTGTTGAGAATATGTTATGTGATAGCTATTTTGTTGAATTTTATTATGATCCTACATGTAATTATTATGAGAGAGGAAAGTATGATTGTAGAAATTTTCATGTTACTAAATTACCTCTCTTCATGTTGAGATTGCTATCGTCTTCTTTCTTGCATATGCTAGTTTTTGCTTGCCTTGATAATTTGTTTGCTTGTAAAAAACCTATGCATAGGAAGTATTTTAGACTGAAGTGTGTTTGTCACATGTTTTATGATGCTCTCTTTATGCTTCAATTCTTGTCTTTCATATGAGCATCATTCAAATCTCAATGCCTAGCTAAAAAGGTTTTAAGAAAAGCGCTTGTTGGGAGACAACCCAATATTTTTTCTTGCTGTTATTCAATAAATTTTGCATCCACCTTCTGTTTAGATGTGTTTTTATGTTTTATTTAGTGTTTGTGCCAAGTAGAACCTATAGGATAACCTATGGTGATAGTTAATTTGATTCTGCTGAAAAACAGAAATTTTGCGCGCACGAAAATAATTTTAGCAATTCACAGAAACGTTCTTTTGCGTTGATTCATTTTTCTGTAGATCAATATACAAATTTCGCAGGACTTCCTATTTTGGTACGAGTTTTAGAGTTCCATAAGTCTTCGAGAGTTACGGATTCCTACAGACTGTTCTGTTTTTGACAGATTCTGTTTTTCGTGTGTTGTTTGCTTATTTTGATGCATCTATGGCCAGTATGTAAGGATATGAACCATAGAGAAGTTGAAATACAGTATTTTAACACCAATATAAATAAAGAATGAGTTCATTATAGTACCTTATGTGGTGGTTTTTCTTTCTTTCAGTAACGGAGCTTAGGAGATTTCCTGTTGAGTTTTGTGTTGTGAAGTTTTCAAGTTTTGGGTAAAGATTTGATGGACTATGGAATAAGGAGTGGAAAGAGCCTAAGCTTGGGGATTCCCATGGCACCCCAAGATATTCAAGAATAGCCAAAATCCTAATCTTGGGGATTCCCCCGGAAGGCATCCCCTCTTTCGTCTTCATTTATCGGGAACTTTACTTGAAGCTATATTTTTATTCGCCACATGATATGTGTTTTGCTTGGAGCGTCTTGTATGATATTAGTATTTGCTTTTTAGTTTTCCACAATTATCCTTGCTGTACACACCTTTTGGGATAAGCCCACTTGATTAGAATTTATTAGAATACTCTATGCGCTTCACTTATATCTTTTGAGCTAGATAGTTTTTGCTCTAGTGCTTCACTTATATCTTTTAGAGCACGGCGGTGGCTTAATTTTGAAGAAATTGTCGATATCTCATGCTTCACTTATATTATTTTGAGAGTCTTTTAGAACAGCATGGTATTTGCTATGGTTATAAATTTGGTCCTAGAATGATGAGCATCCAAGTTGGGTATAATAAAAACTATCATAGAAAGTGAATACAACTCTAGGATCAATTTGATGCTTGATAATTGTTTTGAGATATAGAGGTGGTAATGTTAGAGTCATGATAGTGGGTAATTATGAAATTGAGAAATACTTGTGTTGAAGTTGGCAAGTCCCGTAGCATGCACGTAATGTAAAAGTTGTGTGACAAATTTGTTGCATGAGGTGCTCTTTTGATTGTCTTCCTTATGAGTGGCAGTCGGGGACGAGCGATGGTCTTTTCCTACCAATCTATCCCTCTAGGGGCATGCGTAGTTGTACTTTGCTTCAAGGGCTAAGTAGACTTTTGCAATAAGTATATGAGTTCTTTATGACTAATGTGAGTCCATGCACACTCACCCTTCCACGTTGCTAGCCTCTATTGTGCCGCGCAACTTTCGCCGGTATCATGCACCCATTATTTACCTTCTCAAAATAGCGACCATACCTACCTATTATGGCATTTCCATAGCCATTCCGAGATATATTGCCATGCAACTTTCCACCGTTCCGTTATTATGACATGCTCCATCATTGTAACATTGCTTTTTGCATGATCATGTAGTTGACATTGTATTTGTGGCAAGGCCACCCACATAATTTTCATACATGTCACTCTTGATTCATTGCATATCCTGGTACACCGCCGGAGGCATTCATATAGAGTCATATTTTGTTCTAAGTGTTGAGTTGTAATTCTCGAGTTGTAAATTAATAAAAAGTGTGATGATCTTCATTATTAGAGCATTGTCCCAAGTGAGGAAAGGATGATGAAGACTATGATTCCCCCACAAGTCGGGATGAGACTTTGGACTTTAAATAAAAAAAGAAAAAAAAAGGAGGCCAAAGAGCCCACCAAATAAAAAAAGGCCAAATAAAAAAAGAGAAAGGCCAAATAAAAAAAATAAAAAAATGAGAGAAAAAGAGAGAAGGGACAATGCTACTATCTCTTTTCCACACTTGTCTTTCGAAATAGCACCATGATCTTCATGATAGAGAGTCTCTTGTGTTGTCACTGTCATATACTAGTGGGAATTTTTCATTATAGAACTTGGTTTGTATATTCCAATGATGGGCTTCCTCAAAATGCCCTAGGTCTTGGTGAGCAAGCGAATTGGATGCACACCCACTTAGTTTCCTTTGTTGAGCTTTCATACATTTATAGCTCTAGTGCATCCCTTGTATGGCAATCCCTACTCACTCACATTGATATCTATTGATGGGCATCTCCATGGCCCGTTGATACGCCTAGTTGATGTGAGACTTTCTTCTCCCCTTTTTCTCCTCACAGCCACCACCATATACCACCATAGTGTTATGTCCATGGCTTGTGCTCATGTATTGCGTAAGAGTTGAAAAAGCTGAAGCGCATTAAAAAGTATGAACCAATTGCTCGGTTCGTCATCGGGGTTGTGCATGATGGGAGTATTTTGTGTAATGAAAATGAAGCATGGCCTAACTATATGATTTGTAGGGATAAGCTTTCTTTGGCTATGCTATTTTGATTGGACATGATTATTTGTTAGTATGCTTCTAAGTATTACTATTTTTTATGTTTTATAAGCTTCTATCTTGAATCATTTGGATCTGAACAATCATGCCACCATAAAGAAAATTACATTGAGAATCATGCTAGGTAGCATTCCACATCAAAAATTTTGTTTTTATCATTTACCTACTCGAGGATGAGCAGGAATTAAGCTTGGGGATGCTGATACGTCTCCAACGTATCTATAATTTTTGATTGTTCCATGCTATTATATTACCCGTTTTGGATGTTTATGGGCTTTACTTTACACTTTTATATCATTTTTGGGACTAACCTACTAACCGGAGGCCCAGTCCGTATTGCTGTTTTTTTTGCCTATTTCGGTGTTTCGAAGAAAAGGAATACCAAACGGAGTCCAAACGGAATGAAACCTTCGGGAGCGATCTTTTTGGAACTTACATGATCCAGAGGGCTTGGAGTGCAAGTCAAGAAGCAATCGAGGAGGCCACGAGGGTGGAGGGCGCCCCCCTACTTGGCGCGCCCCCCTATCTCGTGGGCCCGTCGGGAGTCCACCGACCTACTTCTTCCTCCTATATATACCCACGTACCCCGAAGACATCAGGGGCGACCACGAAAAACTATTTCCACCACAGTAATCTTCTGTATCCGCAAGATCCCATCTTGGAGCCTTCGTCGGCGCTCCACCGGAGGGGGAATCAACCACGAAGGGCTTCTACATCAACACCATAGCCTCTTCGATGTGTTGTGAGTAGTTTACCACAGGCCTTCGGGTCCATAGTTATTAGCAAGATGGCTTCTTCTCTCTCTTTGAATCTCAATACCATGTTCTCCTTGATCTTCTTGGAGATCTAGTCGATGTAACTCTTTTTTTGGTGTGTTTGTGAGATCCGATGAATTGTGGGTTTATGATCAAGTTTATCTATGAGAACTATTTGAATCACCTCTGAATTCTTTTATGTGTGATTAAGTTATTTTGCAAGTCTATTCGAATTATCAGTTGGGTTTGGACTACTAGATTGATCTTTCTTGCAATGGGAGAAGTGCTTAGCTTTGGGTTCAATCTTGCGGTGTCCTTTCCCAGTGACAGCAGGGGCAGGAAGGCACGTATTGTATTAATGCCATCAAGGATAAAAAGATGGGGTTTATATCATATTGCATGATTTTATCCCTCTACATCATGTCATCTTTCTTAATGCGTTACTCTGTTCTTTATGAACTTAATACTCTAGATGCATGATGTCTAGCGGTGGATGTGTGGAGTAATAGTAGTAGATGCATGCAGGAGTAGGTCTACTTGTCACGGACGTGATGCCTATATACATGATCATGCCTAGATAATCTCATAATTATTCGCTTTTCTATCAATTGCTCGACGGTAATTTGTTCACCCACTGTAATGCTTATGCTATCTTGAGAGAAGCCACTAGTGAAACCTATGGCCCCCGGGTCTATATTTTATCATATAAGTTTTCAATCTACTTTTATTTGCATCTTTACTTTTCCAATCTATATCATAGAATACCAAAATATATTTATCTTATCATACTATCTCTATCAGATCTCACTTTCGCAAGTTGTCGTGAAGGAATTGACAACCCCTTTATTGCGTTGGTTGCGAGTTCTTGTTTGTTTGTGTATGTAGCGACCATGCCTCAAACAGTCTGATCTCTGTGCATCAGTGTGATCCCTGGATCGGTAATGCTGACACGCACAGTACTTGAAGGATTTATAAAAGAGTAGCAATCACACACTTATTACATCAAATGTCTTGAAAGAGAACTTATTACAATAAATATGGCTTAAAGCCATCTAACAACGATAACAGCGGAAAGCTTGGAAGATAAAGCGAGTCCATCAACTCCAACGACATCACTAAGTATAAGACCAAGACCTAAGGCACCTTACTCGTCGTGTGAAAAGTCTGCAACATGAACGTTGCAGCTCGAAAATGGGTCAGCACATGGAATATACTGGCACTCTAACACATAGAGAGTAATGAACAGAATAATGCTATCACTACATGCATATATGGCTGGTGGAAAAGCTCTATGGTTATAGTTTTGCATAAAGCCAATTTTTCCCTACAACAAAGGAATTTATTTTAGTTAACTGTCATGGTGGTTGTTGAACATTGAGAAGGTTCACCCAACTCAATCCCAATTAAGCATCATCATTAAACCCAAACAAAATTAATTAAATAACATGATGAGATTCACATGATAATCCAGGTACTAGATACTCAAAACATCCATAACCGGGGACACGGCTAACCATGGTTAGTTTATACACTCTGCGGAGGTTTGCGCACTTTTCCCCGCAAGACTCGATCTCCTCCGTTGGATTTCTCGCACTACATGGTGTTTGAGAAATGGATGACCAAGACACAGTCTTTCAGAAGCATTAACTCTTTACTCTGGGTAGACAGTACCAACCTACATCCCCTACATCTGCTAGTCTACCACTAAAAGAGGTCACACAACATACTCAACTATGCTCGAGCCCATAGTAGCTTTCGGCTGCACATGCAAGTTTCTAGCATTAATAATCTCATGATCCCTTTGAGCCTGGGTGGCAGTCCAAAGGAGAATCACACGGTACCCCGGGATTTCCAAAAATACAGGCAACACTCGGTTCCCCAGGTGCCTCAATCCACCTAGATGTGTATTAAAGTTGCCACCTTAAGTAAACCATTAATTAACAATCTCACATCTGTCATGGATACACTCACCCAATCCACGTCTACTAGCATAGCATAGCGATATAAGCAAACGTAGAAGTAACTCCCAAAGGTTTGGTATTAAAAGAGGTAATAGGTTCTACCCCATCTACTTCCCAAAACGCAAATATTAATCAGATCCTAATCATGCAATTGTTTGAGGATTGATCTAATGCAATAAAACTGGGTAGTAAAGAGGTATGATCAAAGTGTTACTTGCCTTGCTGATGATCCGTGAAACCTAGAGACTCGTAGTAGCACGCGACGCACTCCGGGTACTCTACCGCAAACAAACAAGCATACAATAAGCACTCCTCTAATGCACGGGTAAAACTCAAATAAGAGCTCTAACCAGAAAATTCACCTTAAGAACTACGGTTTGCAAAAAGAATCAAATCCAACAAAGCAACGAAACTCAAATGGCGAAAGAAACAAGCTTCATTTACTAATCTGGACCTAAGTCAAATTTTACAGTAGCGAAAACTTGTTTCAGTTGGTTAAACGAAAAGAGGGTTTCGAGATGAAACTCTAGGCGCTTGAATCGCCTCATTCCGATAAACGAGCGAAAAGTTATACTAAAACGAAAATCGTATTAGAAATCCCAATCGAAAATAATCGCGGAAAATCCGAGGAAAAGAAAAACGGACGAACAGGCTAACGAACAAACGTTCGCTGTCTGCGGCTAAACGACGAAAACTGTTCGTTAAAACGAACGTACGGACGAACGTCCGTTAAATAACTAAACCGAGAAAACCGACGAACCGATCTAAAAAACAGACTAGGGTTCCTAAAAAAATCCGATCGGTTTTATAAAAAACCGGCGGCGGCTACCTCGGGTCCGGCGAGGTCTCCGGCGAGGCGGCGACGGCGGTGGCGGGCTCGACGGCAGCGGCTAAAGGGGCGGCTTCGGTGGCGATGGCGGACGGGCGGCGGCGGCGGCTCGGCGGCGGCGGCGGCGGTACAAGCGGCGGCGGCGGCGGATTCGGCGGCGATGCAGGCAAGGCGGGCGGCAGCGGTGGGGTCGGTTAGGCGGCTAGGGTTTGTGCGACTCGGGCCTCGGCTTATAAAGGCCGGCCGGGCCAGGAGTCCGGGGCGGACATGGCCTGGTAGGTCGGTTGACTCTTTTTGTTTAAATAATTCGGACGTGCAGAAAAAGAAAGAAAAGAAATACTAAACTGACTCCAAAAATCCCGAATTAAATTTTCCCCGTCCTCTAAAAATAAGCCGAACAAGATGAACATTTATTTGGGCCTAAAATGCAATTTTAAAAAATGCGCATTTTTCCTAAATTCAAATAAAATAGCGATAAAACTCCGAAATAAAATCTTATTTGATTTTATTGTTAAATCCTCAATATTTCTTTATTCTGGGAAAGTTATTTTATTCCTTCTCTCTTATTTTTATAATAGAAAGATTCGAAGGTAAAATAATTTAAATCAAATGAACCTTTTTCTAAATTTGAGAAAAACTCAAATAAGAAAATAACGAACTTCCCAACTCTCTCCGTGGGTCCTTGAGTTGCGTGAAATTTCTAGTATCAAACCGAAATGCAATAAAATATGATATGCAATGATGATCTAATGTATAACATTCCAAATTAAAAATTTGGGATGTTACAAACCTACCCCCCTTAAGATGAATCTCGCCCTTGAGATTCGGGTTGGCTAGAAAATAGGTGAGGGTGGTCCTTCAGTAGGTCTTCCTCGCGCTCCCAAGTGGCTTCATCCTCGGTATGGTGGCTCCACTGAACTTTGCAAAACATGATAACCTTGCTACGCGTGACTCGGCTGGCAAACTCTAGAATATTGACTAGTTTCTCCAGATAGGTCAAATCACTATCCCACTGAATCGCTTCCAGTGGCACTGTATCTCTTAGAGGTATTTCAGCCATCTATGCGTGGCACTTTTTCAACTGGGAAACGTGGAACACATCATGAACTCCTGACAGACCTTCGGGCAATTCCAACTTGTAAGCAACTTCTCCCATACGCTCCAAAACTTTGTATGGTCCCACAAAACGTGGCGCTAACTTTCCCTTAACTCCAAAACACTTAACTCCTCGAAGTGGGGATACACGAAGATAAACTCTGTCTGCGACTTTGTAAACTGTCTCCTTGCGTTTAGAATTCGCATAGGTCTTTTGCCAGGACTGGGCTACCTTGAGTCTATGGCAAATTAGATTAACCTTCTCTTCAGACTCTTTAATCAAATCTGGTCCAAACAACTGACGGTCTCCAACTTCATCCCACAACAATGGTGTCATGCACCTCCTTCCGTACAAGGCTTCGAAAGGGGCCATCTTCAGAATGGATTGATAACTGTTATTGTAAGAGACCTCTGCATATGGCAAATTGTCGGCCCAACTAGATCCATAATCTAGCACACAAGCTCTCAGCATGTCTTCCAGAATCTGATTGACTCTCTCGGTCTGTCCATCAGTCTGTGGATGAAAGGTTGTACTGAACTCTAGCTTGGTACCCAAAGTTTCGTGCAATTGATTCCAGAACTTGAGGTAAACTGGGTTCCTCTATCTGATACAATGGTCCTCGGAACTCCATGCAGACATACAATCCTGGTCATGTATATCTTTGCCAACTTAGCACTGGTGTAAGTGGTCTTCACTGGGATGAAATGAGGCACCTTCGTCAAACGATCGACTACAACTCATATCGAGTCTTAGCCTGAACGAGTCCTATGCAATCCCGTAATAAAATCCATGCCTAGCTCATCCCACTTCCATTAGGGTATCGGCAATGGCTGTAGCAATCCTGCTGCCTTCTGATGCTCTGCCTTCACTCTCTGACATACATCACATACTGCTACATATTCCGCAATATCCTTCTCCATTCCGGTCCACCTAAAAGTGTCATTCAAATCTAGATACATCTTCGTATTTCCTGGGTGAATCGAATACGGTGAATCATGGGCCTCCTGTAGAATCAACATCCTGATCTCCGGGTCATTAGGCACATAAACGCAGTCCTCAAACCATAAGGTATCATGCTCATCCTCACGGAATCCCTTAGCTTTTCCTTTGCTCATCTTCTCCTTTATCTCGGCAATTTCCTTGTCTGTCTTCTAAGCTTCTCTGATCTTATCCATCAAAGTAGACTGAATCTCCAATGCGGCTACATAGCCTCTCTGAACTATCTCCAAACATAGCTCACAAAGATCCTCTTCTAACTCCTTGGGTAACTCTCCGGTCATGAGACTGTTGACATGGCTCTTGCAGCTCAACGCGTCGGCTACTACGTTAGCCTTACCTGGGTGATAATGCAACCTCATATCATAATCCTTAATGAGCTCCAACCATATCCTTTGCCTGAGATTCAACTCCTTCTGCGTGAAGATGTACTTCAAACTCGTGTGATCCGTGTACACCTCACAATGGTTTCCGATGAGAAAATGTCTCCATGCCTTCAATGCATGCACTACGGCTGCTAACTCCAAGTCATGTGTGGCATAATTGAACTCATGGGGCTTAAGTTGTAGTGAGGCATACAAAACAACTCTTCCCTCCTGCATAACCACTGCTCCAAGTCCTCGACGAGAAGCATCGCAATATACTTCATAATGCTTGCGCTGATCTGGTAGAATCAACACCGATGACGTAACCAAAAGTTTCTTCAACTCCTGGAAACTGGCCTCACATTCCTCAGTCCAGTAGAACTTGGTGTCCTTCTTCAACAACTCCGTCATGGGTTTTGCAATCTTTGAGAAATTATCAATGAACCTTCGGTAGTATCCTGCGAGTACAAGAAAACTCCGGATCTCTCCAACTGATGTGGGGGCTTCCCAATTTGTCTCATGATCCCTCTTAGCCTGGGTGGCGGTCCATAGGAGAATCACACGGTACCCCAGGATTTCCCAAAATATAGGCAACACTGGGTTTCCCAGGTGCCTCAGTCCACCCAGATGTGTATTAAAGTTGCCACCTTAAGTAAACCATTAATTAACAATCTCACATCTGTCATGGATACACTCACCCAATCCACGTCTACTAGCATAGCATAGAGATATAAGCAAACGGTGAAGTAACTCCCAAAGGTTTGGTATTAAAACAGGTAATAGGTTCTACCTCATCTACTTCCCAAAATCCACATATTAATCAGATCCTAATCATGCAATTGTTTGAGGATTGGTCTAATGCAATAAAACTGGGTAGTAAAGAGGTATGATCAAAGTGTTACTTGCCTTGCTGATGATCCGTCAAACCTAGAGACCCGTAGTAGCACGCGGCGCACTCCGGGTACTCTATCGCAAACAACCAAACATACAATAAGCACTCATGTAATGCACGGGTAAAACTCAAATAATAGATCTAACCAAAAATTTCAACTTAAGAACTTCGGTTTGCAAAAAGAATCAAATCCAACAAAGCAACAAAACTCAAGCGGTGAAAGAAACAAGTTTCGTTTACTAATCTGGACCTAAGTCAAATTTTGCTGTAGCAAAAACTTGTTTGAGTTGGTTAAACGGAAAGAGGGTTTCGAGACGAAACTCTAGGCGCTTGAATCGCCTAATTCCAATAAACGAGGGAAAAGTTATAATAAAACGAAAATCTGATTAGAAATCGCAACCGAAAATAATCGCGGAAAATCAGAGAAAAAGAAAAACGGACGAACAGGCTAACGAACGAACGTTCGCTATCTGCTGCTAAACGACGAAAACCGTTTGTTAAAATGAACGTACAGACGAACATCCGTTAAATAACTAAACCAAGAAAACCGAGGAACCGATCTAAAAAACGGATCTAGGGTTCTTAAAAAAACCGATCGGATTTATAAAAAACCGGCGGCGGCTACCTCGGGTCCGGCGAGGTCTTGACTAAGCGGCGACGGCAAGGCAAGGGCTCGGTGGAGACGGCTAGGGGCAGCGGGCGGCGGCGGCGCGGCGGTGGATCCGGCAGCAAGGGTGGTCGGTTGAGGCGGCTTGGGCCTCGGCTTATAAAGGCCGGCTGGGCCAGGAGTCCGGGGTGGACACGCCCCGGTAGGTCGGTTGACTCTTTTTTTAAAATAATTTGGACGTGCAGAAAAAGAAAGAAAAGAAATACTAAACGGACTCCAAAAATCTTGAAATAAATTTTCCCCGTTCTCTAAAAATAAGTCGGACAAGATGCACATTTATTTGGGCCTAAAATGCAATTTTGAAAAACGTGCATTTTTCCTAAATTAAAATAAAATAGTGATAAAACTCCGAAATAAAATCTTATTTGATTTTATTATTAAATCCTCAATATTTCTTTTTTTGGGAAAGTCATTTATTCCCTCTCTCTTATATTTATAATAGAAATATTCAAAGGTAAAATCATTAAAATCAAATGATCTTTTTTCTAAATTTGAGAAAAACTCAAATAAGAAAATAACGAAATTCCCAACTCTCTCCGCGGGTCCTTGAGTTGCGTGAAATTTCTAGGATCAAACCAAAATGCAATAAAATATGATATGCAATGATGATCTAATGTATAACATTCCAAATTGAGAATTTGGGTTGTTACAGTGTAGCTGTGTGGGACTTTTGAGGAGCCTCCTACTGGATTGATACCTTGGTTCTCAAAAACTAAGGGAAATACTTACGCTACTATTGCTGCATCACCCTTTCCTCTTCAAGGAAAACCAACGCAAGCTCAAGACGTAGCAATCACCATGCCAAGTGTCCGTTTGGCAAGTGACACATGCAACATCTAGTTCACATACACAAAGGTGAATCATCTCCTTCACACGTGCTCACTTGACCCCTACGAGGATGGTATACTACTTCACACTTATCCCGTGTGCATGCATAGGTATTGTTGGAGCTTCACGGATGTCAATGAGGAGGGCAAGCGCCAAGGACCGACTACACCATCCGCGAGGGAAGCATGGAAGAGAAGATGGAAGAAAGGAGAAGAAGACGGAGCGGCTGCTGGAGTCAAGCCGGATCGTCCGGGCCTCCCCCCGGATCATCTGGATAATTGCGCCGACGACACCCGTTGCTTCACCATGAAGTCAGATCATCCGGACCTGCTCCCGGATCATCCGGGCCGGCGACCAAATAATTCGGACCCCCATCCGGATCATATGGGCTTTGCCTGTGTGTAATGTTGTGCCGAGGCCCATGTACCCATTCTTCCCCCTCACTTACCCCTTCGTGGCTTAGACCATAAATATACCTCCTCCTCCCCATTTCTAGGGGAAGCAAAGTGATTGTTCATTTGTATGTGAGATTTGCACCTACCACTCCTCCTCTTGAGAGAGAGAGAGAGAGAGAGAGAGAGAGAGAGAGAGACCACTACTCCATTGGAGACCAAGACCTCCGTCTAGGATAAGATCCTGCGGGATATCATCAAGACCCCCTCACGGGAGGACCCCCATCAAGACCTCCTCTTGGAGATGAACTCTACCTTGTATCTTTCCTTTTCTTTGTTCATGTACATTGTGATCTTGTGTGTTTAATTGTCTAGTGGATGTGTGATTAGACTTGTTCTTGAGTGTTTCCCCCTGTGATTTCTCCCCGTTCTTCCCCGTGTTCTTCGTGTTCTTCAACGGATCCCACTCCAATCATGAAAGATCAGGCCGCTAGGGTTCTACCCTACATCAGTTTTTCTATTTGATAGCACACGATTAGTATGTGTGGACCATGTGCGATGTCTGTCACTCCCACTCTGCTTAAATCTGTTGATCCAAATTTTTAGTAGACTCGGCATTTTACTCCCACCTACATCCCTTGCAATCTCAAAAATATCTGCTCGGCTGGAGTGTTTCTCTGTTTGATAGCAGACGATTATTATGTTTTAACCTCTGTGATGTTTGTTAGTCTCCCCGCTCTGCTTCAATCCCTTTATCCAAATTTTTGGTAGCCCCGCAATTTTACTCCCGCCTAGCAAAATGTCCCGTACCCATGACATTTCCTCAAACACCACCTTGGACCCCCTCCACACACACACCCAAATCCTGCACTCACCCACACACACTCTCTCTCTCACACACACACACACCACCGATCCCTCGCTTGAAACCCTAGCTATAGATCACCGCTGCCACAGTTGCATCGCCTCCATCATCAACCTCTGCCAGTCTGCCCGTGCAGTTTAGATGACGCCTGTGAAACGCCCCCTTTGCCATAGATCCCCCTCCCCCTCCCCCACTATAGAGCAAGAGCTTGAGGATCAAATGGCCCAAAAGAGCTTTGCCGCGGCCTCTTCGCCCGACATCGGCGAGGTGGCCTCCGAGGAAACTACTGACCATGAGTGGCTGCAACCTTTGAATCAGCAGGCTAGATTATTCTAGTATGTCGCAGACGCTGGCTATGATATCGAGGTTGTCGACAGCGACGACTTAATGCTGGCTATGTCAAAGGTTAAGTCACCCACCCCCAACCCCTTGGGTTCGACATGTGTCGATCTCATCGATCGCCCTGCCGCTGATCTCCTGTGGCTTGTTAGGAACAATTTGCCATCCTTCATTGCCATGGAGCCCCTTTTGTCATTTCTAAAGGACACATTCTATGACGCTGGCTTGGGATCCTCAACTCCCAAGTCAGACCTCATCGACAACGACCATGAGGACGAGCCCCATCTGTGACAAGTGAGGAAACCCACAATTGTCTTGTTGTGCCTCTTCACTGGGGGAATCCCATGATTTGTTTTCTCGAACCCCTTTTGTAGTGAGAACCTGTCCAATATTTATTGCTATATTTGGTTGTTTGCATTACGCCTCGTTTATTTCAACGGTTTTTGGTTGTTCGAATGTTTGTAGTTAGCATATGTCCAGTTTCAATTGCCATCTTTGGTTGTTGGTAGTATGCCTTGTTTATTTCAGTTATTCACAATGTGATGTTCTATATATGCTAGTACGAACTTTGCAGTTCAATTTCATCAATACCAGTTTAAACAATAGCTCTATGAATGACTAGCTGCTGTTAAGCATGTTGTATTTAACATGCCTTTCCATTTGATTTCACAATAACTAGAGTACTTAGACATGCACAATACAAGTTTGAATGACTATGTTTGCTTGTTTTCAAATGTTAGGGCAATTGCAGTTAATAACACGCCTTTCCACTTCTTGTTTTTCTTAACTAGCATGCTTAAACCTTCACCATGAAGCTACCATTTGGAGATTATGTTGTCTACCAAGGATATATTTGGTTGATGTTTAGCCTGTTGTGCTTAACATGCCTTTAGATGTACTTACACAGGAACATATTTGGAACAACTATTGTTTACCATCGAGGTTAGTTTCATCCCATGGCTTATATATACTCACCATTCAGGATATCGGTAGCTGGTACAATATAAGTCGGGGGCTGATAAGGGATTAATTGTTGAATCGGACATTTAACTCAATATATCTATAACCATTTATCCGTAGGTTAACTAGGGCCATATCTAACATATCTGAGGCTACATAGCAAGATGCATTGTACTGAATGACTAAATATGCAATCCTAGGCCACATAGGAACAAGGAAGGGTTGTTTGGTTCTAAGCCTAGGAGTGCCACACTTTGCCATACAATGTTGCCAAACTTGCTGGTTAGTTCTTCAAAAGAAGAGCCACAAGTTGGCACGCCTAAGAGAATCTTGCCACACTTTTTGAGTGTATGTGATGTGGGACCATAGTGTGGCTTGCCTAAGATGTGGCTTGAACCAAACACACACCTAAGTTGGTCAAACTTGCCTAAGCTTAGGTGTGGCAACCTTTGGCAAAACTTGTCTCAAACCAGGAGTGTTACCATAAAATTCTGATGATGTCTAGATATACATAGAAGAGCAGCAAGAACACCAATAACATAGCAGCAGTTAACTGCAGTTAACCGGCTGATATTTATAAAAATGTAATAAACTCCTTCCGCCCCATAATATTAGATGTTTACTCATCCATGCTGTGAGTATTTTGGATGCTATAAGATCTTACATAATGGTACGGAGGGAGTGTTGTACTACATCATTGTGCAATTGATGTTTAACTTCTAATATTAACTTGGTGCTTTTAGGTACATGTCATTGGTAAAGATCTATGCTTTGACCCTTTATGCGTATGGGCCAATGAGATGTTGATGAACCAGCATCAAGTGAGGAAACTGATAAAGATTGTTAGTAAAATGGGTCAAAAGATGGCAATTAAATTATTTGTTTACACTTTATCCAAGACAATAGTGAACTTCAGCATGGTAAGTAAGAACTCTACAGCCTTCTTTTTACTACCCATAATGAGTTGTGTTAGATGACAATGTCTAAATCTTTTTCCTTTGAAGTGGTTCTTGAGGCAGTTTACTCAAGATTACCTCTCAGACTGCATGATTGGCGGGCTTGCAAAGGTTAAAGTATTTCTACCTGAACACAATGACTATCTAGATGTCCTCATGAGTCATGAAGTCAGTGAAGGATGGGCAGTTGGCCATCACAAGGGGTTGGACTAGAGTCGTGCGTGCCTTCTGCATGGAGGAGAGCACAATACGGGCATTCCGCTTCACGTTATTCAGAAACCAGAATATCTTTTGCATACAACCCTGGTTCATCATTCTTTATTTTGTGCATATGTAATTCTTGAACATATGTATCTGTGAATTGAATAATGCATTGGTTGTTTAACTTGATGTATATGAATAAAATTATAGCCAACTTTCAAATTCGGTCCAATTTTAAATAGCAGCAATTTAATTAGGGTCGAAATATGCTCTGCAGGTCGTTACGGTGCACACAGTCTGTCTGACACGGTTTGTAGAGAGGAAACGAGTGCGACCATGCACAGAGTTGCCGTTTTCAAAGTGTGTGTGATATCAGACAATATCATAAACTGTGTGAGCAAACTAAATATTTGTGATAGTTGCCTTATTGTACATGATTTACAATCATGAACTGTTTTGGATGTTGTAGGTGTCGGTGTCAAAACCGGCGGATCTCGGGTAGGGGGTCCCGAACTGTGCGTCTAGGCGGATGGTAATAGGAGACAAGGGACACGATGGTTTTACCCAGGTTCGGGCCCTCTCGATGGAGGTAAAACCCTACTCCTGCTTAATTGATATTGATGATATGGGTAGTACAAGAGTGGATCTACCATGAGATCAAGGAGGCTAAACCCTAGAAGCTAGCCTATGGTATGATTGTTGTAATGGTTGTTGTCCTACGGATTAAAACCCTCCGGTTATTATAGACACCGGAGAGGGCTAGGGTTACACAGAGTCGGTTACAATGGTAGGCGATCTACATATCCGTATCGCCAAGCTTGCCTTCCACGCCAAGGAAAGTCCCATCTGGACACGGGTCGAAGTCTTCAATCTTGTATCTTCGTAGTCTTGGAGTCCGGCGGACGATGATAGTCCGGCTGTCCGGACACCCCCTAGTCCAGGACTCCCTTAGTAGCCCCGAACCAGGCTTCAATGACGATAAGTCCGGCGCGTATATAGTCTTCGGCGTTGCAAGGTGGGTTCTCCCCCAAATTCCGTGTGCTTGCCAAACAGTGTCCGGCTTTCTTATCAATGTTGCGCTTCTTGGCTCCCACGCCCAATAATGGCCATATTCCACGCGTCGCACGAATGCGAAAAGCCAGGGTATCTTTTATGTTTTACCCCCTAGCTGTGCAAAATCTGCCTATAAGAGAGGCAAGAATCCAGATCCAAATCACACCATCTTCCTTCCGCGAGTATCGGAGCGCCTCTGACCAAAAAATCCATTCCATCATGGACCGTCGACGCGGATCCTCCTCTCGCGCTCCCAGCCCACTGCCAGGAGACTGGCGGAGATGTTCTGTCCCGCACAACGAGCTGGTGACGCTCCAAGCAAAGGGATATCTCCCTCCGGCCTTCATGGTCCCGGTTCGAGGTTGGCCACCTACCAAGGTGGGAAGCAAGCGGAGGCTACCCCAAGTCCCAACAAAGGGGAGCGGGTATGCTTCGTCCCCTATCTGATAAGGGGACTCGGATTTCCTATACATCCGTTCCTCCGCGGGCTCCTGGAGTTTTACGGACTCCAGCTCCATCACCTTATGCCCGCCGCTATCCTGCATATCGCGGGTTACGTAGCTCTTTGCGAGCTATTTCTGGGCATCGAGCCCCATTTTGCACTGTGGAAGAGGTTGTTCTGCCTCGTACCCCATTTTCACGAGGGTCCATATATCAAGTGGGCGGCGCCAAATATGGCGATTGCCGGACCGGATATCCATCCGAACCCCTAAGAAGGCGCCCAAGACCGCCTTCGAATGGTTTACATAGAAGACGCCCGCTGCGGACCTGCTCGATCGGCCTCCCGGAGTTCAAGATCGCTCCTCTGAAGAACGCCTCGCTTGGCGCCCACGGAGCTCTAACCGGAGGAAGACAAGAGCGCCCATTATTTGATGGGCCGGATAAGGTTATCGCCCATTCCGGTTGACCATGATTGGAGTCATGGCAACATGCATTACGCAGGGGGTGCAGCCACTACAATACAGGGGCCACCCCATGTGGGATTTCAGCGGGGAAGACGATGCCACCCGTCATGGCCGCAAAGGACCGGATTCGGCCGAGGATCTGGTGAAGATCCTGTCCGGCCTGTACAAGGGGGAGAAGGAGGACTTTCTCGATTTAACTCGTTGAATGGGTTCTCCATGAATAACCCTCGGCGTTGGGTTTAACACTTTAAGGGCCCGACCTATGCTTTCAAAGTTTAAGCTTTATATTATGTCTTCGACGCAGGAACTGCGTCGGATTGTGGAGGACATGATAAGTCCAGCTCCGCAACCCGAGGATCCAGAGAGGTCCCAGGATCCGGCCTCCGAAGAGGATCCGGACATACAGGTGGAGCTAATCGACGGGGTGTTCCACCAGCTCAGCATGGATAATGCTTTAGTCGCCATTACGGCTGACTACCCCGGACTATATCCAGCTTCCCAGGAGATTGTGACGGAAGTCCCGACACCATTATCTCTTCCTTGCTCATTTCTGACCTTCGCGTACGATGGTGTTTTGTAGGGAGCGCCTTCGAGGCGGGAAGCCGAGCCCGCGGCGGCTAACCAACAAAGGCCAGTCCGGACCAGTAGGCGGAAGAGGAGCGCGACACGGACTGAAACGTCGCCGCAAAGGTATAGCTCGTAGTTAATTATTTGGAGCAACGTTCCTAGGAAGCGTTTGAGTGCTCATGACTTTTGTAGGAGAAAAAGCACCCGCCGAACTGCGGGCGTAGAGGTTGCCAATCCAACCTCTACCAGCAAGGCTCCAGCACCTGGTCTGGAGGGGAGGCGAGCGCAAGGCGCGAGCCAGATACTCCTCCAACGGAGGATGCCGACAGACTGTCCGCCACCAAGTCTGAGGTGGAGAGTGCCATGAACCACAGGCGCCGCCGGACAATATTTCGTGGCGCGTGCTTCTCCCTTGAGGCATTGAATGCCTTTAACGCGGGGGATGCGCACCTCCGTGCTGCTCAAGATGGTTTTACCAGAGCCACGGAGCAGTATGTAAAGGACATACGGGTAAGAGAATTTAATAGTTGTATATGCCAATAGCCCCCGAGACTTAAAGTAGTTATATTAACTGATTTAAGGATCATTTGAAACGCGGGATCTTATGGAGAAGAATACCCAACTGTCTCAGGAGCTGCAGGAGTGCAAGGCCCAACTCGAGGCCGCACTTGCTGCCGCAGAGGAAACACAGAGACCCTCCCGTAACACATTATTTTAAAAGATAAGTGGTGTGCGGCGCGCGCAAGTCTAATAATGACGCTGCAGTGCTGCTGGACAAGATCCGGATAGGCAAGAACTCATCGCGCCACCAAGGCCGGCGAGAGGGTGCTGAATAGGGTGCAGCAGAAAGGAACAAGCTCCAGATGCCCACGCCCAGCTCGGAGAGGAGCTGAAGGTGTTCGGGCCGAGCTGTCCGCCCGCTAAGGAGACCGAGCGGCTTCGTCCCGACATCTATAGTAAGTGCTTGAGCGGACTGCTTTGAAAAGAAGAGTTCGGCGAGGAAGTCAATTGACAAAATATGTCTTGTAGGTATACTCACAGGTCGACCTGCGGAGGAGATGCCCGTATCAACGGGTGATCAACTTCCCGAGCTGTTGCAGCTGCTCGAACGAGTTCGGCAGGCAATGAGCGGCATCGTCCAGGCTTTATGGCCAGCCCTCTCCCTACCCGAGGGCCTTGGGGAGCTTGCAGAGAAGCTTCAGGGAGTGCGGCAGCGCTTCCGTTTATGGAAGATTTCAGCCTGCCGCCAAGGTGCCAGGGAGGCTTGGGCCATGGTGAAGACGCGGTACAAGAAGGCGGATCCTAACCACATGGCCGAGGTCGGACCTGTGGGGCCTGATGGGAAGGAGATCCCTGTGAGTTTAGTATACGTCCAAGTAGAGTTGGCCGCTAAATTTTCCCAACGGGACTGTAAATTAGATAGCCTGTTAGACGGGATTGAGGAGGAATACAGTCAATAGATTTGACAATGTATTTTAAAATGACATGTGAAATGCCTTCTAGCTGGATTGTAGATCGTTTGTCTTTGCCGACCTTTTTGCTTCAACCTCGGGACCCTAGAGTCCGGAGTGTGTCCGAATACCTTCTCGGTTAAGAAACAACCAGGGTATGCATGGAGACCAGGCGTAGGGGTCATTAGTGCTTTATCAGACAAGTGCCCAACTAGTTATGTTATATTACATGGTTTGTAAGAAACATCTTCCAGGGAGAATAGTTCCGTTAAGGGTTCCTTTCCTCGGGAGGCATGCCCTAAAGTGCATGTCCGACAAAAAAAGGTAAAAACATCCGGGGCAGATAAATAAGTAGGTTAAAATCATCTTTCAAGTCACCGATCAATATTCCCTTAAGAACGCTTAGCTGCTTCACCCACCAGGTACACATCCGGTGACCCGCAAGAATAATCGCAGAGGTGCTCCTTTACCTCCTGGCCGAACAATCGGGAACGTAGGGGTAAGCACAGGAGCCAGGCAACCCAGCTTGGCCAAAACTTAAGTCATGTCGATGCATATAGTGGTGAATAAAAGGTACATGTGGAAGCTTGACACATGTGCTGGGCATGAAGCCCTTATAATTAAGCTTCTGGTAAAGAAGCCCCCAAGTATAATGAGTGCGGAAGGCACATCAAGTGAATGCGAACAATGCGCAAGTAGGCCTTTAAGGGCTTTTTAGAAAAAGTGTTGAGAGAAGAAAGAGAAACAAAACACAGCTGCAATGTAAAAGTTTGGACGGGGGAAGGGGACGAACTTTTAGTCCGGCGCTAGGCATAGAATCTTCGGAGGCGGGCTGCGTTCCATGGGTTCGGCTTGAGCCGGTTGTCCGACGCATTTCGTAGACGGTACGCTCCGCCAGTCAGGACTTGATCGATGATGAAGGGGCCCTTCCATTTGGGCTTGAGTTTGTCCTTTTTCTTGTCCGGCAGGCGTAGAACTAGTTCGCCAACGTTGTAAGTCTTGGCCCGTACTTCTCTGCTTTGATATCTTTGAGCCTGCTGCTGATAGAATGCGCAACGAGCCTTGGCGACGTCGCGCTCTTCCTCCAATGTGTCCAAGCTGTCCTGCCGATCCAGCTCGGCTTCTCTTTCTTCGTACATGCGCACTCGAGGTGAGTCATGAATGATGTCACAGGGCAGAACTGCCTCTGCGCCGTATACCATAAAGAATGGTGTGAATCCGGTAGTACGGTTCGGCGTTGTCCGCAGCCCCCAGAGTACGGAGTCTAGCTCCTCTACCCAGTGCGTGTCAGATTTCGTAAGTGACCGCACTAGTCTGGGTTTGATGCCGCTCATTATTAGACCGTTCGCTCATTCCACTTGACCATTGGTTTGAGGATGATAGAGTGAAGCGTAATCGAGCTTAATGCCCATATTTTTGCACCATGATTTAACATCGTCGGTCGTGAAGTTCGTGCCATTATTAGTGATGATGCTGTGGGGGACACCATAACGGTGTACTACCCCGGAGATAAAGTCTATCACTGGTCCGGACTCTGCCGTTTTTACTGGCTTGGCCTCTATCCATTTGGTGAATTTATCCACCATGACCAATAGGTACCTTTGCTTGTGGGTTCCCCCTTTAAGGGGTCCAACCATGTCAAGCCCCTGCACATGAACGGCCGGGTAATGGGTATAGTTTTGAGGGCGATGGGTGGCATATGGCTCGATTAGCAAAGAGTCGACAACCGACGATCTTCGGACTAAATCACGAGCATTTGCCGGGCCGTCGGCCAATAAAATCTGACGGAATGCCTTTCCTACAAGGGCCCGAGCTGCTGCTGCAGGTGTCCGCCTAGTCCGCATGAATTTCGCCGAAGGTTTCGCCCTTCCTCTTGGAGATACATCTTTGAAGGACTCGGTTGTGCTTTTCTTATAGTGTTCTCCTCATGGACCTTGTAGGCTTTAGATCGCGGACTATGCAGCTGGCCTCATTTTGGTCTTCGGAAGTTCCTGCCAAGCAAGTAGGCTAGGAATGGCTCTGTCCACGGGCGATTACTGCCATTATGTCGTGGGCTGAAGGTGTTATTTCATCGGCTGAATCGCGGTTGTGTCGATTGCTCTGTCGGGTTGGTGTGGCTGCTTCCGGTTTGTTATTTCCGGCTCCTCTTCCCATAGTACGGATGGCTTAAACAGCCGCTCCAGAAGATGTTTGAGGACAGCGTCACATTTTGCGCCGATCGCGCCAATACGCCGCCGCTTGGTTATTATCCTCAGCTCGTGGTGGAATTCAAGTCCGCAAACCGAAATGACATTTTAGGACAACATTACAATATGCTGCCATTTTCGGATCTCGCATAAAAGTCTCCATTTACTTGGGATATTGCAAGGTTTGAATCCTCAAGACTCCAGCGTTGAATGCCCATGGAGATTGCCATCCGGAGGCCATGTAAAAGGGCCTTGTATTCGCCGCGTTGTTGGAGTCCGTGTACATTATCCGGCACGATTGGATCTGTGTCCCCGGTAGGGGACGCCAATACGATGCCAGCCCCAATCCGCCAACATTTTAGAGCCATCGAGGTGCATAATCCAATTGGAGTATGCGCCGTACTTTTAGGGAGTTCGCCGGTCCATTCAGCGACAAAGTCAGCCGAACTTGTGATTTTATAGCTCACGAGGTTTGTAAGTTATATCGAATGGTAAGAGCTCAATGGCCCATTTTGCAATCCTGCCCGTCGCGTCGCGTTGTTTATGATGTCGTTGAGGGCACTTCGAGGCCACCGTTATCGAACACTCTTGAAAGTAGTGTCGAAGCTTCCGGATGCCATGAACACCGTGATACGCTATCTTTTGATAGTGCGGTAACGGACATGCAGGGGTTAACACGGATACGTAGTACACTGGTTTTTGAAGAGGGAATTTATGCCCTTCTGTCTCTCGTTCAACGACGAGTACCACGCTTACAACTTGATGTGTTGCCGCGATGTATAACAACATTGGTTCGCCCAGGTTGGGCGCAGCCAGGACCGGATTTTTTGCCAATATGGCCTTTATTTCTTCGAGTCCGGCAGTGGCAACATCCGTCCACTCGAAGTGTTCGGTGCGCCTAAGGAGGCCATAGAGGGGCAATTCCTTTTCTCCTAAACGGGAGATAAAGCGGCTTAGAGCCGCCACGCATCCAGTCAATTTTTGTATTTGTTTGAGGTCTTTTGGAATATCTAGCTGAGACAGAGCTCGGATATTGGCTGGGTTTGATTCAATTCCTCTACCGGATACAATGAAGCCCAGGAGCTTTCCGGCTGGTACGCCGAAAACGCATTTTTCCGGATTCAGCTTGATGTCGTATGCTCTGAGGTTGTCGAATGTGAGCCTCAAGTCGTCTACTAGAGTTTCAACTTGTTTGGTTTTGATGACTACGTCGTCTACGTATGCCTCTACTGTTTTGCCGATCTGGGTGGCCAGACATGTTTGAATCATGCGCTGATATGTTGCGCCGGCGTTTTTAAGTCCGAAGGGCATCGTGTTGAAGCAGAATGGTCGATATGGAGTGATGAATGCCGTTGCGGCTTGCTCTGCTTCCGCCATCTTGATTTGATGGTAGCCGGAGTATGCGGCGAGGAAGCACAGTGAATCGTGTCCTGCGGTAGCATCGATTATCTGGTCGATACGGGGGAGGGAGAAGGGATCCTTTGGGCAGGCCTTGTTGAGGTCTTTAAAATCGGCACATAGGCGCCAGATTTGTCCTTCTTGGTACCATTACCAGGTTTGCTAGCCAATCCGGATGTTTGATATCTCCGATGAATCGGCTTCCAATAGTTTGGCTAGCTCTTCTCCCATTGCCTGCCTTTTGGGTTCGAAAATCGTCGAAGAGCCTGTTTGATCGGCTTGAATCCTTTTAGGATATTTAGGCTGTGTTACGCCAATCTGCGTGGGATTCCGGCATATCCGAAGGGTGCCAAAGTAAAATGTCCCAATTTTCCCGGCGAATTTCGCAAAGGCGGCGTCTACATCGTGGTTCAACTGCGTGCCCGATGGAAGCCATCTTTGTCGGGTCTGTTGGATGGACCTGGAATTTTATTATTTCGTCCGCTGGTTTAAAGGAGGTGGACTTGGATCTCTTATCGAGTATCACATCGTCTCTATTCACGAGAGCGTAGCGCGATAAGTTCTTCTCGCCGCTAGGGCTTTGGATAGTGCCTCCGTGGCTAATGCGGCTGTCTTATTCTCGGCGCGGAGTGCTATGTCCGGATCACTAACGAGAGTGATTATTCCGCCGGGCCCAGGCATTTTGAGCTTCATGTACCCGTAATGGGGTACGGCTTGAAAAATTGGGAATGCCTCTCGTCCTAATATAGCGTGATATCCGCTGTTGAACGGGGCCACTTGGAACGTGACTTCTTCGGATCTGTAATTGTCCGGCAAGCCGAACACCACATCAAGTGTGATTTTTCTGGTGCAGCACGCTTCCCGGCTAGGGATTATTCCTCTGAAGGTTGTGCTACTTCGCTCAATGCGGCTCCATCTATTTCCATTTTTGAAGAGTTTCCTCGAGATGAGGTTTAATCACTGCCGCCATCCATGAGGACCTTTGTAAGTCGAAAGTCGTCCACTATTGGACTAAGTACCAATGCGGCTGGTGCTCGGGCTGTTCGGAATTTAGGTTTGTCGCTGGCGTTGAAGGTGATGGCTGTGTCGCTCCATGGATTTGTTGTTGCTACTTGGTAGACTTCGGCGAGGCTGCGGATTGTTTGTTTCCGCATATTATTTGATGTGAAGGTCTCGAAGATTGTTGAAACCGTACCGGTATTGTTGGAGTGGTTTTCCGGGGCTAGAAGCTTCTCGCCACTTTTGGCCACCTACCGTAATATCCAACATGCTCGAAGGCTATGTGTTGGGGTGACGCCCTCTGTACTGTGAATTTTACAGGGTCCGCTAAGCCACCCCTCCAATACAGTTCCATGGCCTTTATGGGGTTTTTGCTTTTTGGTTTTTGTATCTGGTGCCTGAGTGTAATGCACCCTTTTGTTGCGGACTAGGGTTGGGGCCGGATTGTCCCAAAACTTACTTTCGGTTTTCCGGAAACTCTCCATCGCACAGTACTTTCGTACTATGGACGCCAGGTTGGCGAAGTGTGTAATTTCACGACGGCTGACGGCGTTCAAGATTCCCTCGTCCGTGCAATTATTGCAAAAGATTGAGATTGCGTTTTCCTCTCGACATTCCTTTATCCTGTCCATCACCAGGAGGAATCTGGCCCAGTAATGATGTACTGTTTCAGCGGGCTCTTGCCGGATTAGAGATAGATCGCATATGTCTGGGCGGGCGGGTGGAATTAAGTCCGGAACCCTACCCGTCTCAAGGCTCAAAGGCCGAGAAGTTTCGAAATTTTGAAGCTTGGATTGTTGGACATTGTTCAACGAGTCCGGTCCGATGCCTGACTTGAAGTTCAGTGCTTGATCGAAGTCCGTCCCTCCACGGGAATCCGGCATGGAGGGTTCGGCAGCCCGGACATGACTAGTTTTCAATACGGGAGAAGAGTCGCCGCATTGTTCCTCTACCACTGCAACATGGTGGGTGACCTGGGGAGAGTTAATCTCTCTCAGATCGGTTTTAAGCCCAATCTGATTGTAGTCCAGAAGCGACTCCTGCGGCGATGCGATCCAAGAGCTCGCTCTACGATGAGAGCTCTCTTCGATCGAGCCGCTTATTAATTCCGAGCTGACGTGAAGATTGCTTTCGACGACTTGAGAGGTCATTGTCGAAGCGGCGGCCGGACAGGCGATCATAAGAAAACCACCTAGCCGGATCGTTTGGCCGGCAGCCAAGGCTCCTTTGGCGAAAATACCGTCCTTGAAAACAGGAGGAGGCATCCTTCCTATCTGTGACGACACAGAGGAACTCTCAATGAAAGCACCAATGTCGGCGTCAAAACCGGCGGATCTCGGGTAGGGGGTCCCGAACTGTGCGTCTAGGCGGATGGTAACAGGAGACAAGGGACACGATGTTTTTACCCAGGTTCGGGCCCTCTCGATGGAGGTAAAACCCTACTCCTGCTTGATTGATATTGATGATATGGGTAGTACAAGAGTGGATCTACCACGAGATCAAGGAGGCTAAACCCTAGAAGCTAGCCTATGGTATGATTGTTGTAATGGTTGTTGTCCTACGGACTAAAACCCTCCGGTTTATATAGACACCGGAGAGGGCTAGGGTTACACAGAGTCGGTTACAATGGTAGGAGTTCTATATATCCGTATCGCCAAGCTTGCCTTCCACGCCAAGGAAAGTCCCATCCGGACACGGGTCGGGGTCTTCAATCTTGTATCTTCGTAGTCTTGGAGTTCGGCGGACAATGATAGTTCGGCTATCCGAACACCCCCTAGTCCAGGACTCCCTCAGTAGGCATCATAAATATTGCACCACATAATAGCATGGCACGATAGTTATCCTGTACGACACTGGTACGATGTTCCGGCAATTTGTAATCCTATTCGACACTCGTATGATGATTAGGTAATCTTCTTAATTATAGATCACATATGGTTTGGGAGAAGGGAATGTGTGTCATAATCTCCTTATCGCACACGCTTGGCACTCATGAACTGTTTGTGATGGAGTGTGCATCATAAACGTTGCACCAGATAATAGTGTGTGTAATTGTAATGCCACCACACACGAGTAACAAGGATGGAGCATTTGGGATATTCGATATATCACAAACAGTGTGTGAAGAATCACGTTTGGGATAGATGCAGGTATCGCATATGCTTTGTACTGGAAAACATATGCATTCCTACTCCATATTGATGACCCACAAGTATAGGGGATCAATCGTGGTCCTTTCGATAAGTAAGCATGTTGAACCCGACGAGGAGCAGAAGGAAATGACAAGCGGTTTTCAGCAAGGTAATGTCTGCAAGCACTGAAATTGTAGGTAACAAGTTGTTTGATAGCAAGATAATTTATAATGAGCAAGTAAAGGTAATGGTAACAAAAGTGTAGCATGGTAGGCCAATCCTTTTGAGGCAAAGGACGTGCCAAAACAATCTCTTATGATAAGCAAAGTGTTCTTAAGGGTACACGGGAATTTCATCTAGTCACTTTCATCATGTTGGTTTGGTTCATGTTCGCTACTTTGATAATTTGATATTTGGGTGGACTTGTGCTTAGGTGTTGTTCTTATTTGAACAAACCTTCTACCTATGATTAACCTCCTCGCAAGCATCCACAACTTTGAGAAAAGTATTAAGAATAAATCTACCCATAACATTATGAAAGTGCGTTATATCGACTAGAGGGGGGGTGAATAGGCGAATTTTACAAATTCGTCACTGAGAAAATTCTAAGTGAGGAATTCCCTAAGCAAGGAAACACCAGCAGCGGAATAAGTACTCAGGTACAAGCATAACAGAGCAATAGCATAGTCATCATGGTGAAATCACTAGTGCAGGATGCTGCTAACGCGACACTACGATCAGAGACCCTTTAACGAAACTGTGTGCGATGCATTAATCACAAACGGTGGTGTAAAAAACCATCAAAAAAGGTGCAAAACGTTTGCGATGATGGATGAATCAAACAAGGTTCAGATATTAGTTCCGTGTGTGATGCAGGGCACACGCTTCAGTGCAATCAACTGTTTGCGATGAGGTTCAACAAAATAAATGGGCAACCAGATGAAGGTGGGTGCGATATACAGCATAAAGTTCACTAGGATGAACTGTTTGTGATTAGGCAACACAAAAGAAACGGTCATTATAACATAAACAGTTCAATATAACAAGATGTGTGTGATGCGCGACAAACATGTCTGTTATCAGAAATGTGTGGAAAGACCGATAATAACATAGACAATTGCTGCTAATAAGACGCGTGTGTGTTGCGCGATGGGATTGCATATAGAACAACAATATATATATGAGAAGGTAATGCATGTACAACACAAGGCATCATCACAGCCACCTATGCATACACTTATAATGACATGGTTGCATAACCAAATTAAACATCCACTTAGATAGGTGGCTACTACAACCATGGCGTTTGCACACACCAAAGTAAACTATTACATGCATAATTACGTAGGTGGCTACGACACCATGACATTTCCACACACCAAAGTAAACTATATATTACATGCATGATTAACTAGCATAAACGATCATCTGACCATCATCTACTTCTTGTGACGCTTGCTCTGCTTGTGGCTCGATCTAGGCTCGTCGATTTGGGTAACGAGGCACTTCCTCATGTCAACGATCCGCCTGTGCATCTCGTAGCCTGTGTACACGCTCTTGGCCACGAACCTAAGGTGAGGTTCATCCAGTTGCCGCATCCGGCCCTGTGCCAGGATACGGGACTTGTTCTCTAGTCATACTGCTTCATCTTTTCATAGTAGGGGTCGATGATGGCCGAGGCGAGTTCAACCAGGGAGTCCTTCGTGCTTCCCCAGACCCTGTAGTGCTCACGGATTTCGACAAGGTTCTTTTAGTCCAAGCCCGTAACCCTGAGCCCTTTTACATCGTCGGTGGTTTCCACCGTAGTGAACTTGTAGTCGGTGCTGTTGACAAACCTGGCAAAACGCACGCAAGGCTCTATGACCATGCAGTAGTGGTAGATGAGGACATGATGGTGCACACACAACTAGGCGATGGCAACCTTCCGATCTTTGCTAGTAAGACCGGCAGTGTACTGGAGGTTGACGCCGAGCACCTTGTACTTGTCTCCAGCAAGCAACTGCTCAACGGTGTTGATGTAGTCATCCCCCACGGCCGGGTCGATGGTGTACACCGCGGAGAGATCCGTCTCCCTCGTGTAGGTCTCCACTTTATGCTTGCCGAACTCCATTGGTGTGCCGCTAGACATCCCCTCTCTATGTGTCGTCATGGTTGTGCTTGTTGTGTTGTGGGGCGTGATCGAAAGGTTGAAGAGACTAAGGTTATAATGGCTGCGGGAATTAATGGGAAGCCAGACGGCCTGGAATATCGGCACGCTCTAATGGCGGTTCTAATTTTCAGCGCGTAACTCCGTCGTGCCGCACGTAACTGCATTGCGTGGTAACACGCGCAGCTCAACCGCAAGCATATGGGGCCCCCGACGTGATCATGCGCAAGCCCAACTGCTGGTACAGCGCGCACGGAGGGACGCGAGCAGAGCGCTCCACGGTCGCCTCAACGGCGAGCAACCATATATATGCATATATCAGTTGAACACGCAAGGAAAAGATGTCCACAAGCCAAGCGCGCCGAAGGACGCGAGCAGAGCGTGCCTGGGCGCCTAACGGCGAGCACAGTGTGCTGCGGCGCCTAACGGCGAGCAGAGTTTGCCGAGGGATGCGAGCAGAGGCCGGCACAGTGATACGTGGAAAATAAGATGAACTGTGTGAGCGATTTCGGAGATATCAAGCACGAATAAGACTAGAGTTGCGTGTGCGATACATGGCATACAGTTGATCCATCCTAGCTGTTTCCGATGGAATAAGCCATGTGTGTTATGGGCAAACGCTTGCTGGTATATAACCTCAAATTTAACCAACAAAATGTTAATGCATGTTACAAAAATTATATAACTGGAAACTATGTTCATATACGAATCCAACAATATAATCTTGAGTGACATGCAGTCATTTTTTAAATCCTACTTATAAATTAGGATGGGAGAATAGTAGGTAATTAAATTGCAAACTTTTTTTTATTAAATGTATGTGTACGTGTTCTTTCGTCCTCCTCTCGTGCGTCTTGTCACCCCGCTGCCGCAGACAGTTCGAGCGCACGCTTGAGCTGCGCGCGGGGGCGTTCTTTTGGCCAAACGGTGATGAGCCCATTCCCACGCAACCCCGCAGGTTCCCGCGCAAGCTTCCCGCCTGACTCAGTGAAATCCCCCAAAATCCCACTGCTTACCAGCCTACTATATAAACCCTCACGGCCGGCGAGTCATGCGTCGCATTTTCCCCTCCCTTCCTGTAGCTTATTTCATCTGCTTCTCCCACAATCGACAATGGCACCGGTCCGTCGTTGTCGCTCAGCCACTCCACCGTCATCAGAGCACAACTCCAGCTGGGTGGCTACACCGTGGCGGTGGCGCAGTACCCGGCGTAGTGTATTGCACGTGGCGTCCCTGTTGGGTGTCCGCGGAACACCCACCACACGCTTGGTCGCCGGTGCCCGTCGGCAGCTATTGCCGCCACAGCACCGTGGAATGCCAGGGCCATCGCACGCTCCGCCACCGCGGCCCAAAGGTGGGAGGTGGCCGTCATGGCCACCACCCCACTGCCGGCCACCATGGCCATCACCCGCTCCGCCATCGCGGCCCGAAGGCAGGAGGTGGTGGTCGTGGCCGCCACCCCATCAACGGCCGCCGTGGCTGCCAGCCCATCGTCGACCACTGGGATCATCACCCACTCCACCACCACTGCCCGAAGGAGGGAGGTGGAGGTGGAGGCTCACACGTGTGGTTGCGACCTTGCGTGCTACATCGAGTTCCTGCGGGAGGAGGAGGAGCGCCTCGTCGAGCAGGCAATGAGCCTTAACGCCGCCATGGCCGCGGCACAAGCTGACGCATAGGCGAGGAATCAAGAGATCTACTAGCCCGACTGCTTAGAGAGGGGTTGTTTGGAGAGGCAGAGGGCGTTCGAGGTGAGCATCGCTGAACATGCAGCAGCGGCAGGAACCGTATTGTAGTTGTCCAGCTCGTCGGTAGGCTCCTCTTCCTCTTACTGAGCGCGCTCGGCAGAGGACAGGCTGCCGGAAGTAGTACAAAGCCCCTCCATAGTAGTAGTATTTAGGGGCTATTTTGTTTAGTTCATCTGACTATAGATGTGGTGGAACTGTACAACGTACTTAAAATTAGCTAGTATATATAGTTGAACTAGCTATTTAAGTACATGGTTGGCAACAATTGGGGAAAAGTTTGGTCGGTTCAGCTGTCGAGTTGAACTGTTTGTATAAATTAAGAATGACTACTTAATCTATGAATAAAATCTATGCTTAATTACTGAATTTTAGTTGCAAAAATTAGATAGTGCTAGTGATTTTTAGCTGCATATTTTGACAAATCGCAGTGTTACAAGGATTGAAAAATGGCAATGTTACTAGATCAACACATGTCAATCTTTCCAATTTGACAAATGGCAATATACCCAATATGACATATGCAAATCTTACCAAATTGTCTGTACGTGGTTGCACATGGGTCATCCGAAAAAACCGTTTGCGTTGAAGGGAGGTACGAATCATGCTTGCCAAATTTCTCTTGGCTTAGTGCCGAAGTCTCGCTTTGCATACCTTATTCAATCTGAATCTTTTGCATTGAACAGATGCACAAATCCTACACAGTGAATTTTCCCTTGGCATACTGCGGAAGACCATAACTCTCACTTTGCATACATGTGTTCTATCTAAAACGTTTGCAATGAAGAGCTACACAAATCCTACTCGGCACATTTCCCCTGGCTTACTGGGGAAGCTGTCGGTTTATTTCAAAATGCCTTTGTTGACTGTTATTCGAGTGCGCCTTCTCCCAAAATGGACACGAAAATTACCACAACATGTCGGGTACCATTCCATGATAGCATGCCAAGTTTCATGAATTTCATAAGAGTTTTGGATTTACTAGAATTTAAAAACAAAGTATCTCAACGTTTTGCCGGCAATCAACAGTGCTCTAGTGTTTGAAATTCACTCACATTTCTAGCATGGGACCTAAGCATGCACCCAAGGACAAAGATTTGATTTTCCAACTGATTTATATGCACTAGAGCATGTGCATGTAGTTCAAATTTGAATTATGCACATAAAATGCCTAGAAAGCCTAGTTAATGTATAAAATGTCCAAACGAACCCCGAAAAATTCCAATATTAAACATAACACTCCTGTTGTTCTATGTTGACACTAGAAATTTTTTCAAAGCAATAATAGGCAACGGGTATCGTTTCGTCCCCAAAGGTGGCACGTTCCGTACCGAAACCATCAGGCTTGTTGTGAGAAGCTCCGGCTTGTGAGAAGCTTATACCCAAACCTGCTCCAAATGGGACAAAAAATTTAACACGGCATGTCGGGTGCGATTCCATGATTGGATGCCAAGTTTCATGAATTTCAGACGAGTTTTGGATTTACTAGAATCTAAAACCTAGGCATCTCAATGTTTGCGGCCGAGTGACGGTGGCAGGGTGTTTGGCATTCATTCCCATTTCTTGCATGGGACCTAAGCATGCAACCAAGGACACAGATTTTAATTTTTAACCAATTTATATACATTAGAGCATGTGCATGTAGTTCAGATTTGAATTATGCACATAAATGCATTGAAAACTCAATTAATGCATAAAAATGTCCTAGCAAACCTCAAAAAATTCTAAAATTTAACACATCACTCCTGTTGTTCTATGTTGACACTAGACAAAAAATTGAAATCAAGAAGAGGCAACGGCTAAAGTTCCGTCCAAAAAGGTGCGTTCCCTACGGGAACCATCACGCTTGTTGTGAGAAGCTCTGGTTTGTGAGAAGCTTATACCCAAACATGCCCCAAATGGGACACAAAATTTACCAGAGCATGTTGATTCCGCTCCATGATAGCATTGCCATGTTCAATGAATTTCAGATGAGTTTTGGATTTACTAGAATTGAAAAACCAGGTATCTCAATGTTTGTGACCGAGTGACGGTGGCAGGGTGTTTGACATTCATTCCCATTTCTTACATGGGACCTAAGCATGCAACCAAGGACACATATTTGAATTTTCAACCAATTTATATGGATTAGAGCATGTGCATGTAGTTTAAATTTGAATTATGCACATAAATGCATTGAAAACTCAATTAATGCATAAAAATGTCCAAACGAACCCCGAAAAATTCCAAAATTTAACACAACACTCCTGTTGTTCTATGTTGACACTAGAGAAGAAATTGAAATCAAGAATAGGCAACGGATATCGTTTCATCCAGAAAGGTGAAACATTCCCTGCCGTAACCATGAGGCTCGTTGCGAGAAGGTCTAGTTTGTGAGAAGCTTATACCCCAACCTGCCCCAAATGGGACAATATTTTTACCACTACATGTTGATGCTGTTCCATGATAGCATGTCAAGGTTGATGAATTTCACATGAGTTTTCGATTTATGTATCTCAATGTTACCGGCCGAGCGACGGTGGCAAAGGTGTTTGATATTCATTCCCATTTCTTGCATGCGACCTAAGCTTGCAACCAAGGACACATATTTGATTTTGCAACCCGTTTATATGCACTGGAGCATGTGCATGTTGTTCAAATTTGAATTATGCACATGAATGCAAAAAAAAACTCACTTAATGTATAAAAATGACCACGCAAACTCCAAAAATCCCCAAAAATTGCACATCACTCCTGTTGTTCTATGTTGACATGAGAAATCTATTGAAAGTAAGAAGAGGCAACAGATATCGTTTCGTCCCCCAAGGTGGCACGTTCCCTACCGAAACCATCATGCTTGTTGTGAGAGAAGCTCTGGTTTGTGAGAAGCTTATACCATAACCTACCCCAAATGGGACAATATTTTGTTACCCCAGCATGGTGATGCCGTTCCATGATAGCATGCCAATGTTCACAAATTTCAGACGAGTTTTGTATTTACTAGAATTACAAAAGCAAGCACCTCAACGTTTGCCGGAGAGCCACAGTGCCGTCGTGTTTGAAATTCATCCCCATTTCTTGAATGGGATGTAAGCATCATCCCATGGACACATATATCATTTTACAACCCATTTTGGTGCACCGGAGCTTGTGCATGTAGTTTAATTTTGAATTGTGCAGCTGAAATGCCTAGAAAACCAAGTTATTGTATGAAAATGTCCAAACGAACACTGAATAATTCCAATTTTTTTGATGACACACCTATAGTTGCATGTTCACTGCAGATAGAAGTTCTAGCAATTCAAACACCATCCTTTGCAGCTGTGACCCCATTATGTAATTCAAATCAAGACGAAAAATCAAGTAGATCGCACACAGTTTATTATCACCAACCGTGTGAGATGCAGTGCAAAATTTCTTGGAGCACCATCGTGTATATTACGCATACGGCTTATGCGAGAAGGTGCATCGGCTATGGTGTGGGTGTGCTGGAGTCTCCTTTGTCAACCCAAATTATGCAATGACTTGGATGAGCACTGAACCAGGGAAATTGGAACCAAAAATTTAGATGTTCAAACTCATCACACACGGGTTAAGCTATCTGAATCGTTTTGTGACGTTCAAACTCATCACACATAGTTCTAAATAAGGGACCGTGTCTGATGACACTTTGCGCGCCAGTTTTTTCGCTGAACCAATTCAAAAAATTTGGCTTACGCGGAAATATCTACCTCCCCGCCTCCCCCTTAGGAAAAGGCACATTTCCCCTGTTTCCGCCTTCCTTTCCAAGTTGAAACTTTTAGTCCTTGCTTGCAGCGCCACCCCCTCACCGGCGACCCTCCTTCACGCTGCTCGGCCTTGTCTATCCATGCAGGTAATCCACACCAGACCCCATCCTCCTCCTCCTTCCACATCCCACATGCCCTGACCGCTGGCGCGACACCTTCCACCCAAATCACCGACCCCTCCACCAAATAAGTACCGCTCTAAGCCATGGAGAAGCAAATTGCGGTCGAACGCGTGGATGAGGTCGCGATGGCTACCATTCGTGCCGACCCCCAGCTCCTGGAGGATCACCTCACCGTCGAGGCCACCGTCGATGCCTTGCACGTCGACGCCGTGCACGTCGACGCCGCTACGCGGTTGGCTGCAAGGCCACCCTCGGTGCCTTCGACAAAGAGTACGAGGTGTTTTCTCAGTTTGCACGTGCTTACCTCAACTCGATAGCCAGCAGGTTGGTGCCCAGAGCGGCTTAGGCAACTCACCACTATGACGAGGGCACCCACGATGCGGAGGCCTCACCCTCTTCCGTGTCCAAGGAGCCAATCATCATCGATATCTCTGACAATGAGGAGTAGCTTGTCTTATTAGCTCACTATAAGGACACATGTTCACTTTGCTAGCTACCGCCTTTCCTTAACAAATTCTAGTGAATTATGCTATCTACTTTTACCATGCAACCTGTTGCTCTAGTGTATATGTTCTATATGTCGTGCAATGTGGTGCTCACTTATTAACTGTTTGGTTAATTAGTTGTCTTGTTCAGTTAACTATTTGGTTCAATTCTGCAACTGTGATGTTCAATTCTTCAGGGTGCAATTTTGTATTGTCTTCCATGTGAGAAATAAATCGAATTTTTCTTTACAAAATACATGAGAAACAAACGACAATTCCTATATTTCCAAGTTGTCAAGCATGCTTGGTTTGGTTAACTATTTGATCTTCTAGTATGTTATACATTGTGCAATGTGATGCTCACTTAACATTTGGTCCATTTGTTGTGGTATCTAGTTAACTGTTTGTTTCCATTCTACAAACGATGTTCAATTGTTGTGGGTGCATTCTGTTATTGTATACCATGTGAGAAATAAATCAAATTTGGTTGTACTAAATACATGAGAAACAAATACAATTGCTATATTTCCAAGTTGTTAAGCATGCTTGGTTTGGTTAACTATCTGATCTTCTATTAGGAGTATGTTATATTGTGCAATGTGGTGCTCAATTAATTTTTGGTTCATTTGTTGTGGTGTACAGTTAACTGCTTGGTTCAATTCTACAATGCAATGTCCAATTGTTGTCGGTAGAATTTTGTGTTGTTGTGCATGTGAGGAATAATCGAATTTGGCTGCACTTAATACATGGGAGACATATACAATTGCTATATTTCCTAGTTCTTAATGATGCTTGGTTTGGATAAATGGGTTTTCCATGTGGCTTGAATTAATCCGATGAATCTGCAATGTGCTTATTTTTCATAAACATATTTTACTAATAGCATGCGAACCCTCACTTAGCCAGATCACTAACTACCTTATATGTGTTGTAGGGAAACAATGGGAAGCACTGAGGTCTACAATCGAGATTTGCACATGCATGGTCCTTTGTCTAATAGCACATTATTGTGCAATTGCAGGAACCATTCTAATACTTAGGTTTTAAACAATTTGGTCTTGCACATGTACGTCCTGCTGTCAGAGGTTTTGACACACTGTTCGACCCTTTTTGCATATGGGGAAATGAGTTGTCTAAGAATATCAGTCAAGTGAAGAAACTCAGAAAGATTGTTAGGATAAAGAAATTAGCGACAAAAAATAACAAAATCTTTGTCTGCACAATGAAGAAGACATCAGTTCACTACAGGATGGTACTAACTATTGTACCTTGCCTTTTTATTCCTTTGCCCCATTTCCAATATGGAGAAGATATTTATGCACATCCTTGTTTTCAGGCCTCTCAAACCACCTGTATGTTTAGGAGGCGAGGAAGGTATTCATACTACACCCACGGTTCAATATTGAAGTGTTCCTGAAGAGGACGGAGGATGGACGGTCAATCCACGGGAACTGGCCTAAAGTTGCAAAGACCTTCAACATCAATGAAGGCTCAATATTCACCTTCTGCTTCAGCAGTTTTCCAGATGAGATACATCTGTCTATGTACCGTCTATGATGCTAATTTCGAAAGGTTATAAATGTTGCATGTGAAAGTTGGTGATGGTGCAGTTGTGTAATGGGGTAGTTGAGTGCTGAAGTTATAGGCCACCAGGCGCAAATGTTTTCCACATAAAAACTGTGTATGATGAACAGCCTATGCCTCACAGTTTCTTCCACGCACCATGTGCGATGCATTCAATAATGCAAATGATAAAATTGTTAATACTGTGTGCAATGGAAGCACTATCACAAACGTTTTAACAGGGAAAATTGTGTGTGATGTACCTACGAACAGAAACGTTTTCCTTGGAGCGACTGTGTGGGATGTATATATGAACGGAAACATTTACCGGGGACTGACTGTGTGGGATGAACTTACGACCGGAAATGATTTCGCCTGTATAATTGTTTTTTAGCACTACTATATGTATAACCGTATTTGATCGCTCGCCGGTCGCTCATGACCTCATTTTGTCGAGCATGTGTGCCAGGAGAGTATATCCCAATGGTTTTTTGGGTCGTGTGGGAAGGACCCCCTATTGCAGTCACTCACTAGGAGACAGTTCCAAATGTCGTCGCGGAAAGGGGTTAAAAACCGTTTGTATAGCACCGACGCGTACCAATGAATGGAACATACACCAAGTAAATAAAATGTGAAAACAGGATAAGCAAGTTGAAGACAAAGTGACTGAAGAAATAGGGTTGAGGAAATTGAGAATGTCTTCAGTCAAAGTCTTCAAACAGTAATGACCAGGTTCATCAACACATGAATGAAGAAATGAAAGGGTTGAGGAGATAGAACCAGTAGCTTGGTGAAGACGGCGTTTGGTAGACCAGTTCCAACTGCTGTGATAGTTGTATGTTTGGTTGGAGCGGCTGGGTATTTAATCCCGATGACACACGGTCCTGGACACACAGTCCTCACCATATTCTCCTTGAGCTAAAATCACACAGACCTCACCCAATCACTCGTGGTAATCTTCAGGTGACTTCCAAACCTTCACAGACTTGGTCACTTGGCGATCCACAATTCCTCTTGGACGCTCTCGACCATGATGCCTAACCGTCTGGAGGATGCACAGTTCTCAAAGGTAACAAGGATCAGTTCCACATAGGAACAATCTCTTCAGTGATGCTTAATCACTTTGGGTTGTAGGTGTTTGGGTTTTGGGTTTTCCTCACTCGATGATTTTCGCTCAAAGTCCTCGGAGGATGGGATGCTCTCAATGACAAGTATCAGTTTCTCTCGAAGCAGCCAACTAGCTAGTGGTTGTAGGGGGCGGCTATTTATAGCCTAGGGAGCAGCCTGACATGACAAGACATAAATGCCCTTCATTGATATGACCGTTAGGTGGGTAGGATATTTTGGACAGCTTGCGCGTGGCACAACAATGGTCAGAAATTTGATCTCTCAAATTCCTCAGGGCTATCATGTTCCTCACATGTAGGCAATCTGCATAGGAAAATTTCTAACTCCTGAGTCAGAACAAAATCTTCAGAGAACAGAAGATCTTTGTCTCTATCATTGAGGAAATTGACTGAACCGTATGATATTTCCAATGGCTTCACTCGAAAGGATTGGGTAGGTGTAGGCTTTGAGATGAGCATCACTTGGAAAGTGTTTCCTTAGTTTTACCTCGACCCCCTTTAAGAGTACAACGTTTCCTATGACTCAAGAAAGAGAAAATGAAACTACGAAAATAAAAGTCTTCATGCTTCATAGTGCTCGCATGAATATCCAAGTCTTCAATGTCACACCAATTTCATCAGTTTCAAAGTCTTCAAGAAAACCAAAGTCTTCAAATGACGACATTCATTTTTAGGGTTCGACTTTCATCATAAATATCAAACTCCTCATCGACTTATAGGGCCTGTATACACTCCAAACATATTAGTCCCTTAACCTTTAAGTCTTCAGTACACCAAAATCACTAAGGGGCACTAGATGCACTTACAATCTCCCCCTTTTTGGTGATTGATGACAAATAGGTTAAGTTTTCAACGGGGATAATAATATGAAGTTTAAATACTAATATTGAGAAATTTTATTGCAAGGTATAGAAGAATTCCCCCTGAAGATGTGCATATTTGAGGAATTTGCTTTGATTGCAAATGCACATTGTAGAGTAATATCATGGAGATCTCCCCCTATATCTTGTAATTCATACACGCATTTGACATATGATATGAAGAATTTGAAATGCATGATGAAATATGGTGTGTGACGAAATTCAACATGCGTGCATTAAGGTACTTGAGGAAATAAGCATGCAGAAAGCAATCAAAAGTATCAGTGCACCATAGGACTTAAGTGTACAACTCAGCGAAGCAAACACCTCAGAAGAGCAAGAGTTGTAACTTAACCAAAAAAACGCCCGTATAAGAAACCCGCTTGAAGACTAACTCAAATTTCTCCCCCTTTGTCATCAACTGACCAAAAGGGACGAAAAATGAGGACTAACGCCCATGAAGAATAAAATCATGATGTCGATGG
The DNA here is from genome assembly GCA_021437245.1 of Aegilops speltoides. Classification (NCBI taxonomy): domain Eukaryota; kingdom Viridiplantae; phylum Streptophyta; class Magnoliopsida; order Poales; family Poaceae; genus Aegilops; species Aegilops speltoides. Next base: position 234,702,697 of record CM038143.1, read on the forward strand.
AGGAGCGCCAGCGTTGTTGGGGTCGTCTGTTGAGGTAGAGCCTGCTGTAGTGTCATACAAATCTTCAGCTTCATCTGTCTCGCGGGATGAAGAATATGAACTAGTGACCAACTGAGGAACTTTGACTTTCTTGAATTTCTTCAAAGGTGGTTGAGACCAGTCAAAGTCCTGTTGGAAGCCCATCTGCTTGAGATCTTCGTCACTGTATAGAGGAGACAGAATAGCCAAAGTGTGGTCAAAGACTTCATGTAGGTAGTAGTGATTCGTCTTCATAATGTTGTGTGTGATAGTCATGTTCTGAAGAATAGCACCAAACTGATGCTTGACCCACTTGTGATTGCGATCAACCTTCTAGTGAAGACTTAGAAGAAGATCACGATCAATCATCACTCGTGGAGCAGCGGCTTGAGGAACTAGCTTTGAAGCTTTTGCGGCAGAATCTTGGGTAGCAGATGAAGGAAATATGCCCTAGAGGCAATAATAAAGTTATTATTTATTTCCTTATTTCATGATAAATGTTTATTATTCATGCTAGAATTGTATTAACCGGAAACATGATACATGTGTGAATACATAGACAAACATATAGTCACTAGTATGCCTCTACTTGGCTAGCTCATTAATCAAAGATGGTTATGTTTCCTAACCATAGACATGTGTTGTCATTTGATTAAATGGGATCACATCATTAGGAGAATGATGTGATTGACATGACCCATCCCGTTAGCTTAGCACTTGATCGTTTAGTATTCTGCTATTGCTTTCTTCATGACTTATACATGTTCCTGTAACTATGAGAATTGTGTAACTCCCGTTTACCGGAGGAACACCTTGGGTACTACCAAACGTCACAACGTAACTGGGTGATTATAAAGGAGTACTACAGGTGTTTCCGAAGGTACATGTTGAGTTGGCATAATTCGAGATTAGGATTTGTCACTCCGATTGTCGGAGAGGTATCTCTGGGCCCTCTTGGTAATACTCATCACCTAAGCCTTGCAAGCATGTAACTAATGAGTTATTTATGAGATGACGTATTACGGAACGAGTAAAGAGACTTGCCGGTAACGAGATTGAACTAGGTATTGGATATCGACGATCAAATCTCGGGCAAGTAACATACCGATGACAAAGGGAACAACGTATGTTGTTGTGCGGTTTGACCGATAAAGATCTTCGTAGAATATGTAGGAACCAATATGGGCATCCAGGTCCTACTATTGGTTATTGACCAGAGACGTGTCTCGGTCATGTCTACATTGTTCTCGAACCGTAGGGTCCGCACGCTTAAGGTTTCGGTGAAAGTTATGTTATGAGTTTATGTATTTTGATGTACCGAAGTTTGTCCGGAGTCCCAGATGTGATCACGGACATGACGAGGAGCCTCGAAACGGTCGAGACATAAAAATTGATATATTGGACGGATATATTTGGACACCGGAAAGGTTCTGGGAGAGTTTGGGAATATACCGGAGCTCCGGGAGGTTACCGGAACCCCCTCGGTAAGTATATGGGCCTTATTGGGCCCTATTAGAATGGAGGGTGTAACACCCCGGATGTATCTTTCCATATTTGTAACTCCAACTCTTGCCATTTTCGGATATGTGCTATGATATTCCCTCCGTGGTTGGGTTTTGTTTTCGTTTTGCCTTTTGTCCATGTCATGCATCTCATATCATGTCATCATGTGCATCTCATTTGCATACGTGTTCGTCTCATGATTCCGAACATATTCCCGTTGTCCGCTTTTGCAATCCGACACTCCTTTGTTCCCGGCGCCCCTCTTGTTCTTTTTCCGTAAAGGGTGTTGAACATTCTCGGAATGGACCGAGCCTTGCCAAGTGGCCCTGGTATAGCACCGGTAGACCACCTGTCAAGTTTCGGGTCATTTGGAGTTCGTTTGGTACTCCAACGGTTAATCGCACCCTCGCAAAGGCCTCTTTTGAGTTGCAGCCCAACACCCCTCCAAAACAGCCCAATAACCCATCTAAGTCACCTCCATGCTCTCGGCCGTTCTATCACGATCGTGTGGGCGAAAACCGCACCCCATTTGGACTCTCCTAGCTCCCCTTATGCCTATAAATACACCCCTCCCCCGAATTCACGGGCAAAACCCTAGCTAATCCCAGATCCGCCGCGCCGGACACGTCCGCGTCGCGCCGGACACGTCCGCGCCCGCCCCGCGGCCAGTCCGCCTCGCCCGCGTCGCGCTGCCCCTTGCCGTCCCGCCGCCCGGCCCTTGAAGCCGCCCGCGAGCCCTCCCTGCCGCCGACCAGGCGCGCCCTGCCCGCCGCCGCCGCCTCCTCCAGCTCCGGCCTCCTCCTGCACCGCCTTTCGCTCGCCACCACTCACACACACCGCCCGCCGCATGCCCTTGCCACACTGCTTGCCGCCTTGCTGCCGCCGCCCGCGCCGCCCGGCCCGCCGCCGGACGCCCCGGCCTCTCCTCCGGCCGCCCCGGCGATCTACTCCGGCGACGACCCCGGCGGATCCAGATCTGAGCATACCTAGGTTGACTTTCTTCCCCAAAATTCTCACTGTCATAATCTGTGATTATTTTCGTGCATTTTCATAGCATCACATCTCCACAACCGTGGCTCCGTTTTGGGCGTATAATATGTCAAATTGTTCGCCTCGAAGAGTACATCATTTCATTCCATTGCATCATTTAAATTTGAGCTCAACTTGATGCCCGAAATGCTGTTGGAAGATGGCTTCAGATCGTTAGTTTCAGAATCTTATCAGTTCGAGCTCTTTTGTCATTTTTGCCATGAATTATGTGTGCACCTTATGAACTTGTGCCCTACATGTGAGTTGAACATTGCCATGCCATCTTTCCAGGGGTGTTTTCCATGTATTTTTGTGAGTTATGTGTTGACTAGAACAAGCATGCAAAGTCTTGTCCTGCTGTTAATTTTATGCCATATGTTCATGTTGTTACAGAGAGTTCTATGCCCTTTTTGAGCATGATCAGTAAGGGTGTTTTGAACATATGGATGTTCTCTATCCATCCATGCCTTTGTTGGCATTTATGGAGTTGTCTAGCATGTCATTTTCGTGCTCTACTTTTTCTTGAAAATGTTTCCTGGCAGATTGTTTGCATGAGATTCAATTTTCACGAGGTCGTTGTAGTTGATTCGTGTATGCTATGATGTTGTTCTTGCCATGTATAGCTCCTATGCCATGTCTTCTTGATGGGTGTATGCTTAGTTTATCATGAGATGCTCTGTAGTGAGTGCATCGAGCTCACGAACATGCCTACTCGTTATCTGTTTTTGCCATGTCCTGATATTTCACTAAGTCTGAAATCTGTAATAAAACTTGCAATGTTTACATGAGTGCCATCATTTCTTAGAGTCCTTTTTGGCTTATGGTCAGTAAGGGACTATTGATATATGCTTTGAGTAGAATCATGCCATGCCTTGTTTTGCTATTATAAGTTCCTGTAGCATGTTGTTTGCTTGCTCTAAACATGCCTTCCTGATGTTAATTCCTGGCATGTTAGTATTTTCACTAAGTCTGTGAACCTGATATTTTGAGCACTTTCACCATGCTTGTTTGAACATGTTATGATGTGATTTAGCCGTAGCTCAGTGTTCCTCTTTTGTTAAGCATCTCCTGTAGTTCGTTGCCATATGCTTTGTTTTTATGTTGGGGTGCTGTAGCATAGTTTTGTGTTGCGTGCTAAGTAGCATCGGGCTGTTAAACGCAGTTTTGCGTCATTCTTGTTTTGCTTGTCATTTGCAAACCGTGCATCCGATTCCGGTGATCTTTATATCAATTTCAACCGAAATCATCTCATCTTTCCAGCGGCATACTTGGTTTGCCAAGTTGATGCCCGGTTCATCATTTTTCCTTCCGGAGCACACATATGCATTGCATATCACATCTCGCATCGCGTGTCATGTTTTGCATCATATTGCGTGTGCATTGTTCCTTGTTTGATTGTGGTTCCGTTGCTTGTGTTCTTGCTTTGGGTAGAGCCGGGAGACGAGTACATGAACGAGGAGCCTGTTGAGAACGCCTTACGAGGATCCATCTTCGACAACTCGAGAACCTTACAGCAAGATGACCATACCTTCGATATCACTTCTATCTTTGCTTGCTAGATGCTCGCTCTTTTGCTATGCCTATGCTGCGATACCTACCACTTGCTATATCATGCCACCCATATTGCCATGTCAACCTCTAACCACCCATGTCCTAGCAAACCGTTGTTTGGCTATGTTACCGCTTTGCTCAGCCCCTCTTATAGCGTTGTTAGTTGCAGGTGAAGATGAAGTTAGTTCCTTGTTGGAACACGGATATTTTGGGATATCACAATATCTATTGTTTTAATTAATGCATCTATATACTTGGTAAAGGGTGGAAGGCTCGGCCTTATGCCTGGTGATTTGTTCCACTCTTGCCACCCTAGTTTCCGTCATACCGTGTTATGTTCCTTGATTTTGCGCTCCTTACGCGGTCGGGTGATTTATGGGACCCCTTGACAGTTCGCTTTGAATAAAACTCCTCCAAAGAAGGCCCAACCTTGGTTTTACCATTTGCCACCTACACCCCTTTTTCCCTTGGGTTTTCGCGAGCCCGAGGGTCATCTTTATTTTAGCCCCCGGCCAGTGCTCCTTCGAGTGTTGGTCCGAACTGAGCTGCCTGCGGGGCCACCACGGGGAAACTCGAGGCCTGGTTTTACTCGTAGCTAGTCTCATCCGGATGTGCCCTGAGAACGAGATATGTGCAGCTCCTATCGGGATTTGTCGGCACAATCGGGCGGCTTTGCTGGTTTAGTTTTACCATTGTCGAAATGTCTTGATGTACCGGGATACCGAGTCTGATCGGAGTGTCTTGGGTGAAGGTTTATTCCTTCATTGACCATGAGAGCTTGTTATGGGCTAAGTTGGGACACCCCTGCAGGGTATTATCTTTCGAAAGCCGTGCCCGCGGTTATGAGGCAGATGGGAATTTGTTAATGTCCGGTTGTAGAAAACCCGAAGTTGACCTTAATTAAAATACATCAACCGTGTATGTAACCGTGATGGTCTCTTCTCGGAGTCCGGGAAGTGAACACGGTGTTGGAGTTATGTTTGACGAGGTTGCTTAGGATCACTTCTTGATCACTACTAGTTTCGCGACCGTGCTTTGCTTCTCTTCTCGCTCTCTTTTGCGATGTAGCCACCATATATGCTAATTAAACTTGCAGCAGCCCTCCTTTTTTGCACCAGCCTTCCTGAAGCTTAAATAGTCTTGATCTCGGGTGTGAGATTGCTTTGAGTCCCCGTGGCTCACAGATTCTACCAAAACAGATGCAGTATCGGTGATGCCAACAGAGATGGCGAATCGAGCTGAAGTGGGAATATGATGAGGCACTTGGTCGTTACTATGTTTCATTTCCGCATTTATTAGTAGTGGAGCCCGTTAGCGATCGGGGATCTGCGTTGCATGTGGGGTATTCTTCTTTTATTTTGGTTCCGTAGTCGGACCTTGAGTGTAATCTGAATGATGGATGTTCATTTATGTATTGTGTGAAGTGGCGACTGTAAGCCAACTATGTATCTCTTTCCCTTATGTATTACATGGATTGTGCGAAGATTACCTCACTTGCGACATTGCTTTCAATGCGGTTATGCCTCTAAGTCGTGCTTCGACACGTGGGAGATATAGCCGCATCGAGGGCGTTACAGAGGGAGAAGGAGCAAGGGAGGGGGGCGCGCCCCCCAAGCCCAATCTGAATTGGGAGGGGGGCCGGCCCCCCCTTTCCTTCTCTCCTTCCCCTCTTCCTTCCTACTACTACTACTCCTTGCTTCCCCCTCCAACTTGGATTAGGAAAAGGAGGGGAAACCTACTTGGAGTAGGTTTCCCCCTCCCTATGGCGCGCCCCCCCTTGGGTCGGCCACCTCCTCCCTCCCTCCTTTATATACGGGGGTAGGGGGGCACCCTAGACACGCAAGTTGATCATTGAGATCGTTCCTTAGCCGTGTGCGGTGCCCCCCTCCACGATATTACACCTCGGTCATATTGTAGCGGTGCTTAGGCGAAGCCCTGCGACAGGAGAACATCAAGATCGTCACCACGCCGTCGTCGTCGATTTAAACTCCCCAATGCCTCTGCTGGATTGGAGATCGGGGTGCGCCATCGAGTCAGACGTGTGTCAAGAACTCGGAGGTGCCGAGTAACGGTGCTTGGATCGGTTGAACCGGAGGACGTCGACTACTTCCTCTATGTTGCGTCAACGCTTACGCTTGGTCACGAGGGCGTAGACAACACTCTCCCCTCTCGTTGCTATGCATCACCATGATCTTGAGTGCGCGTAGGAATTTTTTTGAAATTACTACGTTACCCAACAGCAGAGTCATCATTGGTGGAATAAGATGTAGCCTTGCGAAACTGACCATCCAATGGACGAGAACCTTCATCAATGATAGCAGCTTTGCCTTTCTCATCAGCTGAGGAAATAGTCCTTTTGAGGACTTCAATAGGAGGCAAAAAACTGAGGTGATTCTGAAAGTCTGCCTCGTACTGAATTGAAGACCTTGATCTGATGAATTTCGTGATCCAGGGAGCGTAAGGCTTCAATTCAAAAGGTGACAGAGCTGCATTTGCCAAAGTCCTCATCAGAAATCATGGTAGTTAATCGGAATGCCATGCATGATATTAAACACTATATTCCTCATGATACCAACAACCTCTTCTTCTTCAGAGTTGTGGCCCTTAATTGGACTGAGGGTTTTGGTCAGAATGCGATATATCATCCTTGGCACATATAGCAATTTCTTCACAAGGAATGTAATTCTAGGAGCTTATCCAGGTTTCAAAGGCTTCATCAGCACTTGCATCAGATGACTTGAAAGTTCAGGTTCCTCATAAATGAGCCTTGCACCTTCAACAGGAGGACTAACTGGGATGGCTTGAGGCAATTCAGAGGCCGATGCTTTGTAATGTGTATTCTCAGTCATCCAGTCTAGCACCCATGAATTGACCTCTTCCACATTTCCAGTTAGGTGCAGCGTGGCATGGAATTGAAGAATAAGTTCTTCATTCCGGTCAGAGATGTCAACGCAGAAGCTCAAGAGCCCAACATCATGAAGAACACTTAGGACAGGCTGGAAGCACGGGAGAGACTCCATATCCACATGAGAAATTTGGCGGTGCTCAAAAACCTAGTCCTTGTCAAATAAGATTGATGAGTAGAAGTTCATCTGACTGGCAGTCCAGAACCTCTTGCGGTGAAGCCTTACTGAGTCATATGGGTTGAATTCAGTGAAGAAATGGTGCTCAGCAAAGAAATCGTCAACCTTGAACTTTTGCTTCTTAACATGAGGATTTTGTTGCTTTGGCCAAAGATTTATAGCTGAAGACTTGACAGGCTCTTGGTGATCAACTTATGGAGCAACAGACTGAAGAATTTCAGGGGCTGTTTCAGTAGCAGCAGTCTGGGTCTCCATTTCTTCAGCTGCAGAAGCTAGAACTTCTTCTAGAATGGAAATAAGAGAAGCGTGATGTCCTTCAGATCCCATATGAATTTCTTTAGTTTGTACAGGGGACTGAGGAATCTGATGCAGAGGTGTGGACAATGGTGAATTGGGATGATGACTTTCCCAATAGTCATCATTTAGAACCGGTGTTGTAGACCCAATGTCCACATCCTCATCTTTGATTTCTTCAATGCCTGCCTCTTCAGCTATGAACTAAGGCATGGGCGAGGATACCAATGGTGTTGAAGGGATATCGCCCACTTCAATTTCTTCATCCAACGGCCTTGACGAAGTATCAGAAGGATTTTCCTCATCAATGTCATCCAGATGACATATTCTTTCCAAAAGGAACGATTTCCTTGGATGGCACAACAAAAATTGGAACAACATCAGTGGGACTGGTGAAGGAACTTGACAAAGTCTTCACTTTCTTTGGAGCTGAAGACTATGAAGTCGTTAATTCTTTCCTCTTCTTCATAGCTGCCTTTTCCGCAGCCTTTGTTTTCTTCACTTCTAAATCGGAAGGAAGGATGATATTCTTCATCTGTAACGACTTTGCTGGAGGAGCAGACGAAGTTGGTGCAGTTTCTTCAGGCACAACTGATGTAGTTGCCCTGGCTTGTTCACTTTCTTCAGGCACAACAACAGATTCTTCAGCTGGCCTGGGTTGTTCTTTAGGCACAACATTGGAGGTTGCCCTGACAATTTCATCAGAAGCTGGAATTTCTTCAGTAGCCATGGTATTTTCATTTTCATCAGCAGCCTGATTTTCATCAGCTGCGCTTTTAGTTTCTTCAACAGAGTGAGCAAATGCATCAGCCTGAGGAGTTTGCTGTTGCAATGATGCTGCAACATTCATCTTGAGGGACTTGGAGAGCTTGATGAATTTGACTTTGGCACCTAGCCAATCTGCACGGTAGGTGTCAAATTCATCACTAAGCTTCTTGATCTCCTTTTGCAAGTTGACAAGTTCTTCAGGAGTCATATTCAGAACTTTTTTTCTCCTTTCTATACCGGGCTTTCTTGAGTTGTCTGGCCTTCTCAAACTTCCATTTTTCTTCATTTATGAAGGCTGTCAACATGTGACTTTGGCCAGGAGAGAGGTTCAACTCAGGCATAGGAGTGTTTGGATCCTTGTGCCAGAGATCAATGAAATCTAGGATCTTCTTCGGATCCAGCAAAAGAGGCACATCACTTCCTTTGGCTCTAGCAGCGCTTTCTTGCTTGTTTATGATAATTTCTGCAAGTTCTTCATCACCAGCTTCATCTCATCAGACGGAACATGGAACACAACTTTCTTCTTGTGAGGACTTGGCCTCGAGGCACGTCCAGCAGTGGCCTTTTTCTTCAATAGAACTGGACCAGTTGAGGACGATGGTGGAGCTGAGGAACTAGCAGATGCTCCTGAGGCAATTGAGAAGCCTGCAGTCATTTGGCACATGGAAAGATGCACAGGTGTTGAGGACTTTGCAGTGGTAGTTGAGGATTTTGAGGCAACAGAGGGGATTGGAGCTTCCCTTCAAGAAGTTGCCTGAGGAATTTTCCGTGAGGGCTTTGGTGCAACAGAGGGCATTGCTGTTGAGGAACTCAGCTTCACAGCTGATTTCTTAGGTATGGCCTTCTTGGGCTTGCTAGCAAACGCCTCAGCAGCAGCAAAAGCAGAATCTTCATTGAATTTCTTCACTGCTTCTTTTGCAACTTTGGCCAATTTGGCTTTTTTGCTTGGCCCATTCTCTAGGAAATTCCCCACCTCGCATGATGCTTGAGGGATCAGCTTCTTGGCCTGGAGCCAATGGAGGTCTTCGACATGGAGGGTTAACCACAAATTTCTTCATGTATTTTGGAGTAACATAACGATATTCCCTCCATTCCTTAGCCCATTTTCTTTCAATCCTCTGTATGCACACTTTGCGCCGATTCTTATTTTCTTTGCCATGAATTGCTTCATCAGGTGTACAGTACCCAACATATATGTCATCAGGGATCTCAAAAGCAATGTTGCACTCTCCCTTCTAAGGTCTTTTACCTTTAGACATTTTCTTCACTTGAGGAATTTGAACAATTGATGGTTCTTAGGAAGTATGCAATTTTTCTTCAAGAAATGTTGCAAATGAGTTAAGTTGATGAGAACCTAGTGATCTAGCAGCAGACATTTGTACCTGTGAACAGAATATAGGTGCGAAGAATTTGGAGAGGTCATATGCGTTCTCAGTAATTTTCCAAAGAATCAAGTTTGAGGAATTTGACCATGGGTGTCTTGAAGAATTTCACTAAGCGTTCTTGTCTTAGGTTCCAGAGTTGTATAGCTTGCAAATCCTCACAATTGAGGGATCTTGAAGAAAAGCACATCTTAGAGAAACAAATCAAGGAATAGATGCAACTGGGTGTTTAATGATAGGGAAGTTGAAGAATAAACACCTTTTGAAGATTTTGTGAAAAACATGAGAATCAAAGTAGGGCAGTAAAATCATATTTTAATTACCTCGGACGAAGAACATGACGAACTGTGATTAGAGATGGAGAAGTTCGTCAATCCAGATCTCCCACGCCCTAACTTGGTGGTGAGAGACAGCTACGGTGGCGGCATAGGTGAATATTTCTGCAGCCGTGGTGAGTATGACGGCGACGAGGTCGACGCAGTGAAGCTCTTCCTCACCGGCGACGATGGAGTGTAGCGGCGGAACTAGGTCTAAGAGCTCGAGTGGGATGAGATCGAGTGGAGTAAATGAAGTATGAGGAAGGGAGGGGGTATTTATAGCCATGGTGAAAAATTGCATGTCCGAAGAATTTGGACGAACATGCCACTGACCCTTGCCATCCTAGCGACATGTGTCGCCCACATACTGAGAGGTGGATATCATGTTAGATTGTGGGTGAATATTTTAATCATGTCGTGGGATGCGGAATGATTTGAGCGGCAAAAGCCGAAAAAATAGATATGAATATTTTAAAGTTTCGATCGCAAATTCTTCTGCCGTTAAGGACACAACGAAGATTTTTAACGGGTTTCAAAGTAGAATGCACATGAATAATTTTTGAACAGACTGAGTTGAGTTTAGCATAGATGGGGAAAGGGTCCGATCACATTCACTTAGATGAAAAAAACAACTTAACAAATTAGCAATAAGTGAATGTTGTTGAGGACATGAAAACTGATATATATAGGGAATGAAGAACACCAGTCAAAAAAGATTGAAGATTTTGCAAAGTTGAAGAATGTGAAAAAATGAAGAATTTGCAAAAGAAGAAAAACTCAAATTTGAAGAATTTCAACTTTGGTTGGTGCCATGACCCACCATATAAGAATGATGATTTCAGACACCGCGTAGAATTGTCGTAGGGTTCTGAGAATCAAATTCTTCATTAATTTATTCACACTTAGAGGGTTAGTCTTCATTGGTTGAAGAAAAACTTTACTTCGTGTGTTGCACATCTAAGTCATCAATTTTGCATAAGTGTTAGGATGTGTGTCCTTTCAAAGAACACTCGAAGGTTTTAAGATATTTAGATCACACCGCAACTTCCTAAATCTCTTCTCATCCAAGGGCTTTGTGAAGATATCTGCTAGTTGATCTTCAGTCTTCACATGGTCGATGGAGATGTCTCCCTTCAACACATGATCATGAGGAAATGATGAGGAATCTGGATGTGTTTTTTTCTTCGAGTGCTGAACTGGGTTGTGAGCAATCTTGATGGCACTCTCGTTGTCGCAGTAGAGTGGCACATTCTTCACATTGATGCCATAGTCCTTGAGGGTTTGCTTCATCCATAGCAATTGAACACACCAAGATGAAGGAAATATGCCATAGAGGCAATAATAAAGTTGTTATTTTATATTTTCCTCATTCATGATAAATGTTTATTATTCATGCTAGAATTGTATTAACCGGAAACTTGATACATGTGTGAATACATAGACAAAACACCGTGTCCCTAGTATGCCTCTACTAGACTAGCTCATTGATCAAAGATGGTTAAGTTCCTAGCCATGGAGATGTGTTGTTATTTGATGAACGGGATCACACCATTAGGAGAATGAAGTGATGGACAAGATCCATCCGTTAGCTTGGAATAATGATCGTTTAGTTTTATTGCTACTGCTTTCTTCATGTCAATTACATATTCCTCCAACTATGAGATTATACAACTCCCGGACACCGAAATAATGCCTTGTGTGCTATCAAACATCACAACGAATCTGGGTGATTATAAAGATGCTCTACAGGTATCTCCGAAGGTGTTTGTTGGGTTGGCATAGATCGAGATTAGGATTTGTCACTCCAAGTATCATAGAGGTATCTCTAGGACCTCTCGGTAATGCACATCATATGAAGCCTTGCAAGCAATGTGACTAATGAGTTAGTCGAGGGATAATGCATTACAAAACGAGTAAAAAGACTTGCCAATAACGAGATTGAACTAGGTATGAAGATACCAACGATGGAATCTCGGGCAAGTAACATACCGATGACAAAGGGAATAACGTATGTTGTCATAGCGGTTCGACCGATAATGATCTTAGTAGAATATGTGGGAACCAATATGAGCATCCAGGTTCCGCTATTGGTTATTGACCGGAGAGGTGTCTCGGTCATGTCTACATAGTTCTCGAACCCGTAGGGTCCGCACGCTTATTGATCAATGACAATATGTATTATATGAGTTATGTGTTTTGGTGATCGAAGGTTGTTTGGAGTCCCGGTTGAGATCACGGACATGACGAGGAGTCTCTAAATGGTCGAGAGGTAAAGATTGATATATTGGAAGGTTTTATTTGGACACTACAAGTGTTCCGGAATGTATTGGGTACATATCGGAGTACCGGGGTGGTTACCGGAACCCGCCGGGAGAAGATATGGGCCATATGGGCGATAGGAGGGAGGCAGACTAGCCCACAAAGGGGTGGTGCGCCCCCACCAGGGAGGAGTCCGAATTGGACAAGGGGAGGGGGCGGCGCCCCCTTTCCTTCTCCCCCTCTCTCTCCTTCCCCCTTTCCCCCTCCGGTAAAAGGAAGGGGGGAATCCTACTAGGACCCCAAGTAGGACTCCTCCTACTTGGGGAGGGCCGGCCTCCTCTCCCTCCCTCCTTTCTATACGGGGGGGGGGGGCTAGAACACACCTCAATTGTTCCAAGCCGTGTGCGGCGCCCCCCTCCATAGTTTATGCGTCCGGTTATATTCTCGCGGTGCTTAGGCGAAGCCCTGCGCGAATTACATCACCATCACCGTCACCACACCGTCGTGCTGACGGAACTCATCTACTTCCTCGACCCTCTACTGGATGAAGCACTCGAGGGACATCATGGCATTGAACGTGTGCAGAACTCAGAGGTGCCTTACTTTTGGTACTTGATCGGTCAGAACGAGAAGACGTTTGACTACATCAACCGCATTAAGCAAATGCTTCCGCTTTCGCTCTACGAGGGTACATGGACACACTCTCCCCCTCTCGTTGCTATGAATCTTCTAGATAGATCTTGCATGAGCGTAGGATTTTTTTTGAAATTGCATGTTACGTTCCCAACAGTGACATCTGAGCCAGGTCTATGCGTAGATGATAAGCACGAGTTGAACACAAAGAGTTGTGGGCGGTGATCGTCATACTGCTTACCACCAATGTCTTATTTTGATTTGGCGGTATTGTTGGATGAAGCGGCCCGGACCAACCTTACATGGCCACGTTCATGAGACCGGTTCCACCGACAGACATCACTACAAAACAAAGACACATCCGTGACATTTTGGGCCGAACGAAAGATTTTTCTGTCATACTTATGACACTTCTATGACGATAATTGTGACAAAACCCAGTATCATCATAGATGTGGTGGGCTCCTACTTCTATGACAAAAAATCATGACAGAAAATGGGCTTTTCGTCCTGGGCGGGCCGGAGATGCAGCTGCATGACATTCTTTGGGCCGTCCATGACGGAAAAAACAGTGGTAGAAGTGAGGGCGAGGAAAATTTTTGCGAGTTCCCGGTTACGGTGGGTGGTCGGGGGCTGAGCGATGTGTGTTTCTCTTGTACACGTACGCGCATATGTGCGAGGCGTTGGCTCTAACTGAACCCGAGCAAGGCGTTGGGCTCTAACTGAACCCGAGCGATTGCACTGCAGGCTACGTGTTACTGAAACCGAGCGATCGATTGATGGCTATTAACTGAACCCAATCGAGCGATTCCTTCGCTACTGCTGCTAACTGAAGCCGATTGATGCTGCCTCTGGATGAACAGTGAGCATTGCAGGGGGGTGGATGAACAGTGAGCAGTGGGGGTGGATGAACACGACCCCGTGGTGTTGCCTCTGGATGAACAAGACCCCGGTCAATCGAGTCGGTTGGGGCTGGATGAACATGATCCCGTGGAGGGCTGGATGAATAGTAGACGGTGGAGGGGTGGTTGAACAGTAGCCGGTGGAATAGCGGGCGGTGGAGGCTAGATGAACAGGAGCCCGTGGATGAACAGTCGCAGGTGGAGGTTGGAGGAGGTCGACAGTGGATGGAGAGTAGCCCGTGGAGGCTGGAGGAGGTCGACGGTGGAGATGAATAGTATCCCGTGGAGTCCCGTTTTGCGGTACGCCACACCCCTCCGGATGAACAGGACCCCGTTTCGACCATAGCGCTCCAACACAAGTCCGTTTCCTCCGTTTTGCGGTATGCCACACCCCTCCCGATCATCAGGACCCTGTTTCGACCGTAGGAGGTCCAACACAACTCCGTTTCCTCCGTTTTGCGGTATGCGAGACCCCTCCTGATGAACATGATCCCGTTTCGAACGAGGCCGGTCGAACACAAGGCCGTTTCCTCCATTGTCCGGTACGACAGGCCTCGTTTCCATCGCCTGTTCCTGTTGGGGAACGTAGTAATTTCAAAAAATTTCCTACGCACACGCAAGATCATGGTGATGCATAGCAACGAGAGGGAGAGTGTTGTCTACGTACCCTCGTGACCGGCGAAGCGATCACAACATAGAGGAAGTAGTCGACGTTCTCCTCGCGATCCAACCCAATCCCAGCGCCGTTACTCGGCGCCTCCGGTTCTTGACACACGTACAGCTCGGTGGCGCTCCTCGGGCTCCGATCCAGCAAAGCTCGGGAGAGAGAGTTCCACAAGACGACGGCGTGGTGACGATCTTGATGTTCTACCGACGCAGGCTTCGCCTAAGCACCGCCACGATATGACCGAGGTGGAATATGGTGGAGGGAGCACCGCACACGGCTAAGGAACGATCTCAAGGATCAACTTGTGTGTTCTAGGGTGCCCCCGCCCCGTATATAAAGGAGCAAGGGGTGCGGCCGGCCCTAGGAGGAGGCGCGGAGGAGTCCTACTCCCACCGGAGTAGGACTCCCCCTTCCTAGTTGGATAAGGACTTGGGGAGGGAAAGAGGGAAGGGGCGCCGCCCCTCTCCTTGTCCTATTCGGACTAGGGGAGGGGCGTGCAGCCTGCCCTGGCCGCCCTTCCTCTTCTCCCTCATGGCCCACTAAGGCCCATTAACCCCGGAGGGTTCCGTAACCCCGGTGTTCGGTAAATCCCGATTTCACCCGAACCATTCGAACTCCAAACATAGGCTTCCAATATATCAATCTTTATGTCTCGACCATTTCGAGACTCCTCGTCATGTCCGTGATCACATCCGGGACTCAACTTCTTCGTACATCAAAATACACAAACTCATAATATAACCGTCATCGAAACCTTAAGCGTGCGGACCCTACGGTTCGAGAACAATGTAGACATGACCGAGACACGTCTCCGGTCAATAACCAATAGCGGGACCTGGATGCCCATATTGGTTCCTACATATTCTACGAAGATCTTTATTGTTCAGACCGCATAACAACATACGTTGTTCCCTTTGTCATCGGTATGTTACTTGCCCGAGATTCGATCGTCGGTATCCAATACCTAGTTCAATCTCGTTACCGGCAAGTCTCTTTACTCGTTCCGTAATACATCATCTCACAGCTAACTCATTAGTTGTAATGCTTGCAAGGCTTAAGTGATGTGTATTACCGAGAGGGCCCAAAGATACCTCTCCGACAATCGGAGTGACAAAACCTAATCTCGAAATACGCCAACCCAACATCCGCCTTTGGAGACACCAGTAGTACTCCTTTATAATCACCCGATTCGTTGTGACGTTTGGTAGCACCAAAGTGTTCCTCCGTAAACGGAGTTGCATAATCTCATAGTTATAGGAACATGTATAAGTCATGGATAAAAGCAGTAGCAACATACTAAGCGATCGTGTGCTAAGCTAATGGAATGGGTCATGTCAATCGATCATTCAACTAATGATGTGACCTTGTTAATCAAATAACAACCCTTTGTTCATGGTTAGGAAACATAACCATATTTGATTAACAAGCTAGTCTAGTAGAGGCATACTAGTGACACTGTTTGTTTATACACTCACACATGTATTATGTTTAGGTTAATACAATTCTAGCATGAATGATAAACATTTATCATGAAATAAGGAAATAAATAATAACTTTATTATTGCCTCTAGGGCATATTTCCTTGATCTCCCACTTGCACTAGAGTCAATAATCTAGATTACATAGTAATGATTCTAACACCCATGGAGTCTTGGTGTTGATCATGTTTTGCTCGTGGAAGAGGCTTAGTCAACGGTCTACATTCGGATCCGTATGTATCTTGCAAATCTCTATGTCTCCCACCGGACTAAATCCGGATGGAGTTGAAGCGTCTCTTGATGTTCTTGGTCCTCTTGTGAAATCTGGATTCCTTCGCTAAGGCAATTGCTCCAAAGATTGTCACGAAAGATTTTCATTGGACCCGATGCACTAGGTATGACACCTAGATCGGATATGAACTCCTTCATCTAGACTCCTTCATTAGCTGCTTCGAAGCTGCTATGTACTCCGCTTCACATGTAGATCCCGCCACGACGCTTTGTTTATAATCGCACCAACCGACAGCTCCTCCGTTTAGTGTAAATCGATCCGGTCTGCGATTTAGAATCGTCCGGATCGGTGTCAAAGCTTGCATCAACGTAACTGTTCATTTATGAGCCCTTTGTCACCTCCATATCTGAAACATATCCTTAGTCCTTTTCGTATTTCAGATGTTCTTGACCGCTGTCCGAGGATCCACTCTTGGATTACTTTGGTACCTCCTGCTAAGCTTATAGCAAGGCACACATCAGTCCAGTACACAAGATTGCATACATGATAGAGCCTATGGTGAAGCATAGGAACATCTTTCATTTTCTCTCTATCTTTTGCGTTGGTCGGGCATTGAGTCTTACTCAACTTCACACCTTGTAACACGTGCAAGAACCCTTTCTTTGCTTGATCCATTTTGAACTTCTTCAAAATTTTGTCAAGGTATGTGCTTTGTGAAAGTCCAATTAAGCGTCTTGATCTATCTCTATAGATTTTGATGCCCAATATGTAAGCAGCTTCACCGAGGTCCTTCATCGAAAAACTCTTATTCAAGTATCCTTTATGCTATCCAGAATTCTATATCATTTCCGATTAGTAATATGTCATCTACATATAATATCGTAAATGCTCAGAGCTCCCACTCACTTTCTTGTAAATCTGAGCTTCTCCAAAAGTCTCAGATGAACCCAAATGCTTTGATCACACTATCAAACCGCTTATTCCAACTCCGAGATGCTTGCACCAGTCCATAAATGGATCATTGGAGCTTGCACACTTTGTTAGCTCCTTTGGATCGATAAAACCTTCTCGTTGCATCATATACAACTCTTCTTCCGTAAATCCATTCAGAATGCAGTCTTTACATCCATTTGCCAAATTTCATAATCATAAAATGCGGCAATTGCTAACATGATTCGGACAGACTTAAGCATCGCTATGGGTGAGAAGGTCTCATCGTAGTCAATCCCTTGAACTTGTCGAAAACCCTTTGCGACAAGTCGAGCTTTGTAGACGATAACATTACCGTCGTCGGTCTTCTTCTTGAAGATCCACTTGTTTTCTATTGCTTGCCGACCCTCGGCAAGTCAACCAAAGTCCATACTTTGTTTTCATACATGGATCCCATCTCGATTTCATGGCCTCAAGCCATTTTATGGAATCTGGGCTCACCATCGCTTCTTCATAGTTCGTAGGTTCATCATGATCTAGTAGCATGACTTCCGAACAGGATTACCGTACCACTCAGTGCGGATCTTACTCGGTTGATCTACGAGGTTACAGAGTAACTTGATCTGAAGTTTCATGATCAACATCATCAACTTCCTCACTATTTGGTGTAGATGTCTCGAAACCGGTTTCTGCGACAAACTACTTTCAAGTAAGGGAGAAGGTACAATTACCTCATCAAGTTCTACTTTCCTCCCACTCACTTCTTTCGAGAGAAACTCCTTCTCTAGAAAGGATCCATTCTTAACAACAAATGTCTTGCCTTCGGATCTGTGATAGAAGGTGTACCCAACTGTCTCTTTTGGGTATCCTATGAAGACACATTTCTCGATTTGGGTTCGAGCTTATCGGGTTGAAGCTTTTTCACATAAGCATCGCATCCCCAAACTTTAAGAAATGACAACTTTGGTTTCTTGCTAAACCATAGTTCATAAGGTGTCGCCTCAACGGATTTTGACGGTGTTCTATTCAGGTGAATGCGGCCGTCTCAAGAGCATAACCCCAAAACGATAGCGGTAAATCAGTAAGAGACATCATAGATCGCACCATATCTAGTAAAGTGCGATTCGACGTTCGGACACACCATTACGTTGTGGTGTTCGGGTGGCGTGAGTTGCTAAACTATTCCGCATTGTTTCAAATGTAGACCAAACTCGTAACTCAAATATTCACCTCCACGATCGATCGTAGAAATTTAATTTTCTTATTACGATGATTTTCAACTTCACTCTGAAATTCTTTGAACTTTTCAAATGCTTCAGACTTATGTTTCATTAAGTAGATATACCCATATCTGCTTAAATCATCTGTGAAGGTGAGAAAATAACGATATCCGCCATGAGCCTCAACATTCATCGGACCACATACATCTGTATGTATGATTTCCAACAAATCTGTTGCTCTCTCCATAGTACCGAGAACGGGTTTTAGTCATCTTGCCCATGAGGCACGGTTCATAAGTGCCAAGTGATTCATAATCAAGTGACTCCAAAAGTCCATCAAGATGGAGTTTCTTCATGCGCTTTATACCGATATGACCTAAACGGCAAGTGCCACAAATAAATTGCACTATCATTATCAACTCTGCATCTTTTGGCTTCAACATTATGAATATGTGTATCACTACTATCGAGATTCATCAAAATAGACCACTCTTCAAGGGTGCATGACCATAAAAGATATTACTCATATAAATAGAACAACCATTATTCTCTCGATTTAAATGAATAACCGTCTCGCATCAAACAAGATCCAGATATAATGTTCATGCTCAACGCAGCACCAAATAACAATTATTTAGGTCTAAAACTAATCCCAAGGTAGATGTAGAGGTAGCGTGCCGACCGCGATCACATCGACTTTGGAACCATTTCCCACGCGCATCGTCACCTCGTCCTTTGCCGGTGTTCGCAATCCGTAGTCCTGTTTGAGTTGCAAATATTAGCAATGAACCAAGATCAAATACCAGTACTATCTGCGAGCTCTAGTAAGGTACACATCAATAAAATGTATATCACATATACCTTTGTTCACCTTGCCATCCTTCTTATCCGCCAAATACTTGGGGCAGTTCCGCTTCCAGTGACCAATCTGCTTGCAGTAGAAGCACTCAGTTTCAGGTTTGGGTCCAGACTTGGGCTTCTTCTCCTGAGCAGCAACTTGCTTGATGTTCTTCTTGAAGTTCCCCTTCTTCTTCCCTTTGCCTTTCTTCTTGAAACTAGTGGTCTTATTGACCATCAACACTTGATGCTCCTTCTTGATTTCTACCTCCATGACCTTTAGCATTGCGAAGAGCTCGGTATAGTCTTTACTAACCCTTGCATATTATAGTTCATCACAAAGCCTTTGTAGCTTGGTGGCGTGATTGAAGAATTACATCAATGACACAATCATCCGGAAGATTAACTCCCGGTTGAGTGAAGTGATTGTAATACCCAGACATTTTGAGTATGTGCTCACCGATGAACTATTCTCCTCCATCTTGCAGCTATAGAACTTATTGGAGACTTCATATCTCTCAATCCGGGCATTCTGTTGGAATATCAACTTCAACTCTGGAACATCTCATATGCTCCATGACGTTCAAAACGTCGTTGAAGTCCCGGTTCTAAGCCGTAAAGCATGGCACATGAACTATAGAGTAGTCATCACTATGCTTTGCGAGACGTTCTTAACGCCGTCGGTTGCATCAAGCGGAGAGTCTGCACCTAGCGGTGCATCCAGACGTAACTCTTACGCAAGCAATGAGGATAATCCTCGAGTTACGGACCCGATCCGTGTAATTGCTACCATCATCTTTCAACTTTGCTTTCTCAAGGAACGCATTAAAATTCAACGGAACAACAAAGACGAGCCATCTATCTACAATCAAACATAGACAAGCAAGATACTATCAGGCACTAAGTTCATGATAAATTTAAGTTCAATTAATCATATTACTTAAGAACTCCCACTTAGACAGACATCTCTCTAGTCATCTAAGTGATCACGTGATCCAAATCAACTAAACCATAACCGATCATCATGTGAGATGGAGTAGTTTTCAATGGTGAACATCTTATGTTGATCATATCTACTATATGATTCACGCTCGACCTTTCGGTCTCCATGTTCCGAGGCCATATCTGCATATGCTAGGCTCGTCAAGTATAACTCGAGTATTTTGCGTGTGCAAAACTGGCTTGCACCCGTTGTAGATGGACGAGAGCTTATCACACCCGATCATCACGTGGTGTCTCGCACGACGAACTTTGGCAACGGTGCATACTCGGGGAGAACACTACTTGATAATTTTAGTGAGAGATCATCTTAAAATGCTACCGTCAATCAAAGCAAGATAAGATGCATAAAGGATAAACATCACATGCAATCAATATAAGTGATATGATATGGCCATCATCATCTTGTGCTTGTGATCTCCATCTCCGGCTAATCGTCGTGATCACCATCGCCACCGGCGCGACACCTTGATCTCCATCGTAGCATCGTTGTCGTCACGCCATCTATTGCTTCTCGACTATCGCTATCGCTTAGTGATAAAGTAAAGCAATTACAGTATGCTTGCATTTCATACAATAAAGCGACAACCATATGGCTCCAGCCGATTGCCGATAACTTCGTTACAAAACATGATCATCTCATACAATAAAATATAGCATCACGTCTTGACCATATCACATCACAACATGCCCCGCAAAAACAAGTTAGACGTCCTCTACTTTGTTGTTGCAAATTTTACGTGGCTGCTACGGGCTTAAGCAAGAACCAATCTCACCTCGCATCAAAACCACAACGATACTTCGTCAAATAGACTCGTTTAACCTTCTCAAGGACCGGGCGTAGCCACACTCAGTTCAACTAAAGTGAGAGAGACAGACACCCGCCAATCACCTTTAAGCAACGAGTGCTCGTGGCGGTGAAACCAGTCTCGCGTAAGCGTATGCGTAATGTCGGTCCGGCCGCTTCATCTCACAATACCGCTGAACCAAAGTATGACATGCTTGGTAGGTAGTATGACTTGTATCGCCCACAACTCACTTGTGTTCTACTCGTGCAAAACATCAAACCATAAAACCTAGGCTCGATACCCTTTGTTGGGGAACGTAGTAATTTCAAAAATTTCCTACGCACACGCAAGATCATGGTGATGCATAGCAACGAGAGGGAGAGTGTTGTCTACGCACCCTCGTGAGACCGGCGAAGCGATCACAACGTAGAGGAAGTAGTCGACGTTCTCCTCGCGATCCAACCGATCCCAGCCGTTACTCGGCGCCTCGAGTTCTTGACACACGTACAGCTCGGTGGCGCTCCTCGGGCTCCGATCCAGCAAAGCTCCGGGAGAGAGAGTTCCGTCGAGACGACGGCGTGGTGACGATCTTGATGTTCTACCGGCAGGCTTCGCCTAAGCACCGCTACGATATGACCGAGGTGGAATATGGTGGAGGGGGCACCGACACGGCTAAGGAACGATCTCAAGGATCAACTTGTGTTCTAGGGTGCCCCGCCTCGTATATAAAGGAGCAAGGGGGTGCGGCCGGCCCTAGGAGGAGGCGCCACGGAGGAGTCCTACTCGGACTTGGGGGAGGGAAAGAGGGAAGAGGCGCCGCCCCCCCCTCTCCTTGTCCTATTCGGACTAGGGGAGGCGGCGCCTGCCCCGGCCGCCCTTCCTCTTCTCCCTCATGGCCCACTAAGGCCCATTAACCCCGGAGGGTTCCAGTAACCCCGGTGTTCCCAGAAAATCGATTTCACCCTAACCATTCGAACTCCAAACATAGGCTTCCAATATATCAATCTTTATGTCTCGACCATTTCGAGACTCCTCGTCATGTCCGTGATCACATCCGGGACTCCGAACTTCTTCGGTACATCAAAATACACAAACTCATAATATAACCGTCATCGAAACCTTAAGCGTGCGGACCCTACGGTTCGAGAACAATGTAGACATGACCGAGACACGTCTCCGGTCAATAACCAATAGCGGGACCTGGATGCCTATATTGGTTCCTACATATTCTACGAAGATCTTTATCATTCAGACCGCATAACAACATACGTTGTTCCCTTTGTCATCGGTATGTTACTTGCCCGAGATTCGATCGTCGGTATCCAATACCTAGTTCAATCTCGTTACCGGCAAGTCTCTTTACTCATTCCGTAATACATCATATCACAGCTAACTCATTAGTTGTAATGCTTGCAAGGCTTAAGTGATGTGTATTACCGAGAGGGCCCAGAGATACCTCTCCGACAATCGGAGTGACAAAACGTAATCTCGAAATACGCCAACCCAACATCGCCTTTGGAGACACTGTAGTACTCCTTTATAATCACCCGATTCGTTGTGACATTTGGTAGCACCCAAAGTGTTCCTCCGTAAACGGAGTTGCCTAATCTCATAGTTATAGGAACATGTATAAGTCATGGATAAAAGCAAGAGCAACATACTAAACGATCGTGTGCTAAGCTAATGGAATGGGTCATGTCAATCAGATCATTCAACTAATGATGTGACCTTGTTAATCAAATAACAACCCTTTGTTCATGGTTAGGAAACATAACCATCTTTGATTAACAAGCTAGTCTAGTAGAGGCATACTAGTGACACTCTGTTTGTTTATACACTCACACATGTATTATGTTTCCGGTTAATACAATTCTAGCATGAATGATAAACATTTATCATGAAATAAGGAAATAAATAATAACTTTATTATTGCCTCTAGGGCATATTTCCTTCAGTTCCGTCCAAGCGGGTTGTCTCCCACACGTTCCGTTGCCTCCCCATGAACACGACGCATTCCGTTGCCTCCCGATGAAGACGACACATTCCGTTGCCTCCCCATGAACACGATGACGACGCAGTTTCTCTGTTCCGACCCAGCCATGTACACGAGCCTTGGCCGTATGTATGCACGAGTAGGCATTCGAGACCCCGCCCGTATGTACGTACGTGGTCGTATTTACTTTCTTGCGCGCCTCTACTACGACACGTGCACGCCTCTACATCGACCAGTATGTACGTACACGTTCGCGACCAGAATGACAACGCTACGTACGCTTCGACCAGGTGGGTCCCAACTGTCAAGCACTTCCTTGCTTGTGAAGATGTAGCTGGTGGGTTAGCAGTGAGGGGGGCCAATAGTTTTTTTCCCAGACACACTTCCTTGCGTGCAAAGATGTAGCTGGTGGGTCCCAGCAGTCAGGGGGCGAATCATTTTTTTTGCCCGTAATATGGACACACTTCCTTGTGTGCAAAGATGTAGCTGGTAGGTCCCAGCATCAGGGAGGAAACGTTTTTCTCATGAAATACGGTGGCCCGTCCGATGGGTCCCTGCTGTCAGGTGGAGGAATCACTATTTTCCGCGTAATAAGGAGGCACTTCCTTGCTGCGGCCGTGGACCCAGCTGTCAGCGTCTCCACATACAGTCCACGTCCTATGGAAGTCGTTCCTTGACCACGTTGACGACGCCGCACCGAGAGCACCAGGATGTGGACGATGGCGAGGCCTAGGAAGGGGACAACACGGACGAAGACATGGCAGTGGAAGCCCGCGCGGAGTGGAGTACGAGAGTTCTCTGGTTCGGCTGCAGTGTGAGGCTGCCGCCGCCGCAGGTCCTGGCCAGCGGTGGGAATAGTAGGGGCGGTGAGGCCTCCGTGGCAGCACAGCCGGCCACGGGAGGCGGGATCATGCGACACGATCGGAGCTACTTTGGGCGGCTTGAGCAAGAAGACCAGAGGTTGAAGAAGCTCTACAGCCGTTGGATGGACATTGTACGGTCACTAGAGCTAGAATCGTTTATATTGACTAAGTTGACAAAGCCCTCCGTCCCCGTCAACTTAGTAGGCCCACAAGTCAGCCTCCCACCAAGGAGGGTCCCACCTAGCAGGTGGAGAAT
The DNA here is from genome assembly GCA_021437245.1 of Aegilops speltoides. Classification (NCBI taxonomy): domain Eukaryota; kingdom Viridiplantae; phylum Streptophyta; class Magnoliopsida; order Poales; family Poaceae; genus Aegilops; species Aegilops speltoides. The sequence continues at coordinate 234,726,699 of CM038143.1, forward strand.
TCATTTTTTTTTGTGAGTATTAAGGAGGCACTTCCGGTGGGTCCGAGCTGATAGAGGGGGGAACGATTTTTCCGCAAAATACGGTGGCCCGTCGAGTGGGTCCCAGCAGTTAGGGGGAATGTTTTTTTCGAGAAATACGGTGACCCATCTAGTGGGTCCCAGCAATCAGGGGGAAACGTTTTTTTTTTTGCAAAATACGATGGCCTGTCGAGTGGGTCCCTGTTGTCAGGTGGAGGAATAATTATTTTGCTCGCAATAAGGAGGCACTTCCTTGCGGCTGCCGTGGACCCAACTGTCAGCCTCTCCATGTACATTACTCTTTCGATGGAAGTCGGTCATTGACCACATTGACCACGCCGCGCCAAGAGCACCACGGTGGTGCATGACTGCGAGGCCTAGGAAGGGGTCGACGCGGAGCCGGGGAAGACGCGGCAGTGGATGCCCACGCGGAGAGGAGTACGAGGATTCATTGGTTTGGCTGTGGTGTGAGGCTGCCGTCGCCGCAGAATAACAGGGTGTGTGGGTGAGTGGAGGGATGGCCTGGCCAGCGGTGGGAGTAGTATGGGGGTGGTGAGGCCTCCACGGAAGCACAGCCGGCCACGGGAGGCAGGAGCAGGCGGCACGACCGATGCTACTTTGGGCGGCTGGAGCAAGAAGACCAGAGGTTGAAGAAGCACTACGGCCGTTGGATGGACATCGTACGGTCACTGAAGCTAGAATCGTTTATATTCACTAAGTTGACAAAGCCCTTGGTACGTGCCAACTTAGTAGGCCCACAGGTCAGCCTCCGAAACGGTGGACCCCAGATGTCAGGTGGAGGAATCATTTTTTGGGTGGCGAAAGCTAGAATATCCGAGATTGAAGAAGAAGCACGACATCCGTTGGATAGACATCCAACGGCCACTGCTGCTAGAACCGTTTGTTGACTATAAGAGGTTGACAAAGCCTTGCATAGGCGTCAACTTATTTTTTTAGGGGACGCGTCAACTTAGTATGCCCACAAGTGTGTAGTAGAGAACTTATAGCCCATTTGCGATTTGTAAGAATGTACAACCCATTTTTAAATTCTAATGGAATTTACTACAGCCCATTTACAATTTGTTAAAAGTACAACCCATTTACTAGCTAGGACAATGATTAATAATTTCAACCAACCGTTCAAGACAGAATTCAATAAAAATTCCCACATTTTGATGGGATCCGAAATATTTTTATCCCGAAATTTCTAGTCAGGTTAAATATAAATTTGTATTACATAAAAATCTAGCGAAACATTGTGTGCGCAACAATTAAAATTTAAGATTTTCAAAATCCATAAATAATATTATATAAACTAATCTCGTGTTTGGTGCATATTTTTATAGTTACTATCCAGCTTTTATAATTACATCCCATTTATTATTTTTAAAGCCCATTTTCCTGTTAAGCCTAATGCATCCCTCCTAGGAAAGATTTGCAGCCCAGCGGGGCGGAGAATAACAAGTTGACCTTGCCTGGGTATTCCTCAAAAACGTATAGCTAGGCTAGCCATTTTCATCTTGAAAAAATTAATATCTGGGCTGGATATCGGGCCTGGGCTAGATGGGCCACAGCCCGCCCAGTTAATACCCTGCTCTCCTATGAACAACAACAAAATCATTGCCAAGAAAACCTCTGCAGTGCTCACGCCTCAAAAACACAAATACTGCTCGAGCTGCTTGGTCCCAGCTGTCGGCCGCACCTTGTGCAATTCTCTCATTTATATTGACTACATAGGTTGACAATGGTGTGGGACCGTGATGTCAGGAAACCAGGAGGAAGCAAAAGAAATATGGCTGTACATAATAAGGAGGCACTTGTGTACGTACGGTTATGGTCCTAGTGGATCCCTACTGCCATCCTGTCAAAATAAAGTCATCTCCTGAATCCTCATGTTCGTTGACGATGTTAACAATGCTCGGCGCCACAGCGAGCGCAACAACTTGAAGGACGATGGAGAGGGCCTCGCGGGCCCAACGGATGATCTGATATAGCGCCCGCTGCTCATTTAGGAAGCCAGGATCATCAGACACCTATGAGCACCTTCGAGAGACTGAGACGCCATGAAACGGTATGGCCACGCTTGGGAGCTCTGGTTTATTTCACACCTGTATGACATACAAGTGTAATTTACTCGTCATCGGAAACAACGCGTAAAATACAGGCATAATGAAACTGAGGGCCTTGGGTCTGTAAGTAAAACCAGCGGGTTGCGTGTGTAATTTGAGAGACCACTTTATATTTTAGTAGTTGTAATCGACCAACCAAGCACTTTGCCCGAGACCATCTGCTTTTATTTACAAGCGTCAGTTTTACAAGCGATTTTGGTTGGAAAACGACGATCCAATCACGGCCTAAGATGATAAGTTAGTCGGAAGATCATATGGTTTCACATCTAACTTACCCGACTTGTCGTATAGGCTATGAATGAAACATAAGACGATGAACTTCTTAAGCACGGAAACAACAGAAGAGGATGATCCTCTTAACAAGCAAATCACTGGCATTAGATTGACATGCAAAACAATACGAAGCATTATTCTCAGGAGGCATGGTGAACAGCTCGTGATGCCGCATGCCACAACATTCCAAGCTCAACTTTGCAATCAAACACAAGGCCTGGCATTACATAGACAATATTCAGAACAAACTCTTAACACATGAATATCTCAGCAGAGTAACTATTTACTTCTAAACTGAACACAAGAATAGGAAAAAACGAACGACGCTGCTCACAGCAAAGGGCGTCCCACTCAAAAATATCAAATGCATGTCTTCTGGCTAACATCAATGAGCAAATTTTGACAAGGTTTTCCAATTCCAATATATTAAACTAACGTCTTCTTGCTAACATCAATGATTAAACTTTGAAAAGCTTTTCCCATTCAAAATATGTAATGCCTATGATCGTGGAGTCCTGTTGTGGCTTCTTGTACTTGTTTGGGCACTTTTTGCACTGTGCACTCCACGTGTTGTAGAGTTGCCTATGCTCTCTGCAGACTAGTCATGTCACCAGCGTCTACTAATACTCTGTAAAGCTTCTTGGTCATTCCTTCTATAATGTAGCGCAAACACTGACTGCTTCTTTCTGCAAAGTGGAACGACCAACTGGACCCAGTAATGCAGCAGTTTTCCTTGGACACATTGGCTCCTTTTGTGCAGTTCAACTAAAATCGAAGTCGGAATAAAACCGAGCTTTAATTTTGATATCCCTGTAAGCAACAATAGGTATAAGGGAAACAATTACTGAGAAATAACGGTTGATGACTTATACTCCCATAACAAAAGCATCTACTGATCTACCTTATCCGAATGGGAAACAAAGCAGGAGAGTAGCAATTCTCTATCAGTGTGATTCATTCATATTGACTGAGAAATTATCTTAACAATGCCTTGTTTCAACATGTATAAAGAACGACAAAGCAGAAACATACCATTCCTAAAACAATGCGACTGATTCATTTTAACAGAGACATTATCTTAACAATACCTTGGTTAAACATGTAGAAAGAACTACAAAGAAGGATAGTACCATTCCTAAAACAATGCGACTGTTTCGTTTTATCAGAGGCAAAAAAAGAATCAATTGCTGGCAAATAAAGGAGGATGAAACATGCGGCCACAAAATGGTAATCCCGCCAATCCCTAACAAGTGTTGCAGTTTTGAACTAAGATTCAGTAGTTAATTAATTCTGAGTGTGGCATTGCTTAATTTTACCAGCGGCATTAAATTAACTAAAAGCATAAACAGTTCCAGGGGAGTGTGGGCGCAACAACAGCATGAGCTTCCATCTACTTATAAAGGGGGTGATGCAGAGTTTTGTAATAACAAAGAAACAAGCGTCATGTATGGGTTGGAACAATTTTTGCTCACTTAATGGTAAAAGACAACAGTTCAATAGCTTCAATTCAACATTTATCCAAAACAGTACCAATACAAGTAGCACAACATCTCAAAGCACACTGCAGCATCATGTGGATGAAAGTCGGTACTGACCTTTCTTGACCGAGATTTGAAACAAATCGAGAGGAAGACTGGGCACATATCCCAACACATATATGAAATCTCGATCTCCTTTTGTGCAGTTCCACCTAAATTAAGCAAATTCGCCGGTGTGACATTCAAGTTGAACTGCAGAAAACACTCTTAAAACATAAGTGTTTCGCGTAGCAAAGCAAAATGTCACAATAGAAACAAGTTGAATAGAAAACCATGTTTAAACAAAGGCAAAAAAGGAATCAATTACTGGATAATAAAGGAGGATGAAACATGTGGCCACAAAAATGGTAGTCCCGCCAATCCCTAACAAGTGTTGCAGTTTTGAAATAAGATTCAGTAGTCAATTCTGAGAGTGGCATTGCTTAATTTTACCAGCGGCATTAGATTAACGAAAAGCATAAATAGTTCCAGGGAGACTGGGCGCAACAACAATATGTTCTTCCATCTACTTATAAAGGGGTAATGCAGAGTTTGTTGTAACAAAGCAACAAGCATCATGTCTGGGTTGGTACCATTTTTGTTCACTACTTAATGGGAAAAGACAGCAATACAATAGCTGCAGTTCAACATTTATTTAAAACAGTACCAATACAAATAGCACAACATCTCAGAGCACATTGCACAATCATGTGGATGAGGGCCTGTACTAACCTTTCATGAGACGACCAACATAAAATACGAATCTACCAACACGAATAGGAAATCCAATCTCGGTTTGTGCAGTTGCACTGAAATCAAGCAAAGTGTTTCGCGTAGCGAAGCAAAATGTCGCAATAGCAACAAGTTGAATAGATATCCCTGTTTAAACAAAGGCAAAAAAGCAATCAATTACTGGCTAATAAAGCAGGATGAAACATGCGTCCACAAAAATGGTAATCCCGCCAATCCCTAACAAGTGTTGCAGTTTTGAAATAAGATTCAGTAGTTAATTATGAGAGTGGCATTGCTTAATTTTACCAGCGGCATTAGATTAACAAAAAGCATAAACAGTTCCAGGGGAGAGTGGTTGCAACAACACCATGTGCTTCCATCTACTTATAAAGGGGGTGATGCAGAGATTGTTATAACAAAGCAAGAAGCATCATGTCTGGGTTGGTACCATTTTTGTTCACTACTTAATGGGAAAAGAGAATAATACAATAGCTTCAGTTCAACATTTATTTAAACTAGTACCAATACAAGTAGCATAGCATCTCAAAACACACTGCACGATCATGTGGATGAAGGCAAGTACCAACCTGTCATGACGCACACAAGATCACCTATGAATCTGCCAACACGAATAGGTAATCCAATCTCGTTTTGTGCAGTTGCACTGAAATCAAGCAAAGTGTTTTGCGTAGCGAAGCAAAATGTCACAATAGCAACAAGTTGAATAGATACCCCTGTTTTAACAGAGGCAAGAAAGGAAACAATTAATTGCCGATAAAGGAGGATGAAACAAACGGTGACAGAAAGAAGAATCTAACTTATCTTGATGGAAAACAAAGTAGGATAGTAGCATTTCTAAAACGGTTGCATTGATTCATATTAACGGAGACATTCTCTTAAAACAACATTCGTGTTCGCACACGAACACGCCACCGTGTACCCTCGACGCCGGGGGTGATGCACCACAGCTCACGTCGAAGGAGACCCGACCGACAACGCGATCGCAAGGCGATCGTGGGCGCTTTTAGAACCAAGCCCCACTTGCCCGGGAGGGACCCCGTCAGGGCTTGCGGCGGCTATGGGCTGCCCTAGGTCGATTTGCTCGCCCCTAGAGCCTCGTGGATCGCTGCCCTCCAATGTGAAGAACGAATGAAGAACGAGAAAGAAACATACAAGGGTAGGGGATAAAGATAGATGAACACAAAAGTGTAATAGATTGATTGGTTCGATTGGTTTTGTTTAATCGGCCGTCACCCCCAACATATATAAGAGGCGGCTGGACTTCCCGTACAAGTAAAGGATTCATCTAGGCTTTCCTTACAAGAAAAATTACATCAATTCGCGTCCTAGAGTCCTAGTTCTATTTCAACTCGGATCTAGTCTGAATCTGGCCCAACTTCTGTCTTCCTCCTTGTGCAGGCCGCCGAGCCTCCATATGACCTCCGATCAAGATGGCCCTGATATCAAACTTGTGCGCCTCGATGATACGAACAACTCTCATGTTGATCACTTTTTCAAATAAGGCCATCTTGAATACTTTTCGAGGCCATCTTTACCTTCCAGTCGGACTCGGTTTTGCGGTAGACTGAATTATCCGAGTTTTGTAGTGAATTTGCAGGCCATATACTATCTCTGATGATGATGACTCCAAAAGCAAAGTTTACCGTCTTTACGATACGCACAACTTCTGTATTGAACACTTCTTCATCCGAGGTCATCTTGATAAACTTTCGGGCACATGTTCAGTTTCACTCGGATTTGAGCTCATCCACTCGGATATTAGAGTCTTTCACTCGACTGGTCCTTTTCACTCGGATGACTACATTTTCACTCGGAAGACAATCTTTCACTCGGATGATGACCACATTTTCAGTCGGAAGACAATCTCTTACTCGATCGATAAGTTTTCACTCGACCTTTTACTCGATCGGTAAGTTTTGACCTTTACTCGATCGGTAGGTTTTCACTCGACCTTTTACTCGATCGGTAGGTTTTCACTTTCGACCTTTGACTCGATCGGTAGGTTTTCACTCGACCGTGACTCGATCGGTAGGTTTTCACTCGACCGGTGACTCGATCGGTAGGTTTTCACTCGACCGGTGAGTTTTCACTTTCGGATGGTAAGCTTTCACTCGAACAAAAACACAGCCTGATCTTGATTTGCCTCTCCGGGTTACATACGACCTCGGATTGAGACAAATTTTATTTGAAAATCGATCGGCTCGGCGAGGCGAAACTTTTTCGTGTTGAAGGTTTTTGATTCAAGGACTTCTTAAGGGCCTAATTGCTCATACGACCCATCGGACATGGCGTCGATACTTTGCGCCGATTTCCACTCGGCCGGACTGCGGTGTATTGCCTCTAACTTTTGCATATGAACTCGGATTGAGATGATTTATATATCAAAATCGATTGTCTCGGCGAGGCGAAGACAACTCCTTTAAAATACTCCTTCATCCGAGGTCGTCTTGAAGGCATGATCGGCCAAAAATCACTCGGAACATTGAATTATGCCACTCGGATTATAGTTTGATCCGTAAGATAAGGTCGAATGAATATAACCAAACATCAAAGTTGTTCCACTCGGCGACGTGAATCTTTTCATGCTGAAGGCCCATTCACTCGAGACCATCTTCATTGCAATCAGTATCTTGCCAAAACAGGTGTCAACACATGCCCCCTGTTTTCTGGCAGAGCTTGCGTGCCAGAAAATACCTTGCCTAGGGTAATTTTTAAGCACGATGTCAACACTCCATCGGCTGTGCCTGTTGAGTATGATAATTTTAATCATCCATATGCTCATGTTTGTTTCTTCTTCGGTAGAGCCTCTTGGATAATATTTGTCTGAAAACAACAATTGGATGTCACAAAGGCTTCCACGTAAGTTTCTTATGTCAATCCGGACCTTGCATTTGTCGAGGCATTCCCTAGGAATATTAGAATCTTTCAACGAAGACGGTTGCCCAACAATTATGACCATGCACCTCAAAGGAATACTGTCCACTGTTCAGCGACTCAACTCATTATCAAAGTACACCATCAAGCCTCCGCCGAACAACGTCTGTCTCCTGAATTGAATCCTGCAAATAAATAACATTTGGAGTCGGGGCTCTTTTATGCACTAGACCCTTGATTGTTGGTCGACTCAATAATTAAATCGGCCTCGTCGGTACTGGCGAACACTGAACATCGGCTATAGGAGTAGGAAATCCACCATGGTGAACACCGTTAGCCAGATGTCGGGTTTTGCCAACACAATGAATTATGAGGGCGATATGCAAATATCGGCCATGCGTTCTTATCTCAAAAGTGCTCGGGAGTCCGTCCACCAAAGTGTGAATAGCCGAAATAAGTCAGATGTTTCGGCTGAGGAAAAATTCCATAGCGTTGATTTTGATGGTACGATCGAAGAATATGGATGAGATGCCTCTTGGAGTCTCCTATATGAAAATTGTCGTCCTTGCCTACGGGCTTTACACTTGTATTCCCTTATTTCTGCTGGCCGCCGCAACAGAGATGTGATGCTGCTCTTGACTCGAGGATTTCCCTTAGGAACCCAGGCCATGTTCCTCTTCTCCAGCTCTTTGGCCCTAAGCTGTTTTAGCTTCTTCTGTTGCGAATATGGTAAGCCGAGTGGGCGTCCCGGCTGGTACTTTGGTTTATGCACTGGCAAATTCTTTCTGTCTTTGGGCATCTCTGGCTTGGCCTGTCCAAACTTGACTATTGGATCCTTGAAATTTACTTGCTTCACTTTCTTGTCCTTTGCAGCCAACATAGGCTTGGCTAGCTTTTTGTCATTTGGAGTCGGATCTGAAATAGCACTCTTGCGGCCATCCCTTTCTTTCTTCACTTTTTTAACACTTGTTGCAATAGAAGGTCGGACATCATTTCTACTTTGACTGCTCCTCTTGGGAACCCATGCCATGTTCTTCTTTCTCAACTCATGTGCACTAAGTCTTTGTAATTCCTTCTCTTGCCAATGTGCTAAGCCGAGTGGGCACCTCGGCTGTGATTCTGTTTCAGCCAATGCTAACTCTTTTTTGGCCTTGTGCACTCTCAACTTCTTCCCTTCAGATTTGGCACTTGATTGACTTGCCTTGTTGCCTTTTGTAGCCAATCTCAATACTTTAATTAGCTCTTTGTTATTTGAGAACAAATCTGAAGTAGCACACTTACGACCATCTTTCTTGACCTGGTACACTTGCTTGACCACCTCTTTCTTGTTCCTTGAGCTCCGGACCGATTCCTTACGATTGAAACGGTCTTTGACATGTGATTGTTCATCAAATGTTGATCTTTTTGGAGCTGCATAATGTTCGCGAGATGATCTAAAATAAGATGGATAATTTGCCCTTGTATCATACCTGCCCCATGACGGATATGGATTTACATGAGTGTAGGGAGGCATCCACGACATTGGCATTGGCGGCCCAACAGAAGGATATGAAGTCTGCTTGCTCAACGTCTTCCTTTGCCAGTCCAAGTCTTCAAATTTATGCCTTGGGGGCGACTTCGATACTTTTGTTTCACTCGGCCGATAAGCACTCTTTGCCTCACTTATTTTCTGATATTTTTCCAATAACTGCGCGAAAGTGACTTTTGGCATTTTACCTTTGTGCTTACCATTGCCTTTGCTTTCTTTAGTTTTGCGTGCATTGGTCTTTGAATTTTCTCGTTGCCCCCCAGTGCTAGATGTCGCTATTGTAGCTTTGATGAAACTTCCATCTTCAAGATTGTTCTTAATGCACTTTTTAACAATATCCTTGCTCGAAGACCTGACCCCGTCATCGTTGGTGTGTACCTGTTGACCTTTAGATGAATCGGCTTGAGATAGCCGAGTCAACATTTGATCACCATCAAGACCAATCTGATACGACTGGCCGTATGCTCGTGCCTCAACGAACTCCAATCGTCCTATGTTGTCCAATTGTGCAGCTTGATGAATCACGTCGTTGTCTTTGATATTGTCTTCAAACAAGCATTGCATTTGTTCTTGTCCTGATGGCTCGACATCATGATCAATTATAATTGGATCGACCGACAACGCACCAACGATGTGATCAACTATGCCTATACTGGATGTACACTCATGGTCCATTAACCGATATTGTGATACCAGTTTTGATACAAAACAACCGAGTGGTATCAGTTTAACATCTGACTCGGCTATGCATTGATTTTCGTCCTCCTTTCCCGATGCTCTTGAATCGGGTATCCTAGAGAACTTTGAACCTGGCTTTATATTCCTGCAACCAAAATAATTACAGAATATACGTCCCCTCTGAGACCAAATGTTAGCCAGGCATGAAACAAACAAAGTTGCCCATATAAATATAAAGTTCATCGGCATGACGGGAACAACTTTGGTTGCGAAGTTGTCACTACTAGCCTCTTTGAATAATGCCATGTGTTGATCAGCACGATTAGTGACAAGATCATTCCTAACAAATAGATTACTCATTTCAATTGGTCTTTCAAAATTAATTAGAATCTTACTAACAGGTGCATCAACAATATGATTTTGACCGAATCGAAAATTGAGTAAACTATCTGCTAGGTGTACCTTTGTGAAGACGTTGGAACGAGAAGATGGTTGCACCACTGGAACAATACCTTGCTCCACTTCTGAATAATTCTTGAATGCATCTTCCTCTTTTTCTGGATCTCGTGCCTCATCACTCGGATTGATTGAGCAGATTTCACTCGGATTGCCCGAGTATATTTCACTCAGATTACCCAAGTGGATTTCACTCGGACGCTCTTTGCCAGTTGAACTTTGCTCAGGTGCACGCTCTGGTTCTTGATCTTTATCACTAGCCAAACTTTGTTTGGCCATATAACTTTTCTCTTGATGCTCATCAATTTCTTTAGCACGAAACTCATATGGCAGCATGTAAGATCCCTTGCATTTAGAAAAATCGAGCATAGCCAATTTGCTGTGTTTGTTGTTCCTCTGCTTGGTGAAGCTTGCATCATCTGTTTTGGTACACTCGGTAATAACTGGCTCTATGCACTCAACATTAGCCGGTGATGCACTCGGATGATTCAATGCACTTGGCTGACTTGATGCACTCGGCCTTAACTGGCTCAATGCCCTCGGTTGGTTCGGCCTTTTCGATATTGACTCTACGCACTCGACTTTAGCCCTCTCGGTGCTCAATCTGGTTTCAACCGAATCCACCATCGTCTCTTCTTTAAAGGAATCGTTCGACTCGGCTGTACATGACTTATTCCTATTTGACTCAGTTTCAACCGAATCAACCATATTAGCCGAGTGAACCCTTTCTTGCTGATTTGCTTGCAAACCTTTTTGCTTCAATATCACAGAAGGGCCAACATAGTTGCTGGATGGAGGAAGGCACTTGACGTATTCTTGCAAATATTCCTCTCCACGGCTCTTCTTGAGTGCTTCGTAAGCCTATCGATATTCTGCTGGTAATTCCTCAAGAGTTGGTGTAGTAAAGCCACTGACTCTATTCCCTGTGAGAGTTGGCTTGACCCCATCCACTCGGGCGACATATTTTTCTTTAAACTCAGCCCTGCTTGGATTGGCTTGCCCCCCAATACTTTTATGATCTTTCGGCAATGGATTGATGTTGCCGAAACTTTGCAATTGTATAGGGGTGTATAACATGCTGCAATGATAGGTGAAGATGTGTGTCTTGTTGTTGAATATTTTCTCCGCCAATTTGATCAATCGGCAACACTTCATCTTCTTTTAAAACCCTAGCTTTTATTGCCTCATAATCAGAACCAAACCTTTATCATGTTGCTCAAGGCAAAGAGCGGTAATCTTTTATTTTGCGCTAAGCTTTTTAACGCAGCCAAAGTCACCTCATCTCCTGCAATATTAGACACATACACTCCTGTAGAATCTCCATTCACTCGGCCATAACCATGAAGGTGAGCCGAGTCATGAATATTTTTAGTTTCATATGCCACCGAACAATTAATCTCACGAGGTGTAGTATATGATGTTTGAGGATAACCGGCCAAATAGCTAATGGAAGCATGGCCGATTCCCCCATCCATCGGCATGTTTGGGGATGAACCCGCATATTGCGAGTCGGCTGCCGATAGTGAGACACCCTCCTGTAATTGAGGTGTCATATATTGATTGCTCGAACAAATCGTGTTGTTCACCGGCATATTGAAAGATGTTGCCGATGCACGAAAGTTCAGATTCGTAGGTTGCATGTCACGATTCTGTAATTTCCAAGTTTCTCCAACGGAATAACTAGTCGGCCTTTGCTCGTTAGGGCGAGCCGACATGACATGTCCATTGAAAGATCTAGCAACATCAACATAATGGCTATTTGCATCTACATAAGGAGATTGATGATACATGTTACCGTTGTAGATTGCAGCCGCTTGATGACGCTCTCCTCGTAGCAAGAACAGGCTGGAAACTGTTCAAAGCTTCGTCCCAGCGAGTTGCCAAAAGTGTGTTACGCACACGAACACGCCACCGTGTACCCTCGGCGGGGGTGATGCACGCAGCTCACGTCGAAGGAGACCCGACCGACAATAGCGATCGCAAGGCGGTCGTGAGCGCTTTTGAGACCCGAAGCCCCACTTGCGGGAGGGACCCGTCGTGGCTTGCGGCGGCTATGGGCTGCCCTAGGTCGATTCGCTCGCCCCTAGAGCCTCGTGGATCGCTGCCCTCCAATGTGAAGAACGAACGAAGAACGAGAAAGAAAGATACAAGGGTAGGGGATAAAGATAGATGAACACAAAAGTGTAATAGATTGATTGGTTCGATTGGTGTTGTTTAATCGTCCGTCACCCCCAACATATATAAGAGGCGGCTGGACTTCCCGTACAATTAAAGGATTCATCTAGGCTTTCCTTACAAGAAAAATTACATCAATTCGCGTCCTAGAGTCCTAGTTCTATTTCAACTCGGATCCAGTCTGAATCTAGCCCAACTTCTGTCTTCCTCCTTGTGCAGGCCGCCGAGCCTCCATATGACCTCCAATCAAGATGGCCCAGATATCAAACTTGTGCGCCTCGACGATACGAACAACTCTCATGTTGATCACTTTTTCAAATAAGGCCATCTTGAATACTTTTCGAGGCCATCTTTACCTTCCAGTCGGACTCGGTTTTGCGGTAGACTGAATTATCCGAGTCTTGTAGTGAATTTGCAGGCCATATACTATCTCTGATGATGATGACTCCAAAAGAAAAGTTTACCGTCTTTACGATACGCACAACTTCTGTATTGAACACTTCTTCATCCGAGGTCATCTTGATAAACTTTCAGGCACATGTTCAGTTTCACTCGGTTTGAGCTCATCCACTCGGATATTAGAGTCTTTCACTTTCATTGGACCTTTTCACTTTCGGATGACTACATTTTCATTCGGAAGACAATCTTTCACTCGGATGATGACCACATTTTCAGTCGGAAGACAATCTCTTACTCGATCGATAAGTTTTCACACGACCTTTTACTCGATCGGTAAGTTTTTGACCTTTTACTCGATCGGTAGGTTTTCACTCGACCTTTTACTCGATCGGTAGGTTTTCACTCGACCTTTGACTTGATCGGTTGGTTTTCACTCGACCGGTGACTCAATCGGTAGGTTTTCACTCGACCGGTGACTCGATCGGTAGGTTTTCACTCGACCGGTGAGTTTTCACTCGGATGGTAAGCTTTCACTCGACCAAAAACACAGCCTGATCTTGATTTGCCTCTCCAGGTTATATACGACCTCAGATTGAGACAAATTTTATATGAAAATCGATCGGCTCGACGAGACAAAACTTTTTCGTGTTGAAGGTTTTTTGATTCAAGGACTTCTTAAGGGCCTAATTGCTCGCGCGACCCATCAGACATGGCGTCTGATACTTTGCGCCAGATTTCCACTCAGCTTCGGCCTGTAGTGTATTGCCTCTAACTTTTGCATATGAACTCGGATTGAGATGATTTATATATCAAAATCGATTGCCTCGACGAGACGAAGACAATTCATTCAGAATACTCCTTCATCCGAGGTCGTCTTGAAGGCATGATCGGCCAAAAATCACTCGGAACATTGAATTATGCCACTCGGATTATAGTTTCGGTCCGTAAGATAAGGTCGAATGAATATAACCGAAACATCAAAGTTGTTACACTCGGCAACATGAATCTTTTCATGCTGAAGGCCCATTCACTCGAGACCATCTTCATTGCAATCTGTATCTTGCCAAAAACAGGTGTCAACAATTCATTAAAAAAATGTAATTTACTTTTAACAGTGGCATTGCTTCAATTTTCCGGCGGCATTCTTAGATTAACAACAGCAAAATAGTTGTATGGGACATGCCAACACCATGTGCGTCCACACGTATAAATGGGTGATGCAGAGTATGTAGCCAAGCAGGATATCTGCGTTGGTCCCATATTTGTTCTCCTTGAACCTTTTTCCTATGTGAGGCCAGCAAATCTAGTCCTACACAAACTACTCGACCCCCCAGTTTCTTTCCCTTTTCAACAAAGAGATCAGTTCCTTACAGATGTGTGTACTGGGTTACCCCCTTTTTCCCTTTTTGACCAACAAGCGGCTGGATAGCCAGTCTATACTACTTTTCGTCCCTCCTTTACTCATTGAACCACGTCCTAGATTCATGCTCCAGCCCACCGCACCCTTCTTTCCTCTTTGAACCAAGACCTAGATTCGACTACAGATTGAAAAAGATCCACTTGCAGCTAGAGCAACGACGGTTTCAAAGAAACTTATACCTTAGGGTCGTCGAGATGTGGCAAGGCATGTGGCGGGAGGCCGGATCTTCCCACACTACGTACGACAACAAGGAAGAAGGGGTCGGTGGCCCTCCCGCACAGGCGCTGGGTGAAAGAGAACAGCGTAGCCGGCAGTGGTATGCCTCCCTCGCCGAAGGCGATAGAGTGAACGCTGCACCTCCTCCCCTTCCCGGTGCGACGGTATTCGGATGCCTCCTTCACCAGCTGTTAGGGGGGAGAGAGGCCAACGCAGTCTTGTTTAGATCTGGTGATGAGAGGGTGAGAGACTGTGAATATTGCAAACCCTAGCAAAGTAACACTGAGCCTCCAGCGTGTGTATATATATATGTAGTGCGGCGGGAGTGTGGAGAGTGCAAACCCTAGTGAACAAGCGCTGAGGCTCCAGCTTATATATATACTACTGTAGTACCGACTGAGCTCCGGTGCCTCAACTGCACCTGCTTTTGGCTGTATGATAGGTGAGCCAGCCACATTTTGGGCCCACCTATCATAAACCCAAAGGGAAGTGCACTAAAGTTAATGAAGCTGCGTCCATATAGTACTCGTGTATATGACTAATATATAGTGGAGTGCTTTTCTTATTCTCTCGATAACAATCGTTTTAAATTGTGTAAGTACGAAACAAAACTCTTTATTTAACATACAGTGAAGAAAACTACTACTACTTCAGATGAACTAACGTTCCGCGCATCCTGGTTGCACTTCCTATCCTTCACGTGCAGTACACTACCCTCCCTTAAGTGAACAACCACACATGCGCCAAATTATCAGAAACGTGTGAGAGTGTGTACAAATAAAGAATTTTAATTTCAATTGTCGGAAAGGTTTGAGAGTATGTACAGTTTGCCCTCTCTAATAATGATGGTTTGTTGTGTTTGGCCTAAACTTAGTCAAACTTTACAAAGTTTGACTTCAGTCAAATCTAATATGCGGAGTAAATAAAATTGGAGGGCTACTAAGTCCATCAGGGTTTTTAGTCCACACCATTTTTAAAATCAAAGTTAATAGCTGGCCAAATAAATTTACAGGGGAGCTGGAGATAAACTTGTGAGAAGTCTTAGAAATCAATACAAAACTTACGCTCTTAGTACCAACATCGATCCTTCTTCGAGGAAACATTTGGTTCATAACCAATTGTGAGATAAAATTGCACCAACGTGAAAGATGACTGCGTCTCCAACACAACCAAGGTGAACTGATGAAGGATATCATCTTTTTGCATAACAAGCGAAGATCATTTATGGGAGACAACTTGGTTTTCATTGAAATTCAATCAGCTTCACCAACTGACGCAACCATGAGGCGCAACCATGAGCATCGATAGGTCATCATGGTGATGCATCATCCATTTGGCATCAAGTTTGGGTGAGGCACCTAGGAAGTTCGAAAAATCCTCACTGTGGTCTGTTTCTTCTGGGTAATCAAGCTCGAGGAAGGAAGAACCACGTGGTAGAGGACAGTGAGGCGAAACAACAATGGCCATCCAATTTTGTGTAGTTCCACTAAAATTGAGGAAGACATGCCCGGGTATGGAGATACGCATCGCTGTTTCCAAAAATATAAAAAAGGGATATAGTGTTGTTACTTTTTTTTACAAGATTAACACCGACATCTCAATTGTCAATAAGAATTAATGAAAATTACACCAACAAACAGAAGCATCATGATTATCTTGATGGGAACTAAACCAGGATACCCGAGAAAAAAAGCATTTCTTCATTTAACCAGTGATAGTATTAGATTAGCAGTAGCAATAGGAGCATATGGACAATGATCGTACAACCACCATGTACTTTTTGTTGAAACAACATGTATACGTCCACCGAGGCATAAATCAGGACAACTTTTCGAGTGGCATTTCCTCTATAATAGTAGGTGATGTTGGACCAGCCGATGAACCCTAGCTACTATACATGGGGAGCTGGGGAGTACTCGCATATAAGAAAACCCACAAGCAACGACCTGGGGAGCTGGACCAGTACAAGAAGTTATACCTCAGGTGGGCAAGATGTTGTTTAGGCGGGCGGGCGGGATCTGCCCACACGACGACAGTGAACAAGGGCACGGAGGACCTTCGTCCGTGCCAGCACCGACTCCGAGAGGACGGTGCGCATCGGCTTCCTCCATCACCGACGGCCACAAAGTCAACGCAGCACCTCCTCACCTCCCACAGCGGACGGGATTCGGCTGGATCTGTGACCACCGGTGAGGAGAGAGATAGAGTGGACACTTTCATCTTGTTTTGATATGGAGAGGGTGAGAGAGCGAGACGAGAGAAACTCTATCAAACAAGAGGCTATAATGGAGTAAAAAAATCTCTCCATAGAAGTGGTTTCAAATAGAATACGCGCGTTCGCGGAAAAAAGAAATGAAAACTGGAGGACAATTTTTTAACATACCAAGAAAGAAAACTCGATCAAAAACACGCCCCCGCTTCCAGGTCGTGAGAGTCATCGCGCACACACACATAGACATAGACATGCATATCCGTGTTTACGTAAAATTCCATTTCCATCTCCATCTCCAATCATATTTGTCCAATTGGCACATTATTTATGTTGTTAATTATATACACATCAATATTAATGTACATCATCTAATGTTTCCGGGCATCCGGACCGCTGCCACGGCCGGTCCTTACCAACCTGAACCCTCTTCATCACCCGCACGTGCTTCCCGCCCGAAACGGTCAGAGCCGCATTCATGCCCGGCCAGAGCGGACGCGACCTCTCACCAGCGTCGGCGTTGAAGCGGCGCACCAGTGGAGTGAGCGTCGCCCACGCCGCTTCCTGGTGCACGCGACTGTTCCGCGTTCAAAGGTTGCCATAGCCGGCCACAACATGCATGTATAAAGTTATTGGGAGTTCGTGCTACAGCTAGCCTTCCTCCCCCAACTCGTCAATATCTTCGAGTAGTGCTAGTACTCCATGGCGCGATCCATTGACAAGCAGGCGGGAAAGTTATCATATACTCGGTTTGCGGTGAGTGGCATTACGAGCGACCGTGTGGGGTCGAGCCGTGGAGGAGGGTGAGACACGAACACGACAGACGTGATTTAAACGTTGGTTTTGCTCGATGGCACAATCCAATGAAACAAAACGTTGGTTTCTCTCCCTTTCCATTTTTTCTCCGGAAAAACGGAAACTTTCCACTCCATTTTCATTCCTATTCCAAGGTTGCCCCGTTACAACATTCCATCAAATACAAAGGAAAAATAACACGCATGCTAATGCATCTCAATGATTCATAGATCATAGCCAATATTTACTTCACAACTAAAGACAAAAGTTGTCAGAGCGTGTATGAAAGAAAAACTACTGATGGGGTCACTACGACTTAAACCCTAAAACCTAAATAGGATTTAATTTCCTAGCCAGGTAGAACCTGTCTAAGGAAAGACGGCTGGCACCCTCGGATCATACGATGCTTTTGTGCAGTTCCATTAAAATCGAGCTGAGCATCCCTAATGGCAAAGATATTCAAGAAGTGTGATTAGAATAATAGTACTGGCACTAGTTCATGAAACATAAACTCATCACAAGTAGAATCCGGTAGAAGTAGAGAAAGATCGACATGGAGATGGAGCTACGTGGGGAGCTGCGGCAGTGGAACAAGTCGGCTCCAAAAGGAAGATGGACTACCTGGGATGTCGGGCTGTAGCTAGAAGGGCGGTTGGGACGTGGCATCGGCCCATACCGCGGTGACCCCCGATTGGGATGCACCGACTGTGCGTTTTCTCCCTCACCGATGTCAACCGCGTCTACGCAGAACATTGTTACCTTCCCCCAGCTGCGGGATCAGGCCGGATATGTGACCAGCGGTGTGGCCACCGTCGTTCTATGCTTGTGAAGAGAGCAACCCAAGCAAGCCGGCTTGTAGCTTAGGCTCCTGCTAGTGTGTATATAGTGGTTTTCTTTTTCTCTCCATATCAACCATTTTATATTGTGTACGTGTCATTGAAGAGTGAAATGATGGTTGCTTCTTCTGACTAACTTACTGTGTGATTTGACTGCTCCTTAGTGGCCCCTACACGTACTCCCCCTACGTGTATGCAGCAGTCACACATACACATGGACGCAAAAACGTGCGCGACGCCCTAATGCATGCATGTCCGAGCACATGATGGAACACACACGGTCATGCTCAAGTGCTCAACCTACATGTGCATGCGCACACATACTCAGTCAGGGTGAGCTAGTGACCGCATAAACACCGGAAAATATATATATTGAGCGCAGTGAGCGTATTATGAAGTCCACTGTCATATTTCTACAAATATACAGTGACAGACAGTGTATTTATCTCGTTGGAAATTAAGCCATATTAACCGGAGAGGAGGCAGTATGGACTAGCATTACTTTGTTGTGTCCCATAAACTTGCCGAACGAGGAAAAGCTTGCAGGACGGGAGAAGCTTGCGCGTGGTGGCTCGCAGGACAAGGAGAAACTTTTGACTAATGCAAGCTCTCCCTCGCTCAGGCGGTGGACGTGCAATAGTTAATTCAGTGTCAAATTTCTAGAAGCATACACTATACTAGTACTATTATTGTTCGACTTCCCGAAGAGGTGAACAGCCAAGCGCAAAGTTTACTGGTAGTACTAGTACTACTACTATAGTCTATAGAGGTATGTACGATACTAGTACTAGGAACCAGATGGAGGCGTCGCACTCTTATTATAATTTTAAAATGTGAAAGCAATCTTCAACACATTTGGTTCTCTTGAGGTTCTCGCTTGTGATAATGGAAGTTGATTGCATGGAACACTCGCCACAATTCTCGCAATTCGGCTCATATCTGTTACATATAGGGCGCTCAGTAATATTTCCTCTTTTTTTTGTTATTCAGCATGTAAACAGGTCAGCAAACCTTTAGGCGCATCTTCGTGCGAACTGTGCTTGCTGCACTTTGACTGTGGCCGAGAGCTGGCTTGATGAAACACCTCACTTCCTACTTCTTTTTCTGCATGGTACCTCGCTTCCTAGTGACCAGTGTCTTGGCTGATCGTCCTAAGAATGCTTATATATTAATAAGGCTCTCTCATTTACCCGCAAAAAATATTAAGCCATATTAACCGGAAAGGAGGGAGTATGGACTAGCACTACTTTTTGGTGTGTCCCGTCAACTCGCAGAATGAGGAGAAGCTTGCAGGACAAGGTGAAGCTCGCTTACGCCTTTTGACTAATGCAACCTACCCTCGCACAGGCGGTGGAAATGCCTCAGTCCATTCGGTGTCAGTTTGTCAGAGGCAAACACTGTAGTACCCAACACGCGGAGTACCATCATTGTTCGACTTCATGAAGAGGCGAAGAGACAAGAACAAGGTTTAGTAGTACGAGTAGTACTACTACTAGAACCGCATGGTGGAGCGTCTGTACTCTTATTTTTTAATCTCTGATAAAGTACACGTTTATTCCGGAGAAAGGCGGAAAATGGCAGCCCAACATGTAATGATGATATCGATCAACCATGCTCGAATATATCTCGGCCTCCGTGCGAGCCCGTCTGTGTGTTCTCGTTCCTCATCTCTCTCAAGGAACGGCGGGTTGGCCATTTTGCCGTCAATTGAGATCGGTTTGGTCACATTCCCTTCCCACATGTTAGTGACATGCCAAGAGGAGGTGCGTTGACCGACCGCCCATACGCGTACTTGGTTTTGCACCGTCATACTACTCCTCCCTCCGGCACAGTTTACAGGGCGCGCTTCATTATGATGCATTTCTCTCAATGCATTTCCACCACTAGAGATACTTTAGACGTATTTGGTTTAATGCTCAATTAATTAGGGCGTGGTAACCGCAATCAAGTCCACAATTTTCTCTCGATGTACTACTACGGAGTGGAGTAAGTACATGTGTGTACACAATTTTCTCTCGACCTAGATGCTGAAGAGGCTTCTGGCAATGCTATCAAGCTTCCAACATTTGTTTACATAATTGACGTACTGTACAAATAATTTTCCGGCGACATGAAATTGTACAATGGTGTGAGCTTTCAGCTTTTGTTTCGTGTGTCTTGCCATCGATGCTCTTTCGGAAACAATAAAAAACTAACGTCCTTGCTAATGCATCTCAATTATTAGCAGTTCAGAGCTACTATTTACATCACAACTGAAGACAAAGTTGTGAGAAGGTGTTAAATTAAAATTGATCCATGCTTTCATTGGCAGCAATGTCACCCCAGCTCTATCTTAATCAACAAGGCATGTTGGGAAAAAAGTAGCTGTCTGGAGCATGCAACATTCCGATCATTTTATGCAGTTCCACTAAAATAGAGCTGAGCGTCCCTTTTCCAAAGATATAAGTGTGATTACGATAATAGAGGACTACTGATGAAACAATAAAAATACAAATAGAAGCCGGTCACCTTTGCAGTCTCTCTTAATACTAACTAGTTGGAGAAGATTAGGCTCGGAGTTGGATGAGGAGGATAGAGCAAAACCAATCTCCCTTTGTGCAGTCGCACTGAAATGTAGAGACGTTGCCTCTGTGACATTTTAATACAACTGCACAAAACACTCTTAAGAAAAAAGTGATTTGTGCAGTTCACCAAAAGGTCGCAATAGCAACGAGGTAAAATGGATAGCCCTGTTTGCAAAAAAGAGGTAGAAAGGAAACAATTACTGGCCAATAATAGTTGATGACACATGCGACGACAAAAAAGAAGCATATTCCTTGTCCTAAGGGAAGATAACAACACGGTTGTGTTTGTCTAAAATGGTGTGAGGACGAGATTGCAATATGGAAAGTACGCCGGATGAGCTACGTTTTGGGCAAAGAATTATGGAAGATCCGCATGCAGTGACGTGGGAAGACGGGCAGTGGAGCAAGGCCGGAGGGGACACCTGGAGGTCGTCGGGATGTAACTAGGTGAGCGGAGTCGGGCGGAATCTTCCCATACTGCGGCAGCGAGCAGGTGGCATAGGCTCTACCGCGCCGGAGCTTGGTCAGAGAGAATGGCGTGTACCGCAGATCGGGACGTGCTGCCTCGGCGCTGTCGAACGGAGAAACGATGCACTTCCTCCCTTTCTGCCGGCGGACGGGATGCGGCCGGATCAGTGACCAACGGTGAGAGAGAGAGAGAGGCCACTGCAGCCTTCTGTGAGATACTATGAAGAGAGACAAACCAGGCAGGCAGGCTCCATTGTATATAGTGGAGCGGACTACCTTTTTCTCCATAAAAATCGTTTTATATTCTATGTACGTGCCATTGAGCGCTATAACTTTACTTAAAAATAATGCGCCAACGCGTCAAGTCGAACTTTGTTTCGTGCACGTGTGGTGCACGACCTCCCTAGGTAAACAACCGCTACACGTGTTCAAATTAGCACGTGGGTTGCCATTTCATAAAGAAATGAGCTCCACCGTGTACCCGCGTGGGTGTGGCTGGGCATGAAGCATGAGTACGTGCACGGTGCACCTATTCTCTTGTTGTATACGTACACCACCTACGTGGGGTTGTGTGAGAGAGATACAAACCTAGAGATATATAGTGTGTGGGTTCATGAGAGTTTTTGGGGGGGGGGTCAATCAAAAAATGTAACATATGCAATGTGTGTGAAATAGAGTCCTGGATATATCATATATATAGAGGGGGCGATCCCCGAGAAGGGAGTGGAGGTATCATCGGCTTAAGGTGTCCATAGAATCGAAGAGAGGGATGAAGTGTGTGCGTGTGTGCGCGTGCAATCGATACAGAGTGCCATCGAATTTATGTGTGCCCATGTCAAAGATGTAGAATGGCTGGCCTACTGGAACGTGAGAGGGGACATGTGCAGTTTGTCTTTGTGGCATGGATACCTACCTACAGCGCTCGACTATCGATGTATGGTGGGGGGAGAGGGAGGCCTAATTAACTATAGAGGTACAATGGCTCGTATATGTGTTTAGGAGGAGAGAGGCCTACCTCATGTATTAAGGAGATCGATCTACCTCATGTATTAAGGGAGATCGATCGGCATCCATGCATATGTGTGGGAGAGGAATAAGGTTGGGAGAGAGACAGAGCTAGGCTGTTTGAGGGGGTGGTAGTGGAGTTGCTTCTAACAAATGGTGGGATAGGCTTGCTAGACAAACGGAGGGCGCGACCGCAATATCAATAAGAGAGGAGATGGCTGCTTGTCTGTGCACGTGCGTGTAAGAGACAGGTCAGGAGGCATGCATGAATGATGAGGTGGGACGATATGGCTGTGGTAAGCAGACGTAACTACATAGGAATATCAAACACCCTTTGTTAGAGAAAGGAGAGACATAACTTGTGAGGTACATCGATCGATGGGGGGGGGAATAGTTAAATTCGATCTAGGTATATGTTGGGAGATCGATCAGTATACATGCATGTGTGTGTTAGAAGCAAATGAGGCACGGGGAGAAGGATAGAGAGAGAGGGATGTATCTAGGAGGTGGTACGAGAGGCATACTATATCGAGGGGGAAGGAGTGTGCGAGTACTAGATCGATGAAAAGAGAGGTGGGAGTGAGGCATGGACAGTGATAAGAGAAGAGGGGAAGCTTGTGTTTGTGCTAGGCACACCTGGCTAGAGAGGCATATCGATCGATGTGTGCCGTAAAGAAGGAGCTGGGGGGCCTACACACACCATGGGTGAACGACCTAAAGTGAAAGACGAATTTGTGTGATGGAGCTAGAGAATCTTGAGGGAGGGTGAGAGGATGCGGCGTGTGCATGCACGAGAGAAAGTTAGCGCTAGCTACAAAGATAAGAGGATTGTGTGGGTGTAAAAGACGAATAGAGATCATACTTCATTATAAAAAGCGAATTCGGATATTTGAAGAATTTATCATAGTGATTTAAACTGATGCATGTGGGAATATATATATAATGGTGATACACATGGTGTGGTTATGAACATGTTATACGACATATAATATATGTTATCTCTACTCTTATAAAAAAATGGAGTTGTTGATGATGGTGTGCCTGCCATCCTGCAATATAGGCCATCCGATTTATATCTGGCGGGTAGCAATTAAACTATGGCAATTTTGAAAAGAATACCCACACCCCTCTCCATATTTGCAAATTAGGCATCCCCTTGATCTTGTTGATGTTCTGTGGAACGCATGGGCATCTTGCTTGTACTACTTATAATACATAGAACATTGATTATAATTTGGGCTAATGTTTGTCTTTTGCAGCTCAGGTCTAAATACTTGTCATAATGTAGGGGGCGGGGCACTATACTTTGTGTGATAAACACGGTGTACGTATGGACATGGTTTAGATATGAATATATAGTTAGTACATCAAATGTACTATTATTTGGAATCAACATTAAGTGTATTCAAAAAATAGAATTCGAGTTCATGTAGTACACATAGTTCATATCTATCTCTATAGTAATCATGTGGTGTGTTATTAAGGTAATACACGAATGATGGTTGAAGTTGGCAACAATCATGATTGTAGATTCTTATTGAAATAGAGAAACGAATTCAAATTTAGTTCGAATTGCAGAGGTAGTATAGACATTTGGAATGCACTAAAATGTTGGTATCAGTTGGTTACATGCATTATACAGCAAGCGAAAAAATTTAATTGGACATGACATGGATTCATACTCCCTCCCTCCATCTATATAGGGCGTAATGAGTTTTTTAAGACCGCCTTTGACTATTGACAAGATTAATAGTACATGACATGCACAATGTGAAAATTATATCATTGAAAGAACCTTTCACAGACGAATTTAACGGTGTGCTTTGTGTATGTTGCATGTCATATATTATTGCTCTAATATTTGGTCAAAGTTAGCATCGAAAATTGCATTAGGCCCTATATAGATGGAAGGAGGGAGTGGCTTTGAATAGCATTCGTATAGTAAAACGGGGCAAGACTCTCTCTCTCTTTGTTGGTGTGAATAGTTTTATTTTTTTTTGTTTTCTTTTTGGTTGAGGGAAGTGCGAATTGATTTGGCAAGTACAAGTACAATATTACTACACGTTAGGCTTGTCCCTAAAATTGAACCCGCGCCTTGTTATATCCTGAAAATTCAGATATCGTGCTCCCAAATCTGGCGCCTTCACAACCCGCGCCTTGCTATCCTGAAATTACAACGCGCGCGAAAACTCCCTCCAGCTACCAAATCTCGACACGCGAAATTCCCGTTCTAAACCAGAGCTGAAACAGCCGCTAGTTCAAGTCGGTGGGGGGTACTTTTGTAACACACCCTACATTTTGGACAAGCGCGTCCCTAAGTCATGGTTCACCCCTTCCCATCGCCCCCTTTTCGCCATTCGAAATCCCAGGCCACCATAACCTCTCCGCTCCATCCATGAAAACCCACCCTCCTCCGTCCGCCACCTCACCGCTGCCCAACCAGAGCCTCTTCCCCGACAACGTCGTCCACCGCAATAGATCGACGTCCCTTGTCCACCTCCTCGGATGAGGATCCGTCGTCCATCTCGTCATCCTGCCAGTTCAGCCGCCCCATCCTCCACCTCCAAGGCGCTACTCCAACGATTGCCTCGTCTATCGCGGCTGCAACATCCCCCCAACATCACCTTAACCTGCTCCACCGAAACCGCAGCATCCTCACCGACTCGTCGGACGAAGCCGAGGCCTACTCGGTGCCGCCAAAGAGGTTGTACACTCATCGCATCCGTACCTTCTCCTTAAATCGACCACCCGACGCTGACGGTGTTCCATCCCGCACCCCCATGGAGCGGCTACCATGAAGCCGGCGCTACGGGCGACATCCCCATGGTGGCTCTCCCCCAGTGCGAGGTCCCTTCGGCGGTGGCGGACATACCAGCCGGATCTGCTACTGCTACTCCGGCTCTCGCTCGCTTGCTCGCGCTGCTGCTACTTCGGCTCGCTCACCCAGCTGCTGCTGCTCCGGCTCTCGCTCGCTCGCTCGCGCTGCTGCTGCTGCTGTCCCCCTCGCTCGTGCTATTGCTCTGCTCTGATTTAGCCAAACTTCAGTCGACTGAATCGACTTTTGGGTCAGTCGATTTTCAGGGGTTGGGGGGCTCACCGGAGTTAAGGAAGAACCAACCGCAGCGGGGACGGGGTCTCACCTGAGAGGTACCCCACTATCTATCTTAGGGTTCAGGGTGGGGGTGGGGGGCCTAGAGGGCTGGCCGGTGCAGCAGCGGACCGGCGGTGGGGAGTTGTTTTGGGGCGGCGAGGTGCCGCTGGGGCCGATGGTGGCTGGCGGCTCAGGGGAGTGCAGGTTGAAGATGAACTGCAGGCCCTTCCTAAACTACATGTCAAGTGCCTTTCTGCTACAATTGCGTTCAGTTTCGACAATAACATTCAGATTCCACAGTAAATTTCAGTTTCGACAGTTAAGTTCAGGGTCAACAGTTTTTACCTCATCTGTTGTAGTCAGGTGGTTTTTAGTGATGTAAATTTTACATCTATTTTACATCATGTATTGGAGATGCTATTAAAGTCCCACTTGAGATTGACGATGTTTGTCTTGTGCTGCTTCAGCCTTGACGTCTTACGGCTCACCGGAGCTGCTCCAACGACAGAATGATCCATCACTACAGAGCAGTGCCCTGGACGCCGTCTACGAATTCCTCAGATCTTCCTCCACACCTCCGATAGCCACCTCTGCCTCAACTGCTTCAACGACCAACCCAAGCTTCTGAGGTCGACATGGCTACGGCAAAGAGGTTATACACTTGTTGCATCACTTATTACTATACATTCGTGTCGATCCATTAGGGCTATTTTGGTTCAACGGAAAAACATAGCAATAGGGAATTTTCCAATGGCACTCTACTATTCAATTATTCATGCATTTTGTTGAAAGGAATGAAGCAAAACATCCACCTGGACTTACTTTTCAAAATCCTATGCATGAAAACAAGACCAAGTGCATTAGTGGCAGAATAACATTCTGACTGTTCACGCTTTCATATGGTTTCACTTTATTTTGGCTATGTTTCTTTGCATTCCTCTGCTCTTCCAATTCCTGTAAACCGAACATCCAAGTTGACAGAAATCCTCTATTTACAAATGCTCTGTTTACCATGTGCATTCCTATCCTATTCCGGTGTTTTTCCTATACCCGCATTTTTAGAATCATGCAAGCCAAATGAGCCCTTACAGAATTACTTCAGTTATAGGTAGGTATCGAAGGGAACTTTGTGTGGGTTGTCCTACTCCTGCTGCGATGTTGTCCACCTCACCTGAGCTGCTTCATCGACAGAAGCATCCACCAAACCAAACATCACGACTCTTGACCATCTTTCACCGCCTCAGATCTCCTTCCCTGCCGCTGGCACCCACCGCAACGGCATCACCATCATCGACTCAGCAGATGAACCTGAGGAGTACACTGGTCCACAAGAGAGGTGACACTCTTTTGTTTCTGCTTATGTTATGCATTGCTTAAAATTACCTGCTACTTTGTCATCCTGTTCACCTCTTGGACTCCAAGTCAGGTCCAAATTAATGTTCAAACTTGAGTTCTAAATTAGTTGTGGGGCACATATCGAGGAAGCAATGAATAGTATCTCTGTCTAATATCTGGTTCACCAAGGGTGTGCCTATGTTGTTCATCTTGGGTGAGAAACAAATAGTAAAGCAATCATCGTTTGTCTTTTTATAAAATTAAAGCAATCATCAGCCTGCTATCATTTTTTTGGATCCATCCACTGGTTGTTACCATCACTCTAAATTTCTGCATGCTCCCCTTACATAATCTCACCATATTTTTTTCGTATGCATGTCAGATATTGTACACAGTCATGTTGAACATGTAGAGAAAAAGAGAAGAGTTTTGCGTGGCAATACAATGTCATGCAGACATCGCTCCATGGTGGGTTCAATGGAAAACCCTCCCCACCCCTCTCTAGATTGTAATCGAGAGGAAAATATCTGTCCTGAGGCGGATTCAGACGCCGTTGACCACTCCTATTTACCCCCCAAGGTGTTTTCTCTACCTTGCCATGATGCTGTTAGTCATATCATGCATATGTTGCCTTGCAGTGCCTACTTTTAACATCATATATGTCATCTGCTTAGTTCACACATGTTCTGTAATTCCACCTATTTAGTTTCTATATCATATATGGGAATTATGTTGTCTCATCTCTTTTAGCCAGCAATAATATATGTGAAATGTGCCATGCCATCCTGTTTAACTCGGCATCATATATTTGAATGATATCTTGCCCATCCTTTTCTTCATTACATTTCCATTTGTCGACAATGTTTGTACATTAAACTACTCTTCCTGTGAATCAACCATTTGGGTGGGAGATGGAAAAATCTGGAGTGAAAACAAGGCCTTGAGCGAGCATTGCTACACAGCCGAAGCAGATCTCTTTTTGGGTCCCGATAGCTCCTCATAGATGGATTCGGAGACAGATGACGAGTCCTATTCCCCCACCGAGGTGTATGCTCTAACTTGGCACAGTTATACTACTCATATCATGCATATGGTTTCTTGCATTGCATAGTTTAGACATCATAGACACAATATTCAACACCATGTTCTTAGTTCAAACATCATATCGAATGCCCTCTGTTTAGCATATAAATCACATATATGAATTAAATGATGCGACCATGATTACTTAGATAACATGTAGGAGAATTATGTCAGGCAATCCTATTTAGTTGTTCATCATATCTTTGAATTATGTTATGCTATGCTATCCAGTTTAGATAGACATCATATATATAAAATTATGTCATGCTATCCATTTTAGTTAAACAATATACATGTCAACTATTTCATGCCCTCTTTTTCCACACTATCTATTGCATTTGTCTCTCATATAATGTCTGTACATTCAACTATGTTTCCTGTCTATCAGCCATTTGAATTGGAGCGGGTGATGCCAGTATCTAGCGGACTAAAAACACGGTCTTCAAATTAAACAGTGCTACCTCCTGGTGGAGATAGCGCCCCGGTTGTACATGCACGAGAACCATACCTACCAGACATAACCCAAACTCTCGTAGATTGTACCCCTACTGCGATGGACAGAGAACCAGCTTCACCCAATCTAACCCCAACCCCAACAGATAGTAACCCAGTTCCTGTTGGCACAACACCATCTCCACCATAGTGCTCCCAAACAAGAGCACTTAGTAAGGCAGCTCCAGTGCCCAAAGGGCCAGTACTACCACGGCGAACCCCAACTCCACCAGTTAGTACGCCTATTCATGTGGAGGAAGCACAACCAGCTAGTCATAGTTTAGCATCTATGGCATTTGATGTTGTTAAATCGTATGTGCGTATCTTCCCATCTTGGAAATATTATACTAAAGATGAAGGAAAATGCCAGTTGCAGCTGTTTGTCCAGGAGTTATGTGTAAGTAATGTTATTCATGGCAATTACTTTGCTTTGTCCCATACATCCTACCTCCATAATGGTTATAATACAACAAATTTTCCCATTTTTTCTATAGAGAAGGAACGATTTGGAAACTCAAGACGAGGTAACCTGTGCTAACACCTATGCTATCTTCAAGAATGCTTGGTGGCAGTATCAGAATTACCTGAAGAAAACATACTTCACCGGCAAAGAAACTCATCAAATTCCCTTACGTTCTCCACGAGACACATTCTTTGGGCGATGGTTGGGGAGCAGCGTTGTTACATCTTGGTCCCGAACCAAGAATGTGGCAAGGTCTATGAGCTCATTTTCTATTTTTAAGTACTATATTCTTGCTTCTTACTGTACTTTGTTCATGTAGAACAAGTGCCTAAACTGAAGAACAACTGTTCTAATTTAAGATTCCATTGCTATCATAGTTGAGAAAAGCTAGCTGTTAATTGCAGCGTTTGCCACACGTGTCGATGTACTAAGGTAAGGTACCTCGGTACCCCAACTTATACTGGCGATTGCAGCTTCAGGCGAGGTTTACCACGTGCTCATGGAGACCTTCCTACTCCATGTCAAACCATTTAAGGACAAAGTATACAAGGCGGAAGAATCGAGACCCGGCAAGCGGAGCTTCTTAAAGGCCGTTCGAGGCTCAAGGTTACATCACTCACGCAAGGCCACAGCAAGAGGGCTCGCCGGAAGACTAGAAAGATTACATCACGAAGACACGCCTCGGCGCTATATGCGTCCGGCGAGGGCGAGGCGACAAATTCTGAGCCAGCAAGCTCCGGGCCGGCAAGGTCAAGACCCGGCAAGGTGCTTGCCGGAGGATTCTTGTTGTGTGCCAGCGCTCCAGCTCATCAGCCCAGCGTCGCCACAGGGCCTTTCGGGGGCAGCGTGGCGGATGGCTGTGCAGCTGGGGACACGGTGGCACTTCCGCAGTGGTGGATCCATCGCCGTGGCGACGGAGACGCAAAAGGCGGGAGCTTTTGGGGTCGGCGGCGGCGATAAATGCCCTTGTCCCCCCATCAAAGTAGGTAGCGACCCTTTGTTCACGCCTTTGTAGCTTCCTTGTTCCCTTGTTCCAACTACCACCTCTTTTACATTTTACCCCTTTTCTCTTACGTTGACACTGTCGGTGACCCTTGCACTATAAAGGAGGCCCATGCACAGCGTGGAGGGGTTGATTGAGGTTCGGTTCGACTCATTCGACACTACAACTCACCCACGCTCTTGAGCAAGAACAGAATAGAAACACAAAGCAGCAGTAGGAGTTTTATCTCTCCGGAGAGCTCCGAAGGTGGGTAAAAGACTGCCCGCGTGCTCGTCTCGATCTGCTCTCTGTGCTCCCTCCGCCCTCGTACCGCACAGACAAGGGGCTCCGGCCCCATAGGTGTCCGCGGTGGGCAGCTCTCCCCCGGCATCTATGGCGCGCCAGGTAGGGGGCGTCGAGGTTGTGCGGACCTGATCCGGCGTTCACGCGGGCGCGTTCTTCATCAACCTCTCCAGTTTCATCAGCAACTTCATCAACAAGCTGCGCCATGGCCCGAAGAAGAAGCTTGGAGGTTGGAAACCCGTCTGCGTCTCATCCGCCGCTGCCGAATAGCGGTGGCGGAGGAGGCGCCGTCGGAAGGGTGGTCGCCGGCGAGGACACTTTCATGGCGCCACGAATCAAGACAAGGCGGATGACCGCGCCTCGGTCTCCGTGGACATCTGGCGTCCATCTCGGCACCACGACAACCCAGCAGCGCCATACCACGGGAGGTGGTATCCGCATCTTGAGGCAGGACCTACCGGAGGTTGGCGGGATGTTCGGACCACCGTCCGGACACAAGCGCGAAAGCGCGGGAGAGGACCTGCTCCTTCTAACCTGTTAGGAGTCGAGCATATCCGCTCCCTTGCTTCGCTCCGCTCCCTCCACTCCGGCGAAGCGCTTCGCAAAGCGCCTTCTCCTTGACTTCCCTCGGTGGCGGGCGAGGCGAGGCGGAGGAGGCTACCATCCGAACTGATCGCCGCCAACAACGACCCTTCACAGCAGCGGTGACCTCGCGGCGCTGGTGAAAACGAAAACCGGCAGCGACAAAGACGCCGGGGTGCAACCACGTGCACTCCCGCCGCGCGAAGCAAAAAGCGTCGCCCGCGGAACAACACCAGCAGCGGCTCCACGGCATCGTCGGATCCATGAGCTCGGCAGGATCAGCGCCAGTCCTCGGCGGCCGGCGACAAGAAAACGCTTCGGACCACAATCGGCGCCGCCGGCTTCAGCGACAATCGGAACCAGTAGGAGCAGCAGTCAGCGTGCGCGCCCGGTGAACAGGCGACTTGCCGTCTGCGGCGAGCTGCCCTGCGTTCACCGCGAGCTGCGGCGCGTCGATGTGACGCATGAAAATTTCAAGCTGGCGTCTGGGAGAAATCTGACGGCAAGAGCGCACCCTCGAATTCCTCGGTGTCTACACCATCCGGTCGCGAGCTGCGGTATGACGAAAATTCGGCAAACTACTTCCGCTTCGTGCTTAAGCGAGCGTTCGTTCTTGGCTTATGCACTTGCGGAAAACTCCATTTCTTCTTGGGCAGATCTTTGCCACCGGTTTGTTGGCGCCTTCCTGGCGGCCACAAACCCTGACGAGAGTGATCTTCACATTTTGGCCCGAAGGAAGGAGAATCCTGCGCAAGTATATCAGCGCTTCGGTAGGGTGCGTAAACATCCTGATGTCCACCACGCGCGGTTATCGGCGCGTTCCACGAGCGTCGTAACCGCGCATCGTGAAGAGATGGCGATGACCAAGATTCGGGATGTCGGTGAGCTCTATGCTACGGCTGATAAGTCGCCTGTGAGAAGAGGAGGAGACTCCCGGGGAGGATCTTGGCCTTGAGGAGGCGACAATGCAGCGACACGCTCCGGCAAGAAGAGCGGCGGCGAAGCGAAACAAGAACAAGAAAGAGGTGCTTGCCATCGAGAAGTCCGGCAAGGAGGCTCCGCCAAGCAAGCGCGAGCTTGCTTCTCCGACAAAGAGCCTGCCTGTGGCGGCAGCCGACAAGCGGGGCAGCTCCGACAAGCAATCTTGCAAAATCCACCGCACCAAGGGCCACGATCTCTCAAGCGCAAGCGCGTCGAGTATCTCGTCGGCAGCAAAAAGCTAATCTGAGAAGCGCGACAAGGAAAGGCCCAAGGTGGTGGAGGAGAACCAAGCAAGCGGCCGTTCAATGGCGGGGGAGGCCCCTTGGGGCAAGGCCAAGCGGCGGCAAGGTGATCGACCTCCGGGGCGCGACAAGGATGAAAGAAGGCGGCAGCGAAGACATGGAGGATGAGGATGACAGCGAGCGAGGAGTTCGAGGCCCACGGAGGTCACGTGCGTCGGCGGTGGCGCCTCTGCGCCTCCTCCGCCCGGCTAAAGCGGTGGAGTGCGTGAGGTGAGCAGGTGGAGCCGCCCGTGGAGTCTCGCCCACCATCCGCAACCTCAAGGTCACCAAAATGTTGGTTGGCCGGGGCGGGCTGAACTTGATCTCTCTGCTGTGATCAAAAACTCCAAATTCGGATAAGCGAGCTCGAAGAGGCCGGTTCTTTCAAGGAATCAACCGGGGCGGAGCAAGCCCAAAGGAAAGATCACTCTGCCGGTGACCTTTGGCGGGAGCTCAATTTGAGGGCTGGCGCATCACTTTCGGCGTCGCCGATATTCGTTGCCATACAATGGAATACTCGGCAAATCTGCCTCGCCAAGTTCATGGCAGCTTCCATTATGCTTCTAGCGTACTCAAGATGTCGGGGCGATAAGCGTCATCACATCCCGCAGCGACAAGAAGGATCGCTTATCTGCGCCGACAAGATCTACCGGGATCGCGGCAGCTGCGGCCGATAAGAATACACTTGCGGCTGAAGCTCCGGGGAAGAAGCGAACCAAGTCCGGCAAGTGCTCTGGGGCCCACTCGGCAACCGCACCTCTTGGTCTTTGCGCTGCCGTCGAGGGCGTCCGTCGAGCTCCACCGGCAAGAGTAAAAAGGAATGGCAGCTCCGCCCGGCAACCAAGAAGGTGTCGCCAAGGAGGGCGGCAGGTGGTACCTTCACCATCGATTGCCACACTTGACGACAAATAGGAAAGCGCTCGTTGCCTTCCTGCGGGCGAATGTCGATGTGTTTGCATGGCAACCATCGACATCCCGGTGTTCCCGGAAGGTGATTGAGCACAAGCTTGCCGTTTGCCCTCATCTTGACCCATCAAGCAAAAAGTGAGGAAGCAAGCCGTGGGCGCCAAGAATTCATCGGCGAAGAAATCAAGAAGCTAGAAGCGGCGAGGCCTAGTTAGAGGTGTGATCCATCCGGCGTGGTTAGCAAACCCGATTAAATGCGTGCGCCAAGGCCAGCGGGAAATGGAGGCTGTGTATAGACTTCACCGATGTGAATAAAGCATGTCCCAGGATCCATTCCCTTGCGGCGCATTGACCAGTTGTTGACTCCTTTGCGGATGTGAACTACTGCTTTCTTGATGCATACTCGAGGCTATTACGGATCTTTATGGCCAAGAGGATGAAGAAGGCGCATTTATCACTCCATGTGGCACTTATTGCTTCATCGCATGCCATTTGGGTGAAGAATGCGGGATCAACATTTGCAAGGGTAGTGTATCTGCTTTTGAGCCCGCAGATCCACAAAATGTAGAGGCTTACATGGATGATATCGTGGTGAAGAGCAAAACAAGGATCTGCTGATTCAAGATTTGGAAGAGACATTTGAGAACCTGCGCAAATCTGACAAGTTGAACCCGAAGTGCGTCTTTGGAGTTCCTCGGCAAACTTCTCGGGTTCTTTCTGTCCTGAGAGGATTGAAGCCAACCCGAGCAAGATTAAAGCTATTGAGCGGATCGAAGCCCGAAGCGAGTCAAGGATGTCGAAAGACTTGCGGGGTTGTGTGGCTGCCCTCGGTAGGTTCATTTCAAAGTCTGCGAACCGCCCTACCTTTCTTCAAAATCTTGAAGAAGGCGGGTCCCATAAAGTGGACTCGGAAGCGGAGGCGTGCTGCAGATTTGAAGCGGTACCTATCCTCCACCCCAATACTTGTCGCACCTAGACCACGGGAGAGTTCTGCTGTACCTAGCGGCAACCAACCCGAATGGTTAGTGCTGCGTTAATAGCGGAGAGGATTCCGGCGAGGAGGCTACACCACCGGCAAGCGAGCCCAGCGACAAGCGAGGCTGCTCAGGCAAGCTCTGGCCCGACAAGGACAACTCTGCAGAGGAGCAGGATGAGGTCGCGGAAGAAGATGGTGCGGCGCCCGGTGTATTTTGTAAGTTCCTTCTCCAAGGGCTAGATCAAGATACTACGGTGTGCAAAGTTGCTTCGGCCTCCTCATGGCCTCGAGAAAACTGCGCCATTACTTCCAAGCACTGCGAGATAACGATGGTCACTCGCTTTCATTGAAGAGGATATTGCACAACCCGAAGCAGGCAGGGATCGTTGAGTGGGCCTTTGGGCTGTCGAGCTTTGGACTCAAGTTTGAAAGTACTTCAACCATCTGAGTAGAGCTCTGGCAGAATTTATAGCGAGTGGACCCCAGCGCGATGAAGAAGTCAAGAGACAAGTACACCGTACAAGAAGCGACAAGTGAATGGGTAATGTACTTTGATGGTGCCTTCTCGCTGCAAAGCGCCCGGTGCGGCGTGGTACTCATCAGCCCGGGAGAGCACCTCAAGTATGTTATCGGATGCACTTCCCAAAGGACAGCGACAAACAACAACGCTGAATATGAAGGTTTGCTCGCCGCCTCGAGTTGCGGCGAACTTGGGATCGAAAAGTTGATTGTCTTGGGGAGATTCTCGGTTGGTGGTCGGCAAGTTAACAAGAGCTATCGAGCCCTTTGATGGAAGCTTATGTCGATGAAGTGAGGAAGCTTGAGGCGCTTTGAAGGTTTGCAAATGGAGCCGTCCGAGAGCTCGAGAATGAAATCGCGGATGGCCTTTCAAAGTGTGCTTCAATGAAGTTACCTATGGAACCGGGACCTTCTTGCTCAAGCTGACTCAACCATCCGTCACGCCATCAATTGGGCAGTCAAGAAGAAAAGTTGGTCTCCGGCGACTACTTGCGGCGGGTCTCCACGAGGCGCCGCCAAGGTCCCCAAGATCAGCGACGAGCAATGAGGAACAGTTTGCTCCTGCAGATCCTCGGATCATGTCGGTTAAACAAGTGTTCCCGACAAGCCTCGCCCGGCGAGCTTGAGACCTTCAGCTCCGGCGAAGACGAGTTCTTCTTGGTAGAAGCTGAGTTCCATGGCGGCCCTCATGCCTTTAGTCCTTGCCGTTGAGCCCCAAGCTCCGGCATGGGCGCAGCGAATCGTCCGTTTTTGCAAAATGGAGAACTTCCGGCGACCGGAAGAAATAGAAGATAACCCGGATAGTCAAGTATGTACCGGTTAAATGGATAACGAGCTGTGCTGAAGAAAACTCAATGGTGTCGGTGAAGTGCATCTCGGGGAAGATGGGCCGAAGGCATTGGCGAAATACTGCGGAGCATATCACGGCCACCACATTGGCGCAAAACTTCTTAGGAAAGCTTTCCGGCAAGGTTCTTTGGCAAGAAAGCCCTCAAGATGCAAGCTTTGCACTAGTAACCAAGTGTAGGCGTGCGATTCCATACCAAGCGATTCATCGGCCAGCTCAAGCTCTCCAAACAATCCCTTTGTCACGGCCCTTCTCGATGCAGGGGCTCGATATCCTCGGCCCCTTCCCGTGCTATCGGGGCTTTGAGTACTTATGCGTAGCAATCGACAAGTTCACAAAGTGGCGAAGTGGAGCGGTGAGAAAGGTGACAACAATCAGCGGTCAAGTTCTTGAGCGATTGTGTGCGTTCGGGATCCCTAACGGGATTATCGCGACAGCGGTACACAATTCACGATCGCACCTTCATGCGATCGTCCAAGACCTTGGCGCCAAAGTGCTGTTTAAGCTTCTGTTGCTCACCGGGAGCAGCGGTCAGCGGAGAGGGCCAATCTTTGAAGTGCTGCGCGGACTCAAGACAAGAACTTTCGACGAGGCTGCGCCAAGTGCGGAAGAATTGGATAGAGGAGCTACGGCGGCTCTTTGGTCGTCGAGCGACACCGTCGAGCCACCGGACGGACACCTTTGCTCTAGTCTATGGGCGAGGCAGTTCTCCCCACGGAACTTCGTATCACGGATCTCCTCGAGTGCTCGCTTATGATGAGCTCGAGCAAAACAAGCTGCGGCAAGATGATGCATTGCTCCTTGAGGAGGGGCGTCTCGGGCTCTTTGTCACGAGCTGCTCGATACCAACAAGCCTTGCGCCGCTACCATAACCCGCAAGGTCAAAGCCGAGAGTCTCGAGGAAAGCGACCTTGTTCTTGGCGTGTTCAGTCGCCAAGAATTCCAACAAGTTGGCCTTGAAGTGGGAAGGCCCTGCTCGGGTGAGACAAGTCACGAGGCCAGCGCTGTCCGCCTCGAGACGAAGAAACTTACGGTGAGCAACTCTGGAATATAGAGCATCTTCATAAGTTTCACCCATAAAGCGCGATTCTTGTGATCCGCTCCGGCAACCACCTTTTGTACAAGCTTTGCAGCTGTTGCATGTAACCCTTTGTACAAAGCGGTAGCGAGACCGTGCACGATAAAGTCTCTGTGTTTTTCGCTAGTTGCCTTCCCGTGCTTTTCTTTGCTATTTGCATGTGTTATTTGGCATCTCTTGTGTGACACACATATCCGATAAGCAATATGCCTTGAGGCCATATACTTGTTTCCTTCTTGTCTTTCCTTGCCTCTTAAGCGGAAGGAGCGTTACTCGCGCTAAAGTTTGCGGGGGAAGGAAATGGAGGATGAACCAAGTCTTTGTTCAAGAAAGAAAGCTTGCGGAGAAGCATACGGATCCACAGCTAAGTTTTTGAGCAGTTCAAAATTTTAAATTTTAAAGTTACCTTCCTTGAACAACCACACTTTGTATGGAAAACCTGTGCGGCGGAGGAACCTACGCGTGGATAGCCGCACCCTTATCTTGTTTTCGAGCACGCTCAGCGATTTAAGTGAGCTGCGACAAGTGTCAGCGCCCTTGTTTACGTTTCGAGCACGCTCCCGCGATTTAAGTGAGCTGCGACAAGTGTCGCGCCCTTGTTTACGTTTCGAGCCGCTCGGCAAGCTAAGTCGTTGCTACTAGCAGCAACAAGGTTGCTTGCAGGTAAGACCTTGGCGGCCAGGCTGCTTGAGTTGACACTCAGCGCTTTCGCGACAAGGGCCCCTTAAGCAAGTTCCTTAGAAGCGTAGGGTTGAAGCATACAAAGTTGAGGATCGAGAACAAGGGAATAACACTGCATCTATTGATCAAAATAAAGATAAAATCTTACAAGGAATAACTTGTCGCGATGACTAATAAGTTCATAACACCCTATCGTGACAAAAAAAAGAGATAAAGATAAAGGAGGCCTAGTCTGCGCAGTCGCCCTCCACCACAGAGATCTTGTTCACTTTGGCAATGATGTGGGCGACCTGCTCCTTGAGCCTCCATGTTCGCGTCGGCCGACAAGCTGCGAAGAAGCGTTGGTGAGGTTTATGCGGGATTGCGGTATACAATCTTCGTCGGCCTACGCTCCATGGTTCCGTGCACGGCCGAGAGTCTCCTCGGCGAGTTCTTGTGAGGATCTTCTTCCGCAATTTGCAAGGGCGGTGCGATCCCCCTGAAGAAGAGGCTGAGCTTGGCGCTGGGAGGAGATTTGGATCGGAGAGTGGATGAGATGCTCCGGCTTGGCGCGGCTGACTCTGATCGATGTCGGACGCACAAGACACCAAGTCCTCGGTCCATAGCTCGGCCGGTACAGCGAAAGTGCTCGGCTGCTTTGTTGGCGCTGTCCACAAAGTTCGCTCCTTGCGGAGCTCCTCCTTCAAGCTGGGTCTCCGATCCGGCGGCGTCAGCGAGTCCCTCGGCGAGAATTTGCAGCTCAAGATCCTCGATGGAGTCCTTGGCGGCCTTGAACTCGTCGCCATTCTTGGAAAAACGCACCTGGAGTTCCGAGTTGGTGTGGGCGTCTTTCTCGCTCCGTGTTGGCGGCGACCTTCTCCACGCTCGCCTTGACAACTCCTCCAGCTTGCGACCTTGGTAGCAAGCTCCTCCTTGGCGGCCTCCGCAGCTGCAGCTTTCGCCTCCTTGGTTCCCCAAAGGCTGCTCCCAGCGGCAAGGTCTTCCTCGTGGGAGTCGAGGTTGACCTTCCGGCTGGGCAGTTCTCCTTCTCGCAGGACAGCTCCACCCCGCGGCCGCTGCTGCTCTTGGCCTCGGCCTTCTCCAGCAACCACTCTTCATACTCCCGGCGGAGTCGCTTGCTCCTCCGCCACTCAGCGGAGAAGCAGCACTGGTTGGCGGCTCGAGCTCCGCCGCTTCTCCATCTCCTCGGCGGCTTTGGTGCGAGGCCTCCCGAGGCGAGCCGCTGCTGGCCAGGTAAGGGCGAGGAGGGTGAAGCGGCTTCTCCTCCTCGGGCCCGTCGCTCCTTGGGCCTCGGCGATCTTCAAGCCCAGCGGGCGGGGACCTCCCATCAAAGGCCTCGCCCTCACTTGAGAGCCTATGACAAAGAAGCCCACGGCACTGGATAAAAGAGCCAGTTTAGGGGCTTTCAAGTAATGGCCGGACTGCTCTTCTCGGCGGAAGGTCGGCGACAGTCTGCGGCACTTGATGCTCCGCCGCCTCCATTTGGCGGTCTGATCGCCGTCCCCTCCCGGCTTGCGTCCGCAGGCCGGAGCGATCTCTTGTGATGGGCCAGGCGGCTCCCGCCGTGTCCTCGGCAGCAAGCGTCGCCGCCGCCCTCTGGCGACCTCCTCCTCAACAATAGCCAATTCCGTCTCCATCTGCTCGGGGAGGAGGATCTAGAAGAAGAAGAAAAAGCAAAAGTTCAAGCAAATATCCAAAAGAGACAGCGTCGAGAAGACAAAGTTCGAGAACCTACCTTGGCGGGCGTCGTCGTGGCGGGCTCCTCGCCCAGGAGCTCTGCCTTGGCGGAGTGGGCGCCCTCGCCGAGCTGCTCCCTCTTAGCGGGTACTGCGCCCTTGGCGGAGTACCATATTGGCGGGCTCCCCTCAAGGGAGTTCGACCTTGGCGGGGGCAGCCGGGGCTGCTGCGGCTCCTCGGGGCGACCTCGGGCACTCCACCGCTGTGGCTCCACCTCTGCACAAGCCAAGACAAAAACATCAAGGCATTAGTACAAGACCAAGATCTTGAAACCGCCGGTGGCCGAAGTGCAGAACCCGGACTTCTGGCGGGAGCTGCTGAGGCTGCTCCTCGGAGCAGGCTGGTCCGGCAAACTTGGATCCAGCACATCCCGGTCGCCAGGCCAGGTGAGTCGATCCATGACCGACCACGGGCACCTTGGCCCTCTTGCGCTGGGCCAAGGTCCTGAAATCAAAGCAAGAAACAAGATTAGCTTCAACAATAATCAAGGCGGATTTGAGAAGATGAAGACCTCGGATGCCTCCTGTTCCTCCTCGTCGTCTTCGCTCAAGGCGGAGAGTCATACTCCACAGGCGCGTCGACCGAGGAGGCGAGGCGAACTCCTCGGGCGCTTGGCGGTCCTCGGCGCAACTTGGCTTCCCGGGAAGCTTATGCTGCCGCCCAGCTAGTTGTTCTTAGAGGCCTGCGCCCGCTCACGTCACCGCCTTGGAGGCGCTTGATGGAGAATGCCTAGGGCTTGCCAGCGACAGGGAGGTTTCAACGGCGAGAAAGGTCGTCGGCGTAGAGATCCGTGAACCGCCCGGCGTCCTCGGCTGGCCTCGGCGTCCTCTTCCTCCTCCTCGCCCGGCTGGCTCATTGGGCGGCGCCTGCAGCTGCGACCCCTTTCCCTGGCGCCTCCGCTCCCTCCGCGCATTCGCTTCTGCGGCGCCTCTGTTTCCTCCGGCGGTATACCCTTGCCAGCGGCCTCGGCGCGTCCGAGATCGAGTGCCTCGAAGAGGGACCCGGTGCCTGTCGGGAGGAAGTTGCAGCGATCTGCGAGATCTCCGCCTCCTCGCTTGGCGAGGACACATCGCAGCCTCTGCTTCGCCGGGAGTATATCAAAATCCCCCGCGGCTGCCTGTAGCGGCCTCTTCAACTTAGAAGCTATGTATGGAAGCTCTTGGTCGGTGGTGTCCAGCGTATGCTCCTTGATGTCATCCTTGTTCTTAGCCACCTCCACAAGGTTATCGAAGAAAGCGAGGATGACCCGATGGGCTAAGGCGGAATCCACGAGCGATCCACGCGTCACGAATCACCTTGAGCATCATGGCGCAAAAGCGATCCCGAAGCTGTCTTTGTTGAGAGGGCACCACTCCCGGGAGAGTCTGAACCACTACTGGATGGGCGGGTCATATTTAAAGTTCTCGGACCATCCCCTTCAGCTCGGCGTTGTGAAGTTGAAGTTCAGCCGGGCGCAGCCTCATTATATCCCCTCGCCGCCATACTCCCGGTAGGCCTTTTCTGTCTTGGAGAGAAGGCGTCTGGCGGCGGAGAAATCTGCGCCTACTTACGCAGCGGACAGCTTTGCTTTGCTCGAAGCGAAATGGGATGAGGCGGCGTTGAGCTTAGCGTCATCCGAATCCAGCTTCGCTCGATCTCTGCCGCGCACGATAGGCGTTGTCTTGGCGGGTGAAGAAGGGCTGGCGCGTCCTCAACGATCCGGCACCGGTCGCATGCCACTCCTCCCACTTGCCGGAGCTCCCGGCAAGTACTCTCCTTCTTATTGAACGAAAAACCCAAGAAATTCCTCACGGAGAGGGGGAAGCCTACTGCTCTGCAGGAGTGAAGAAGTGCCTAAACAGCGCTACGTTTGGGTGTATTCAATGAAGTTTTCGCACATGTGTGCGAAAACCGCTCATTGAGGATGGCGTTGGGGGTAAGAAGTCAAGAAGGTGGAAGCCGTGTGTGTGCATGATGTGCGAAGAATTGAGAAAAAGGAGGGCAAAGGCGCTGATGGAAGAAGAAATCGAAGAAATAGTACCCGCGGGGTAGCTGTCCTTGGTGGCGGCGGATGAGCTCAGTCGAGGATGCGCATTGGTCTTCTTGGCCCGAGCAGGTAATATTGTTCGAGTTCCTTGCTGAGCATGGCGAGAAGGCGACGTTCGCCTCCTTGGCAAGCGAGGCGAGCCCGCCGCTTTTCAGTTCTCCTTCTTAGTCTTCTCCGCCTTCCCTTCCGGTCTTGAGGGCCATGGCGGGCGGCGAGGAAGGAGGCAGAAGAATCAAGCGCCGCTTGATGCACGCAAGGCAGCGGAGGAATCTCGAGGCCGGGCGCAAAGGGATCTGGAGGAGGAAGAAGATCGCGATGAGGCGAAGAGAGAACCGCTCCACTTCCTCTGCTTTTATGGGGAAGTGGGGGCGTTCAGCTCTTCCCATTAAAACGTGGGCACGTCCCATCCTGGCGCCCTGCATCGGCAGCGTCTTGCGTTCGCGAGGGATCTGGCGATCAGCGGAAGTGGATTCGGCCGTGGGCGCATGTGCCCGCTGCTTTATTTAGGCACAGCCCAACAGGCGCTTCGGCAAGTGTATAGCCCGGCCAGGGCTCTGTCGGTGTACTAAGGTAAAGTACCTCGGTACCCCAACTTGTGCAATGATTCTGACTTCAGGCGGGGTTTACCACGTGCTGCATGGAACCTTCCTACTCCATGTCAAACCATTTAAGGACAAAGTATACAAAACCGAGAAGAATCGAGACCCGGCAGCGGAGCTTCTGCCGTCCGGGCTCAAGGTTGCATCACTCACGCAAGGCCACAGCAAGAGCTCGCCGGGAAGACTAGAAAGATTACATCACGAAGACCGCCTCGGCGCTATATGCGTCGGCGAGAATCGGAGAGGCGACAAATTCTGAGCCCGGCAAGCTCCGGGCCGTGCAGTCGAAGACCCGGCAAGGTGCTTGCAAGGAGAGTTGTGCCCGCGCTCCAGCTCATCATTAGCCCGCAGCGTGCATACAGGGCCTTTCGGGGGCAGCGTGGCGGATAATTGTGCGACTGGGGACACGGTGGCACTTCCGGTGGTGGATCCATCGCCCGTGGCGAGCCGGAGCGCAAGAGGCGGGAGCTTTTAGGGTCG
Source organism: Aegilops speltoides (assembly GCA_021437245.1). Lineage (NCBI taxonomy): Eukaryota > Viridiplantae > Streptophyta > Magnoliopsida > Poales > Poaceae > Aegilops > Aegilops speltoides. Next base: position 234,768,454 of record CM038143.1, read on the forward strand.
GCGGCGGCGGGCGTTAAATGCCCTTGTCCCCTTGTCAAAGTAGGTAGCGACCACTTTGTTCGCCTTTGTAGCTTCACTTTGTTCCCGCCTTTGTTCCAACTACCACCTCTTTTACATTTTTACCCCTTTCTCTTCGTTGACACATCGGTGACCTTGCACTATAAAGGAGGCCCATGCACAGCGTGGAGGGTTGATTCGAGAGTTGGTTCGACTCATTCGACACTACAACTCTGCGCTCTTGAGCAAACGAATAGAAACACAAAGCAGCGATGGGAGTTTTATCTCTCCGGAGAGCTCGAAGTGGGTAAACTGCCAGCGTGCTTTCGCCTCGATCTGCTCTCTGTGCTCCCTCCGCCCTCGTCATGCCAGAGACAAGGAACTCCGGCCCCATAGGTGTCCGGCCGGGCACTCTCCCCCGACACATTGCGCTTCTTGACCAAAGCGCATGCTTATCTTGTGATTATGCATAGATTAAGCATAGTTATGTAATGCATTTTATAGCGCCTAGAGCCTAGGTGTTGTGGTTCTAAAATCTGACAATAGAGTGGGGGTAGGTATGGAGAGCAAGGTCCTAGCTATGGAGAGGTTGTGAACACAAG